>JASDQU010099746.1:129932-162491 GCA_032191745.1 Picea mariana
TGTATTAAACAAATGGGGGAAAAATAAAATATAAGGTTAAATAGGGTTACGTATCCCATGAGGGATAACGTAACCCATACGTAAAAGGGAACATTAAGTAAAGGATAAGATAATTAATATGAAATAAATGATGGATGGAGCATTAATAAAGAGATAAGGTGTTTGGTGGGGAGAAGGGTGCGAGGGCGGTGAAGGAGGCATAAGAGAAGGAGGAGGATTCATTTTGGGGGAATTATTCATTTCAGGCATTCTACGGGAGAGGATATTTTGGGGAGCTTTGAGACATAGTTAGTTAACAGTGGGATTTACAGTGCATCGGGGCTGGGAGGTTTTGGGCTGGGAGGGCTAGGACGTCCATTGATGTCCTAGGGCCAGGCATACTGGTCAGTAGGGTGGCTGGTTTTGGGGTGTCTTCAGGAGAAAGCTGTGGAAGAGGAGCGAAAGAGAAGATTCAAGCTAAGGAGGCAGCATCAGATTAAGGTTAGTTATGAATCTTTAGAATGAAATTGTTAATAAATTTTATTTATTGTAATATCAGATTTATTATGAAAAATTGAGTGAATTTCAAAATTTCTGCTCTGTTTCAATTCATGGTAGTTTCAATTAATTGACGGTCACTACATAAGAATTGGGACTGGAAGTGACAAAGGCTTATCACGATTTGTGCTCTTTTGATTCAAGGAGGGTGCAATGCCTTGGAGTCATCAAAGACTTGGTGGTCTCTTTATTTCAGTTTCCAATGAAGAGTGTGATCATGGACATTGTAGTAGCTAATGTTCCCCCCAAGTTCGGCATGTTGTTGTCAAGATCTTGGATTAAAAAACTTGGAGGAACATTACAGATGGATCTCACATATTCCACCATTCCAGTCTTTGGAGGGAACACAGAAGGTTTTACAGAGAAGATCAGTTGGCCTACATTGTTAGTGATGAAGCAGACCCCACCAATGATCCTATCTTTGCACTTGACACTGATTTGGGGTCTAGTTTATTGCAGTTCAATGATACTCCTGAAGCCCCTTTTCAAATTAGAAAGAAACCCATATTTAATCACGAGATACCTCCTCCAACCACCTCTGTTTGGAAGATGTTCGTCGATGGAGCTTCTTCTAGAGAAGGCACTAGCGCTGGAGTGGTTTTTTTGTCGCCTTGTTAGGAAACCATATCCATGTCATACAAGCTATAATTTGAAGCTACCAATAATGTAGAAGAATATGAAGCTCTTGTTCTAGGTTTAAGGGCTGCAAAAGAAATGGGAATTAAGGGGGTAGCAGTGTTCAGAGATGCTGAGTTGATAATCCAGCAAGTCAGAAATGCTTATCGGGCTAAGCATCCTCAACTCAGGGGTTACAAAAATGAGGTGTGGGACTTGATTGATAATTTCTTCTTAGCTTTCAACATTTATTTTATTCCAAGAGAGAAAAATACTTTGGCCAATTCCTTAGATGTCTCAGCTAGTCTGTTCAATATCCCTCTACTGCCTAAGATCAAATATGATGTTGAGATAAGATATAGTCCATCTGTACCGAACAATATCAAGCATTGGAAGGTATTCAAAGATGATCTTGAAATCAAAAAAATTCTTCAGTTTGTCGATGAATTTTCTGCATTGCACATTGATCAGGATCCTAATATCGAAAGTCACCCTCACCTTGAGGTATTTTTAAATAAAATTGCTAATCACCATATTGTTCATTTGCCTAGCAGTCACATTCCAAAGGGACTAGTCCCTTTAGAAAGACTGTTCAATGGGAATGATGTGGCAGTAAAGGGTAGGGTTTCAAATGGAGATATTGATACAATGAAGTGCAACATCAACACCCAGGAGGAGCCTAAGTTTGTCAAGTTGTCAAGCAGTTTGACCAAAGAGCAGAGAGCTGAATATACCGAGTTATTAAGAGAATTTGCGGATGTGTTTGCATGGACCTATGAAGACCTCAAGACATATGACACATATGTCATTGAACACAAGATCCCACTGAAGGAAGAGGCTAAGTCATTTAGGCAGAAGCTAAGAAAGATAAATCCCATGTTGTTGCCTGTCATGGAGAGAGAAGTGAAGAAGTTGTTAGATGCCCAAATCATTGTCCCCTTGAGATATTTTGAGTGGCTGGCCAATTTGGTCCTGATAAGGAAGAAAAGTGGAGAAATCAGGCTCTGTGTTGATTTCAGGAACCTGAACAGGAGCTCAAAGAAAGACAACTATCCCTTGCCCAACATGGAACACATATTGCAGAGGGTGACTGGTGCATCTAGGATATCCATGATTGATGGTTTCTATGGCTATAATCAGATATCAATCATGCCCAAGGATAGAGAAAAAAACAGCTTTCACCACTCCTTGGGGCACATTCATGTATGCCAAAATGCCTTTTGGATTAATGAATGTAGGAGCAACATTTCAGCGAGCCATGGACATAGCCTTCATCGGGGAGAAAGATCAATTTGTGGTGATCTATCTAGATGACATCACAGTCTTCTGTGGGTCTGATAAACAACACTGATGTCACTTGAGGAAAGTTTTCTTGAAATGTCGAAGGTTTGGCCTTTCCTTAAATCCCAAGAAATCTTTGTTTGCTTTGAAGGAGGGGAAGTTGTTAGGCTATATAGTATCAACATAGGGAGTCAGAATTGATCCCAACAGGGTAGAGGCAATTCAGACCCTGTCACTTCCTAGGTCTACAAAGGAAGTCCATGCTTTTTTAGGGAAGATTAACTTTCTGAGGAGGTTTGTCTCAAATTTTGCTGAGTTGGTGAAACACATCACAACCATGCTCAGAAAGGGAAACCAAGTAAAATGGAATGTTGAACCTAGGGAATCTTTTGTCCAAATAAAAAGGGCATTGACTGAGGCACCTGTGTTTTCTAGTGTTTTCTTTTTCTTCTTTTGATACAGTAGCAATGGTCTTATTGCAGAAAAATGAGGGAGGGCGAGAGAAACCCATTTCCTTCTTCAGTAAGGCATTAAGAGATGCAGAAATCAGGTATGAGATCATGGAGAAACAGGCCTATTCCTTGGTGAAGCTATCAAATATTTCAAAGTCTATGTCTTGCACTTAAGAGTGACTACATACGTTCCTTCAGCCTCTATGAAAGACATCCTTATACAACCTGACATAGATGGGAGAAGAGGTAAATGGATTGCCAAGATCCTTGAGTTTGACCTGGAGATAAAGCCCACCAAGTTGGTTAAAGGGTAGGGTTTAGCCAAGATGCTGGCTGAATCCAATTGTAAGGCCTTGGGGGTTAGCTTCATCCATGCTTGCTCAGAAAATCAGCAAGCTGAGTCGTCCAACAAAATCTTTCAAGGTGGCTTATCACTAGAAGAATGCACCTGGTACAGAGACAATTTGTACTTTTTGCAAGGGTTGAAGCTTCCTGATGGAATGGAAAAAAACAAGGCAAGAGATTTAAAGCTCAAGGTGGTCAAATATTTCCTTATTGACCAAGTCTTGTACTAGAGAGACACTCTAGGGGTGTTTCTGAGGTGTCTAAACCCACAGGAAGCCCATAAAGTTATGTTTGATTTCCATAGCAGCCTTTGTGGAGGGAATCATTTATGGAAGACCACAACTCACAAAATTATCAGGGATGGGTACTACTGGCCCACCTTATTCACTGATGTCTACAGAGAAGTCAGAGCTTGCATCAAATGCCAAAGGTTCTCAGGAAGGAAGAAGCTCAAATCTCTGCCACTAAATCCTATAGTAGCTTCAACACCCTTTCAACAATGGGGGTTGGACTTCATTGGAGAAATTCATCCTCCTTCAAGTGGACAACACAGATGGATCTTGACTACGACAAACTATTTCACCAAGTGGATGGAAGCTTCCCCCACTAGGAGTGCTTCACATAAGGTAATTATCAGCTTCCTGGAAGATATCATAGCCAGATTTGTCTATCCCAGCAGAATTGTCACTGATAATGCTACTTCTTTCAAGTCTGAGCCTCTGGTTAAGTTCTGTGAGCAGTTTGAGATTTCACTAATTCACTCCACTCCCTATTATCCTCAAGGAAATGGACTGGCAGAATCTTCCAATAAAAGTCTAATCAAACTCATTAAAAGATTATTAGAATACAATGAGAGGGTCTGGGATTCAAAGCTCAAATTCCCTCCATGGGCTGATCGAGTGACAACAAAGAAGTTCCTGAGCACCTCACCTTTTCAAATTTTCTATGGAATGAAGGCTGTGTTTCCCACTCAGCTCACTTTACCTGTAGCAAAATTATTTCAAGATCATGAAGGAGAGCTAGACCATATGGTGAGAAGAATTCATCAAGTGGTGGAAGTGCAATAGATCAGGGAGCAGGTAATGGACATAGCTCATAGTCATCAATAGAAGATCAAGCAGGCCTTTGACAGGAAGGTCAGGAAGGACGAATTCGAGCTGGGAGATTTGGTGTTTAAGTGGGATGCACCCAGACATGATAGGGGAAAACACAACAAGTTTGATGCCCTATGGATCGGGCCCTTCAAAATCTCTGAAGTATTCTTAAATAACACGTACAGGTTGTAGGACTTGGAGGGTGAAGAATTTTTTAACGACCCAGTAAATGGGCATTTCCTAAAGAAATGTTTTGTTTGAGCCTTAGGCTCCTCTATTTTTGTAAATATTGTTTTTCTATTTATTTTCGTCTTAATAAATTACTCCATAGCCCAATAGCAAGGCACTGAAGCTGCAAGGAGTTCTTAGAACATCGCAGGGACAACTCTATCCCCCATGGAGCCTAATGTTAGCACCAATTCTTGCAAGGGGGGTGTTTCTCTCCGATTTCGGGCCCTTGGTGTAAAAATCAAAGAAATGGGTTTTAAAAACCCATCAAATGCATTTTATTCAAAGGTCGCAGTCATGAGAACCCGAGCGCAGCATGCATAAAATCTCTATTTTCGGTTTAAAAATCAAGAAGACAGGCATTTTTTCTTTTTAGTGGCGAAGATCCATTGATGGAGTAGATCAATGGTCATCGCGTAAGCCAGATCCATGGAGTTGCACGAGGTTTAGCGCATGGGTTCATCCCTTAGGGCCAAAGTCACGAAATGATCGTGGTTGTTAGATCCAATTGGGACACATGGCACTTGATTAAGTCTGGTCGCCATCTCAGCTATCATGACTTTGAAATACAAGGGCGACTCCCTTCCATCCACGATACATGAGATGCGAAGGTGCATTTGGGTGCGGGCCCACGGTCATAGCACAGGGTTGTATGGAAAGGTGGTTGGAGGAAGAGGAGCGAGAACTCCCGGTAGGAGAATCCCCAAAAGGATTGGGACCATTAATCTTGAAGGACACCTGGTGCTTGATTAAGTTCGATCGCCATCTCAGCTATCGCAACTTTGAAATACAAGGGTCAACTCCATTCCATCAACGATACATGAGATTTGAAGGTGCCTTTGGGTGCGGGCCCACAGTCATAGCATAGGGTCATATGAAAAGGTGGTTGGAGGAAGAGGAGCAAGAAATCCTGGTAGGAGAATCCCCAAAAGGATCAGGACCATTAGTCTTGAAGGACACCTGGCTCCTGATTAAGTCTGATCTCCATATCGGCTATCATGACTTTGAAATACAAGGGTCCTCCCATCCACGATATGAGAGATGCGAAGGCACATTTGGGTGCAGGCCCACGGTCATAGCACAGGGTCGTATGGAGTGGGAAAAAAGAAGATGAGGGGCGTGGAGCCAATGTGTTCAAGGGAAAATGGATCGTGTCCATGGATTTTGAAGCCAGATCTAACCGTCGATATGGAGGTTCATTTCATGTTTTAGTCACCAAGGATACTGGATGCTAGAATGGTGGAATCTCCCAAAAGGAGAAGTGTCGAAGAGCCTCTAGAGCGAGGTGCCAGGTCATGGCCATGGGTTACATTGAGGGTAGATCCAAAATAAAAAGGAGGCTAGCCTCTGAGCTCTGGGAAGCAAGCGCGTGGTCATTCCTTGTGCTCAAAGTCTCGGCCACCCACCATGGAGGAAGGAAATTAATGAAAATTGACCAGGTAGCTGAAACCTCAACTCAAGCCATGAATGTAAGGCATGGAGGTTCTGGCAGGCCGTCTGCCCAAGATCGTCCTGTGTGAAGGTTTTCCTAAAAGAGCCATGTCGATCTGATGTCCTCGTCTAACCAGGGGATCTTGCACATGCTAAATTGGACTTTAATGTCTCAGCTACCCTCCTGCTGCAAAGGGGGTGAATTTCTCTGAGTATATATACTCAATTTTTGTATTTTTATAAACATGGATGGTAGAGCAGAGCTCTCAACTGTAATGTTTTAATGAAGCACTGGTTTTCCAGGCTATGTATCTTCATATGAAATTTTCTTGTTCAATGTAAGACATCTCTCTTTTTCATATGGTTTCGATCTCATACTAAAAGGGTTCATGATTGATTGATTCACATGAATCGTCATGACTGTGTTATGATAAAGGATTTATTATAGTGCTGTTATGTTCTTTTAGTGTTTTTGCTTTTGAATATAAGAGGTTCTTGTGTTCAAAGTTTTCTTATACAGGCTGTTGGAAGCTCGATGCCTACAGTAGGCCTTCACATTTCCTCACAGAAGTCTTCCTCCTACTCACCCTTATTACAACTTACTGTCTAAAGTTAAATCAAGACCTCATCTGCTTATGCATGCCTGGCCTAGTTTACGAGTTAGAACGATATTGTTTTGAGTTTACTTCCATTCATCACCCTTTATCAACAAATAGTGACATAAACTGATGGGCATCAGGCTTACTCCTGCTGCAATCCAGGAGTGACTTCTAATGCCAACACTCACCATCCCATGAAATCTATGAGAGTTATCATCCATGAGTAATTAAATTTAGTACCTACGTCCTATGCGTCTTTGTAGTCTACTTGGAACAAGTTTGATAGGTATGGCGCCCATCTCATGGAGGTGCCTTCTGTGCACTGAGCTGCAACAATAATGAATCCTATTGGTACTTTGTCTTTGCGACATTTTCTTAGCAGTTTGTAGGCTAAGATCTTTGCGCCCAATTGCATCGTGACATTATTGATCTGTTTGATTATAATGCCTCTTGTTCCCCTGTCAGTGCCATATTTCTTCTTCATCTCTTCTGCCAATGTTTTTTCCTTGGACTTATCGTCCAGAATTAGTGTGGGATCCATACCCCCAGTGGTTAAGCCTGTTATCTGCGTGATAAGTTCGACAGTTATGGGGACGGGTTTTTCCATCCATACATCCCCTCCATGCGTAACTGCTAACAATTGCTTGATGCATGCCAATTCATATTGGCCTCTGCCAAAGTGTGGTATCTTCAACAATCCTAGAATTCCTGCTCTGTCCAGTCCAATTGCCCACTGGTGTGGCTGAGTGATGGTTTCTCCGAGTTGGTTCAAAACTACTTTCTGCATAAATACCTATGATGCAAGCTTTGGATATTTGGTTTTGTCTGCTACACAATGGTCAGAATACTTGAGCTTCCCGACATGACCTAATAGTTGCGGGTCCACCTATACCCCCTCTGGTATGCGAGGTAGCACAATTTCTGTAGCTGGTTTCTTTTGAGGTGAGCATGGTATATGAACTCGGTCCTCCTACTGTGTTGGCTATCTCAAAGTTCCAACAACTCTTGGCTGTTCTCCTGTCATCCACTTTGGCCATGCCCAAGTAGTTCCAGTAGTCTCCTCGGTTGGTTGACCTAAGCCGGGTGCTTGCGTCTCATCCAATTTCTCCTCTGCTCCTAGATGTTGTGCCATTTCGTTCACTTCCATGGTTGCTTCAGTATTTTCCAGTGGTATTTCCTGGTGGGTTTCTTCTTCTTTGTTCTGAGGCTTGTGCACCGTTTATGGTGTATCTTGTTCCATGGCCTTTGTTTGGGGTTGCCAAATCTCCTCTATTATGGGTATGGATTCTACTGGGGTTTCCTCTGGTGATGGGATTTCGTCAATATCGACGATCTCAGGTGGTTGCTGCTCATTTTCTTCCAATGATCCTCGTGACCTAGTCTGAACCCTGGTTGATCTGGCTATCTGGCCTAGTTCTGCAAGCTTTGGTGGTGCCATAATGGTGTCTGTCGAACGTTTGCTGAGTTTGAATGGCTTCGGTGAGCTCTATGGTTTCACTCTATTCATTTTAGCTATTGTTTCTCATTTCTATTCTCCTTTCACGAATAGACTAACTTCTTTAATTCTTTTGTGTTTTATGGGCTCATCATGAAGCTTGTCAAGGATGCTTCCTCCATCATGCGATTAATGCACCATAACTATGGGTTTGATGCATCCGAGACAGTTTTGCACTTGCCATTATGCCTCCTCTTTCATCTCCAATTGGCATGTTTAATGTGACATCCCATCCATCCTTGCCTTGATTTAATTATTCTTCTTGTTGTCCTGTTAGCCTACTTTTGATGACTTTCCTTTTCCCGCTTGTTTCCTTTTTCGATATGGTTGTTATCATTTCCCTCATTTTTTTTTTGTTTTTGTTTTTACTACATGGTGAGTGGTCGACTATCCTTGTACAACTTTAGCTGGATTCCATTGATCATTCCTCTGAGGTCTGCTCCTACTAGATCTCTTAAATGTACATCTCCTCTGTCTGTGACAGATTTTACCTCGTATGGTCCTAGCCAATGCATTCTGATATTTCCTGAGTGCTGCAACGATTTATTGTCATAGAGCAATACTAGATCTCCTTCCTTGAAAATATTCCTCTTGATGTGGCAGTCGTGCTAAGCTTTGTCTCTCGCTTTCCATACTTGTTGGTGGAATCCTGCCAAGATTCGGTCTTCCTCCATCGAAAATAACTGATCCAGTATTTCCTGTACTGCACCTCGTTCTGTCATGAGTGTGATAGCTACTACACGTAGACTGGGTATTAAAAATTCTAACAACAATACTACTTCTTGACCATAGACTAGTTTGAATGGTGTGTGGCCTGTCAACTTTTTGCATGTGGTTCTATACGCCCATAAAATTGTTGGTACCTTGAGGTCCCAATCGTCCCTATTGACATTACATATCTTTTTCAAGGCATTCTCTAGAATTTTGTTGAAGGCTTCTACTGTGCCATTTTCCCGTGGATGATACGGTGTGATTTTTTGGTGATGAACTTCAAACTATTTGAGCATCGCTCGGATGGTGTTGTTCATGAAGTGTGTTCCTTGGTCGCTCAACAAGATTCTTGGGCACCCAAATCTAGTAGTTACCTGTTCGAAAAGAAAGTGTGCAACTGTCTCTGCACTGCAATATTTTACTAGTGTGGCTTCCGCCCATCTTGTTAGGTATTCCATCGTGGTGATAATATATCTTTCCCTTGTTCTTTTGGATGGTGGGTTAATGGGTCCCACGAAGTCTATCACCGATTTGTCAAATTCTTGAAGTGTCACTTGCGGTTGTAGTAGAATCTCGTCCCTTCTATTGGGTTTGCCTACCCTTTGACAAACATCACATTGCTAACAATATTCTTTCGAGTCTCTGTGGATCATTGGCCACCATAATCCTGCGTGTAGTGCCTTCTGCGCGGTTTCATTTCCTGCATAATTCCTTCCTGCTATACCCTCGTGGGCTTATGCTAAAATTATTGGTCATTCGTGGTCTAGTATGTATCTTCGTAAGATGCTATCTGCATCCATCTTGTATATATGTCCCATGATCAATTGGTAGTTGGTTGCACGAACTACCAGGTTCTTCTTCTGCGCAGGGGTATATTCTTGTGGTGCAATACCTGTGCTCAAGTATTGGATGATCTCTATGAAGTAATCGTCAACAATATGTACTAAGAATAGCTATGCATCTGGAAATTTGTCTTCTAAGTTCGTTGGATCCTCTCCATTTGTGACCCTTGATAGGTGGTCAGGTCTTGCATTCAATTTTCCTAGTTTAACTATTACCTCAAAGTCAAATTCTTGAAATAACAATAACCATCAACAGATTCTCCCCCCCAACACTGGCTTGTTGACTAGGTATTTCAAAGCTGAGTGATCTGTAAACATCTTAAAGTGTTTTCCCAATAGGTAATGTCTGTATTTATGTAGTGCATAAACCATAGCTAGGCCTTCTCTTTCTTTCATGTTATAATTTTGTTCTGAATATGATAATTTTCTTCTTGTGAATGCTATCGGGTGATCCAAGTCTCCTACTCCTGGTTGCACCAAGATAGCTCCAAGTGCTATAGATGATGCATCTACATGTACATGGAATGTCTTCTCCCAATATGGAAATACCAATATTGGTGTGGTGACCATCGTTTCCTTTAGGGTATCCAGACCGTGTTGACACTTGTCGTTCCACTGATACTTTGTATCCTTCCTTAACAGTTTTTCCATTGGTGCTATAATCTACGAGTATCCTTTGATGAATTTCCTGTAATATCCCATATGTCCTAGCGTTGCTTTTATTTGGCAGACTATTTTTGGTGCTGGTAGGTTAACAATGACCGTGATTTTGGCCAGATCCACTAGATAACCCTGTTTGCATACTATGTATCCCAATAGTATCCCAAATGGTGTTCCAAATATGCATTTCTTGATATTCAGTGATATCTAGCACTGTTTGCATCATTCTAACATCAGTCAAAAAACTTCCACATGGTTTTTTAGTAAGCTATACATTGTCTAATCATCTAGGTATACTTCAAGGAATTGATGGATGAATTCCTTAAATTCTATGATGAACACTCTAGAAAATATCGCAAGTGAATTCTTCAGTTTGAATGGCATGACTGTATATTGATAAGATCCCCATTCTGTCACGAATGTGGTCTTGTGTCTATCATCCTATGTTATCTTAATCTGATGATATCTTGAGAATCCATCAGTGAATGAGTAGGTTTCATGGCCTCCTACATTCTCGAGTACTTCTTCCGCGAACGGTGTGGGGAATGGGTCGTGTAGGCATGCATCGTTCAATTTCCTCAATTCGATGCATATCTTGATCCCTCTTCTCTGTTTCTTGTCCTGTACTACCATCGGGCTTATCCATTCTGATTCTTCGACTGGTTCGATGATGTTGGCCTCGAGCATCCTGTCGATCTCGTCTTTAAATTTATGTTTATATATGGGGTTCAATATATATGGTCATTGTTTACTAGTATTCCCTCTAAAGTATGAATGAAGTGGTGATACCATTCCTCTGGTGGCATAATTTTCCACAACATTTTACACTCCTCCAAGTGTTCTTCTAGTGTGCCTAGTCTGTCATATTTTTGTTGTTTGTTACCTGTTTGTTCTGCGTCAAACCTTATGTGCATTAATCTCTTACATTGGTACCAATCTATGATAGTTTCTTTGTGTGCACCCTACCATCTTGTGGGTGTATCCTTTAGTGCTAAAT
This sequence comes from Picea mariana, assembly GCA_032191745.1. Lineage (NCBI taxonomy): Eukaryota > Viridiplantae > Streptophyta > Pinopsida > Pinales > Pinaceae > Picea > Picea mariana. The sequence goes on from JASDQU010099746.1 coordinate 141,220, forward strand.
CTAGTGCTAGCAATGTTCAGTTTTCTCATACTTCATCTTCATATTGTGTCAAGAAATTTTCCAAATCATTTAGCTTGTGAAAATTGGGTGGTTCTCTAATTTTTGGGCCAATCCACCTTATTGGGCGGTCTATTCTGGCACACCTTCTCATGGATACTTCGTGTAGTGTTTGTTGCTAGTTTTATAACCCGGTGTATGAGTCTGTTGTACATGAAGTAATGCTCTGCCAACTGAGTACCCCATTTGCATTTGGGTTTATATAGTCTGTATCGTGCATAGTTGTTCTATACAACTGGACGATCTCTTCTAAATCTAGACAAGTGGTTTCTACGAACCTCTCGCTTTTTGATGGGTCGAGTGGGGTTATGACCCTGTAGTAACCTGACTCAAATGTCACTTTTCTAGTTTTTAAGTTAATTATGGCCTGGTTTTCAAATGCCCAATCCAGACCAAGAAGCATCGGGTAATATTTTGTGTCGTCTACTATTTTGATGACTTCAAAGTTCACCTTAGTGTGCACACCATCTAGATCTACCATCACTCCTTTCAGTCTACCTATTGGTAGGACTCTATGCTGATTTGCTAGCTTTAATTGAACAATTGAGTATCCCAATGTAGGTTCTCCCATGCATTACCATCTAGCTTTTGGATGTAAATTCACTTCAGATCCTAGCTTTTGGATGCATGATTGCAAAAAGTCTTTGATAGTAATTACTTGTTACTTGGGTTGTATTATGTTGGTATGGTCCAGTGATGGTGACATTTCATATTCTAGAGCTTCCTTTCTCTGTTGTACAATCTGGGCAACATTCTCCTTCTAGAATTCTTGTCGGGCTTATTTAAAGATCTCCTTCTCATGCGCATCGAAATTCTTCTTGGGGTCAATGTTCTTCTTTACCCATTGGTTCTCCATTGGTTCCTATCGAACCGCATCATTTCCTGTTTTCGTTCCTCCTCGAGTGACTATGTTGATGTTCCATCCATCATCCCTTGCTTCAGCTGAAATCCACTGACCATTCTGGTTATTTTGATTCCTTATTTCCTATATATTTACAAGTAATGTCAGACATTCCTCCGTATCGTGGTACGATGCATGACAATACATACAAGTCACTGGTGGAAGTGGGCACTCCCGTGCATAATTTCCTGGTTGTTAGAAATTGTGACATGTGACTGGTCCTCTACCGTGTCTGAAAGCTCCTCTGGCTTGTCCTGCTCCTCTATAATATGTACAATCACCTTGCGATGTTTTATACTATGGTCCTTGATTATATTGCGTGGTATTGTACTGGGGATATGGCGGGTTGTACTATGGCTACGGTTTATTGTACGAGTGCGGTGCAGTATTATACTATTTTTGTATGGTGTTGTATGGGGTTGGGGCTTGAGTGAACTGTGGTACTGCTTGCCCTGTCATGATTTCTGCTTGTACCCTATATGCATCTGATGTTCTTTCCCACATCAGCTCCATAGTTCTGCAATCTTTGTCGTCATGGTCGACTGACTTGCAAAAGGTACAATATGAGTTCTTTGGGATTGTTTGGTATTTATGCATCATCATGCAGTGGTAAGGGTCATGACCCAATTTCTTTCATATTTCACACCATAATCCTCCCTGTGGTAGTGGGTTTGGCATCCCTATCGCCATATACTGTGCGAATGTTGGGCATTCATTCTTATGGTGTCCTTCTGTCATGCAGGTAGTGCACCAAAGGACTTCTCATTTGTCCTTGTTCTTATTTTGGTTCAGCTGAAATGTTAAGTTCTTTAGATCCTCCTCCAGTTCTTCGATAGCTAGGTCTGTCTACTAGTACTGATTCTCTTCCAATTGCAAGGCTGCTTGTAGAGCCTCTACCTGCTTCTAAAACTTTTGTTGTTTTAATGGATATTTTAAGTGTGGGAGTAGTGAGTTGACAAACAGGTGCCGATGCTACATATCGGTCATAAGGTATTTTAACTTTCCTTTCAATCACTTGAATCTTTGATCAATCTCCCATACCGATTATCTTGGTTTCTATCTTATTTCAATCATCTCATTCATGTATTTATCCTTTGAGATCATCTTTTGGAACTCATTTATCAATAGTTTCTTAAAGTTGGCCAGTGTCCTTATCATTCCGAGAACACTGTTCATGTCTAGACTCATGTACCGGTCTAGTGCTCGGTCTCTTAGCATGATCGCTAGCTGTGTGTTTTTGGTGTCTTCATCAATGATCTACTTTGCTTCCCAGATCTTTGTGCAAATGAACATATGCTTCTCAAGGTATTCTATTGCTTCTCCTCGAAACTCTGGTAATATGATAGTAGGATCATGTCCTGCCATTCCAAATACTGAGATACTCCCTCCTCCGCACGGTGTAGATACTTGACTAAGGTTGCTTGAGTTGGCTCCTCTAGTTATTTCTCCTTGTGTAAGTGTACTTCTTGTTGTTCGACTTCCTATGCACTTTGGTTGTCTAAACGATGGTTTTCTCTTTGGTGTTTTGATCGCACATGGGTTTATGGGTTCCACACTGACATTAATCTGAAAGGGATGGATGCCTTCTCCTCATGTTCTTAGGCCTCTTGTTTTCCTCTCGTACGTGGCGTGTAGGATTTCCTTAATCTGCTCCATAGCCCGAAGATCCTCTACCTCTTCCTCATCGCTTCCCAAGATCTCCCTATCAGATACGACTCTCTTCTTGGTATTCACCTTATATTGGTGGGGTGCTCCGCTACACGTCGTTCCTGATGACGCCAGGATCCACTGGAGTTGGTCATCATCCATAAAGATCAGGTCCAAGGGTTCCTTCTCTTTATTCTTTTTATAATTCCCTCCTTTTGTTCCTCCTCTCTCTATCAGTGCTTCCCCCCTTCCCCCATGAATGCAGGGAAGTCTAGCTATCTGATTCCATTGTCATTACACCTTTGTTATATAACAACATCTTGATAGAAGTATATAGTGATCAAATGTACCTTCTTCTAGGTACTTGTAGAAACTCTTTCTTGGCTGCGCTGTATGACATTGCTATGTCTACCACAAATTCTGTGATAAAACCTGCTACAATACTCTAAATCCAAAAGTCAACTGCGTGGGTGAATTTGTTGTTCACCTACTGCAGTTGCTGGATCTATACTAGAGTCTGTTGATGGGTCTTAAATCCCTTGACTCAACAACAGGAACCAAACCCACCACCCAGGCCCAATTAGACTCTGCAGCATTTAAAATGGAATGTTTCTCCAGATCTTGCGATCCGACCAAGGTATCAATGAGATTTGTGTTTTCTAGTGAAGGCTCTTCCTTTAGTTGGGACTGTTTTCTTTTCTATATTTTCTCTTGGGGTGGGGATGATATGAGAAGTGCAAGCCAGTATAAACCAACTTGAAAAATAATAGGATAAAGATTCAACTACTGAGAAGAGGTCGATCTAGGGATAACCCGTTGCTCAAACATGCAGACAACAATTCTATACCACAGGCCTAGTAATAATACATTAACCATGCGAGCATCCAATCATTGCCTGAGATTACTAACTACTAGAAAGAAAAACACATATGAAATAAGATAAATGGTAAGCAAAATAATTCATCTACCACTATCATTCATCTCATAATTCGCACAACAATTCATCATCTTCATCTTTAAAGAAAAGAACAACAAAGCAATTGTACCAGTTAACTTGACAATATATTCGATAGTTGTTACTTGTTACATCTACTCATAAAATTGAATAGGAAATAATTCTTCTTCAAGCTCAATCACACGTGCATTTGATAAAGATAACTTCATCTTTGGTCTAGAAGGACTTCTAAATTCATAGCAGCTTCAAAATAATTCTTAACAACCAGAAAGAAAATAGTTCTCACAACAAACCATCGACCCTTAATTAATTGGTCGAGGCCTTTATTTATAATCTCAAGCTTAACTGAAGTTTAATGGCTAAGTATAGTTTGAACCAAACAAAAGTTTCCACGTGGCATTATCTCATAACAGTTTCTTGATCAATCCGCCCGGGATATTTCTTTGAAAGGATGACTCCTTTCATATTCAGACCAATTGATGAACAGTTCTTCACAATTCGGAGTTCCAACAAATCCTCTAAAACTACTGGCCCTCCTAGTAATCCAGAAGGCAACACAGCACCCGGAAGGTACTGCGCAATCTCACTCGATATAGATTTAAATGGGTGGTTGTAAGACTCAGGTGTTTACAACCTAGGATAGAGTAGGGGATAGGGGTTTCTTGATTAAGCCAAGTATCGTGAGCTGTAAGGTAAACTACTCATCCCTTGAAATCACATACATATATTTCATAGTTTAATTCCAACAAAGTATAGACAGATTCATAACAATGTGCTAACTATTCATCGAACTTAACCGTTAATTGCTGAAAGAAAGAAGAGACATGCAAACATTTAACATATTACATGAGTATTACCATGGTTCACCCCCTCCTGGGCTACGTCCACAAAGATTTTGCTCTTGGCTCTTTTATTATGGCAGTTCTGCATTCCTAGTGCCACGTGCTTACAATTCCCCACAAAATTGGGTGATATCTAAATGAGGCGAACTAGATCGCACCAGGCTCCATAGCCTATGGTTTAATCCTCATATCTACCTTTTGTCGTATCTTGTTTTCTCAACAACTTACAAAATTGGTTCCTATAGCTAAAAACATTAAAGAACTACTAACAACTACTAGCAACCAACCCTATATCATACTTTCGTATCTGTATTTATACATTTCGGGCTCTTCAACCTTTTACAGAATATTACCAAAAGCCTAACCCTTCTTACGTTAGGTATTTCTCCCATATGTGTGTTGTTCCTCCTCTAGTTGTCACTTTCCTTTGTGCACACTTTCTTGCATGTGCGCGTGTTGTTCATTTTCCAGTTATTACTTCAGTTTTCTGCACGCTTTCTTTCCCATGATCGTTCCTTTTTCCCCTTCGGCCTAGTGCCAACAAGGCTTAATATTGTTCATTTATTATTTTAGTTTATCCACTCAGGATATCCTATTCTTTCAGGTAGGATATGGGCTTGAAATATGGTGTGCTTCCTTATTGGAATGCTTTGGGGAGTGATGATGATGTTTGCTAACACTCCTCGATATTCTTTTCCTCTCAAGGGTCTTGCGACTCTCTGTTTGGCTTGAGTCACTCTCTTTTTCCAATTTATTTTCTACTCTCTCCAAACTCTTTAACAACTTTATGTTGAATTATCCTTGTTGATCCCTGGATTTCATAATATTTCGACTATCAGCTCAGCGAGCCTAGGCATCTTTCTGCAATCTTTTAATGATTTTCGTCATATGCACTTCCTTATCCATCTCTTTTCCGTGCTCATTGGAGTCCGATCCTTCAACTCCCAAGTGGACGTCCATTCCATTTCTTTCATTCTCTGAACTAGAGGAAATCTGTGCCTCTTCCATTTCTTTTCACTCCGTGGAAATTCTAATCAGTTCTGGCACTCGTTAAGCTTATGCAATCACAACATGCAGAAAACCAGAATTTGTCAGGCCATCTCTCCTTAACAAATTCCACGCATTCAAAACCAATATTATTTAAGAAAATATTTCAATTTCACAAATTTTCTAAGCTTTGCTCGGCTCTGTAAATTTTGGGGGATATCCCCCTTTTTTATGGTCCCCAACCCATGCGATCACGGGCTGTGAGCAATGTTGGACCACTAGGTGCTACCCAGGCTTTCGACCTTTGGGGATTTCAAAGCACACACAACTATATCTCAGAGTTCCTATTACCAAATTCATGAAAAATGTGGATCAACGGTCCATGTTTAGCCAACATCCAATGGCTAGAATCCACTGTGGTCTTTCCATCCTCGAATTTTTTGGGACTTCGGGACTTCAGACCTAGGGAATTTCCACACTTGTTTCCTTCCAATTTTTCGACATCCAAAATTATGATTTACTTTACCCTCCGGGCCCACATAGTACAATTGTCTCCAACTACAATGGTGGCATGCAACATGCCTAGGAAGGTCCATGACATTTCTAGCGATGTCATCAGGTCCCACAACATTCACTTTTCATTTCGGGACTTTGGGTTTCAAGCATTGGAAGTTCATGCACTGACACACATCACTTTTCCCAATAGATGAATCCCTGAAAGATTTCCAGGATAACTCTCCTGCACCTTCTCCATATCTGAAGGTCATGAGGGATCTCGTTTCCTCCCGAACAGATCCTACGACTCCAACACTTCTGGTGTTGAGCTCTCTCTTTCTCCCTATGGCCATATACCACACCGGGTGTGGTTTTATAATACCGCTACACCTCCTGATCTTTGTAACACGACCAAGCAACCCCTTTCCACTCAAGAACATTCTAGGGTCCAAAAATTGGTTCCTACAAACACAATTTCCACTCGCAACCTCGAGTTCTATGACCACTTATCCATCCCATTCAAGCTTAGCATTGAAACCTTGGTTCTGATACCATATTGTAATGTTCCTGGCCATAAACCCACTTGCCGAGAAGTGCTACTATGTAGAAACATTCTCATACTTATGTAGTATGCACTTAAATGATTCAAACATTCTCATACTTATGGTGTTAGCTCAGGCTGGATGACTTCTCTCTACTACCTACGTCGTAGACCCAGGGTTCACATCTATAAGGGTACCAAAAAAGACTAGAAGTATCAGCCCTTCTGGTAAGCTAGAAGGCAACACAGTACCAGAATGCACTGTGCAGTCTCACCCAAGATAGCTTTAAATGGGTGGCTACAAGACTCAGGTGTTTATAGCCTAGGATTAAGTATGAGATAAGGGATCTACATTCTAATCCATTAATTGTGATTTGTATTACGAACTATTGTTATTCCATTTAATACTTTGACCTCGTGGCATCTGTTCTTAGTAGCTCAACAATAATTACTCAGCAATATAATAACTCATTCATTCATTCATTTCATACAACATCTAACTAATAAAAGTGTGACAAATATATGCATGCATTCATCACATTACACAGGTATTACCGTGGTTCACCCCCTCCTGGGATATGTCCACAAACATTTGGCTCTTGGCTCTCTTATCATGGCAGTTCTGTAATTCTCATGCCTTGCACTTACAACTCTCCTCAGATGGGTAAGATCTCTGTGAGGTGAGCACTAGGCTCCAGAACCTGCAATATAATCCTCAAAATATACCTCCTCTCTTCCTCTTAGCTCAATTTCTTACAAGAGTATTTCTCTCATCAAAACATTACATAAAGATAATCAGACTCTACATAGGTAGCAAACCAAACTTCTTCTGAACTCTTCTATGATACATGCATATCTATATTTATATCTATTGGGATCTTTAACCATTTTCACAAAAACCCTTACAAAAACCCTGCACAAAACCTAACAACTACTATCGTTAGGTCTTCCTTCTCTGCATGCATGCATTACTTCCTTCCAGCTGTCGCCTCATTCTTGCATGTGCACATGCTGTGCTTCTTGCCAGTTGTCACTTTCCTCTTGCACACTTTCTTTCCCATGATTTCTCTTCTAGTTGTCATTCTTATTTGTGCATGCTTTCTTCCCCACTTTAGCCTACTACCAATAGGCCCCAAAAACTGACATGTGACTCTTTCCAAGTCACCTAATCTTTTTGAGCTTCCTCGATCTCTTCAGTGATCATCTGTAATTTTTCCTTTAGCTCTATCACTTTTGTCAGTGCCTGCATGGCCTTCACCTTAATGGTCTCCACTACCTGAACGACCACTTCGTCGCTCAGTAGTCCTATGCATTCTACCTGAGTCTGTGCCATCTATGTTCTATCTGCTTATGCCTATACGAGTACTTATGCTACCCGTTATTGTAATGGTTCTATTTGAACCTACCGTGCTTGTTTCTATGTATGCGTAGTGATAAGTTATGCCTGCATCTTCTTCAACTCTTGCATCCCCTTGACGCGTTCTGGGATTGGTATGGTCTTTTGCCTCTGTTTGAGTTCTTGGATCACTACATTGATCCTGTCCTCTTCCTTGTCCCAGCGTTGAACCTGTGGGTCCTCCTCCAGTCTTGTCCAAAGTTGCACTACTTTGTCGAGAAAGTCAGCTGTCATGCTAACATGGTTCTCCATATCCTGTATTTGTGTTGTTTCTTCCTACCTCCTCTTCTCCTTTACTGCTAGTGGAGTTTTTGGTGTTAGCTATTCTCGGAGATCCCTGATCTCCTTCTGGTATTGAGAAATTTCCTATGCAATCTGGTTGATCTTTTTTGTGGCTGGGAGTTTGTTTTCTTGCGCAGTGTTTGGAAGTTTCCAAAAAATTTCTCCCACTCTGTGTTCCAATTCATTCCTGCATCATGTCTCCTCCTGAGTTTCAGATTTGGCCTACTCATACTCTCTTTCCAGTGCTTCCCACTGCTTTGTTACTTTCTGTAGCTTGACTAAGTTTTTATGTTCCTGAGACTGCATCTTTTGGTCGACGCTAACCTGCAATTTGTGTAATGCCCTTGATGGCATCTGTGTCAGGACCAATTGGATGTGGTTCAAATCCTTCAGTGGTGTCTATCCCACTATTTCATCCATTCATAGTGTTGTTCCTGCTCTATTATTACATATATCTTCGATGCCTGTGTCCTGAAATTTTCAAGTTCAATTACCTGGTTAGCAATAAAAATAATCTTATCTTGCAAATTTTTATTTTCTTCTCCCAGCTTTCGAACCTGTTCCTGTGTGACCTGTATTAAGTGTTTTGCCTCATCCAAGTCTTTATTCAATTTCTGGATTTCTTGCATATCCTTTAGTCTAGCTTGTTCTAGACCCTTCTGTATTCCCCAACTAATATTTCTTTCATTTTCCTTTAGTTTGTATTGCAACTGGATTATTGTTTGATCCTTCTATTCAAGCAGAGTTGTTAAATTACCTACCGAATACATGTTTGCTGATGCTATAGCACCCATTGTACCTGCTAATTCTGTAGAAAACTCTCCATCTTTGAGTTTCTTTCCATCTATGATAACTCTATGCTTTTTAATCGTTCCTTCTCCTCTTGGATGAATTTCCTGTTTCAAGACTGCTCTTCGTTTTTTGCTAAAAAAGTAATCTGATGGGGGGATTTCGTCTCTTGAAATCGGCTCTAGATCACTGATATATAAAACTCCTTCATGAGGGGTTCCAAAAGTCGAATGTAATGGAGTTAAAGAGGTGATAGGGCTACCTAGTTCTGTTGAAGTTGTTCCTCCTATCTTTTCTGGAACATCGTCAAGAATTATTGGATTTGTTTCCAGTCCTTTTCCTTTTTCTGTCCCTGGTTATTTTGTCTGAGAACCCTCTGTGTTTTGAGGAGGTATTTCAGAATCCTTCAACTTATCTTTGTCATTTTCTTTACCCTGAGTATTAGTTTCAAACCCTGGAGGGGTTTCTTCCTGTTCTGGCGATGGGGTCGGAATTTCACCTTGTAAAATCTTAGGTAGGCAGCTTCGCCTATGACTTTGAAAAGATGAAAACCCAGCCTGTGAGTTAGGTGGCAAGGCCTGGACTCTATTCAACACTTCTTCATAAGACTTAACATCTTTAAATATATCATCATAAACATAAACTTCATGTTCATATGCCTTTAAATTACAATGAATGTAATGCCTACTTATTATTTGGTAGGGGTCATATTTTTTGTGCTCAATATTTACTAACTTCACTTCTTCCAATGACTCGACCTCTACCTTAGAATGGCTTAAATTTGATAAAGGAAATTTCCCAACATGATCAGGGAAAGATGGCCATGCCTTTTTCTGAAGTGCTTTTAATTCCAACCCAATACCACCCTTGGCTAACTGATGAGCTACTTCTCTGCATACCAATCTGTCTGGTAAGAATTTCAGGAGTGCATGAGGAGGAATGGAACAACCATAAACCCTAATATAGGAAAAATTTTCCTCGATAAACCAGTCAGCAACTGATTTAAGACTTTCTATGATTGCATCAAAAATGTGAGGGGGTTCGCATCCAAAAAATAATTTGTGCATAGGAATAATGACAAAGTGACAAACATCGTAAAAAATGTCTTTAGATTTTTCCTCCCAAAGGGCTGAGTGGTATTCATGAATGGGTTCTGGACATGAGATGCTCCAACTCCAATTCATAAATGGAAAGGGGGTCATAAAACATATTGCATCCACAATATATGCAGACATATAAAAAGACATTGGTTTTCCTTTTGACTTGGTTGCTTTGTAATTTAAAATTTCTTGTGTCAGGTTATCCGATAAAATTTTATGCCAGTTAAAACTATTTCCTTCTGAAACTTCCTCTAAGAAGGGTACCCAGTCTGTATGAAAGTGACAGGGATCTCTTCTCCCGAAAAGTCTGCATAACATCATGGCTACATAAACCATATATTCGCTTAAGGAGGTTGTAGCATAAATCCCATGAGTATCATCCCTAAACTTTGCTTTAGACCTTGCCCATCCTCTAATCATGTCGAGCTATGTCTAGTCTGCCTCAATACATTCCTTTCTTTGAAATTCAGCTAAAAATTCAGCATTAAAGGTGTGTTTATAATTCGGCGAGAGTTTATACATTAGTTGAATGTGCTCAGGCCGAAATGAGCCGATGATAGATCCTTGTTCGTTCTGAATACTCCTTGTTGGGATATCTACCTTATCCAGTGCCCAGCCGACCATCTCAGTATATGCCACAAGCCTCAGATGCGCAACAACCTTATGAAGTTCAGACTCAGCAATGTCCCGGACATGATTTTCGGAATTAGGGTCTGCATTCTTTAGCTCATCCTCCAGCAATTCAGAGATTTGAGCCCATGATTTGATGGAGTTTATGGCGTTTGGAGTAGTATCAGAGATAATATCACCTTCCTGTATATCTTCATTTTTCTTTGATGCCTTTTTAGGTGCCATGACTTCTATGTTCAATTTGAAACCTGTAGCAGAAAATGGATGAATGAGATCAACTTAGAAAGTAAATACAAACGTTCGAACGTTTACTTAGAATATATTTAAAAAAAAATGAGATTTGTACAACTGTCACGAATTTAAAGCTCTTAATGAAAAATATATTTTCAGAGATATGCATTTAATACCTGTACTTAGATGCTCTTGGTTTTTCAAATAAAACAATAAACTTGCTTAGTCGGAAAACGAAGCATTAATGAACACTTACAGAAAGATTACCTTTAAACCTGTTTTAGAAAGAAGATTTATTAGTGTTAATTATAGATTAAATCTGAAAACATGACTTTTCGGGGTTTCCACAATCTTGATGTTGAAAGGTATGTCGTCGAAAAAGCACAATCGACGAAATCGCGATATTTTATTTAATATTTAAACGTTTTTAGTATGTTGATTAATCGAGATTCGACCCTTTCTAGATTTCGTTAATCAGAATTCCGGAAATTGGGATTTCGGGAAACCAGATGACATGAAATGTGTTTCATGATTCAATTAAGATCGAACATTTGTTTACAAGAAACCCCGAATCCCGATTTCTTTCACGTTTAAATTAAAAAAAAAAATCGCAAATTTTGAATTACAGCCCGTTTTAAATAATTTTTCAAAGAGCGTTGGAAAACTTATATTTTTGTAAACTTTTTCCCGTATTTATTTAAAAATAAATGATAAAAAGGCGTCATGAATTTAGAAATGACGAAATTCTTATTTTAAGAAAGCCGAAACCCGAAAAACACAAAAAATAAAAATCTAAGCCTTAAGGATTAAAGATTTTAAGATCTGTTTCAACATAGGCTCCAACTGGGGGCCTCGTCTCCCTGTGGGACGAGGAGAACATGTAGACTCAGTGCCTTCATTGGGTAAATGGTGTCATGGGTTTATCAATGCTAAACTGTTAAAGGAGAGGAAAAAGAGATTTTATAAAACCTATGAAAACCTTTTCAAAACCTTTTATTTGCTTTAAACTTAGTTGTACTCTTCTTCATAATATTCTATTTCTCATTCTAAATTTAAGTTAATATTAAGATGATTAAAAAAATCTTAGGAAACTCAATAGATTTGTAAATTTCAGCTTGCATCAATCGAAATAAAATTTTTAATTTTTAATTAGGGAGCTCTATTTTGACTTCAGATGAGTATCCGGTTTTGAAAAAATGATAACTAGAATAGAGTTATAGATAAGTATGAAAACCTTACAGACACCTCAGATATTGCTTCACTGCCAGCGGGCCTGTTCAGTACCTCGGTGAAGTTATCTGTCCCTTTTTACTGAATTTCCTTTCACCGCTTCGAGTGCTAATTTTATGCTCAGATATTGCTTCACTGCCAGCAGGCCTGTTCAATACCCCAGTGAAGTTATCTGTTTCTTTTATATTTAGACAAGGGCAATCATTTAAATGAATTTCCTTTCATCGTCTGTGGGACTAGATGGGGGCAATCAAATATGAATTTCCTTTCACCATCTGTCCTATAGTTAGCTTGTGCATACGAAGCTGGGGAAATCAGTGATACTTAAAATATCAGGGGTGGTTATCTGTGTAAAAATTTATAAAAAGAGGTTTGTCAACTTGCTTTGATTATTCTAGACCAATTTTTCTCAACTTTCAAAACTCTTCAGTCCGTAGAGAAAAAAGGGAAAGATTATTTTCAGGGGTTTTCTTTTGAGCAAGCTTAAATTTTCAGACAAACTGTTAAGAAATCTAAGGGAGTCAAAATCAACCCAAACATAACCACTTTTAGTCAAAGAATAAGAACTATGAAAACTGGACTTACTGAATTTAATCATTTGTTGATTTTCAAGGTTAATACATAATCTCTCCTACTTTGATGAGAAAACCCGAAAACGCGAAAGATAGTATCAAGGATATAAAAGGATATGTTTAACAATCTGTAAGCCATAAAACCTAGGTTATGATTTTTTTTATTTTTATTTTTTATTTTTTATTTTTTATTTTTTGGAAAATTATAAAAACTTAACTAGTTTTTATTTTATTTTTTATTTATTTACAAAATGAGAATGGGTTTTCTAAAAATGAAAAACAAAGTGGTATATACAATGAAATCTTCTAAAACTTAATTATTCCATATAATGCTTTAAAAAACGCCCATTAACAGGGGCATTCAAGATCTTACCATCCAAATTTTCAAGCAGAAATGAATTTTTTCCTTCAGAAGATGCTACCTTAAATGGTCCATACCAAATATAATCGAATTTACCATTTTTTCCTGAATCCTCTTTTCGAGCATCCCACCGCAAAACCAGATCTCCGGGGAGAAAATTCCTGTCCTTGGCTTTACGATCAAATAAAACCTTCATGTCATCTTGGTACTTCTGCAACTTTTCATTCACTACAGCCCTGTGCTGCTGAACTTCATTCTGCTGATTTATCCTTCTTGTGAGAGGGTTTGGTTCTTCCTTCTCGTCTTGCCATAGTTTCATCACAGGAAGTGTCAGATTTATGGGCAACACTACATATGTTCCATATACCATTTGAAAGGGAGAAGTACTGATAGACTTTTTTGTGCCTATCCGATTTTCCCATAGAGAATATTTTAAATGTAAATGCCAAGACTTTTTATTTTCGCTTAACACTTTCTTGATTATACTGATCAAGCTCTTATTTGAAGATTCTGCCAGAACATTTCCCTGTGGATAGTATGTTGTGGAATGACCCAGCACAATATTATATTTCTAGAAAAAGCTAACCATCGCCATAGACTTAAAAGCCTACGCATTATCTGTGACAATCTTTCTAGGACAGCCAAACCTAGACAAGATATTTTCTTCTAAGAAGTCTATAACTACTGAATCAGTAGCCTTCCTTGTTGGGATAGCTTCCACCCATTTGGTGAAATAGTCTGTAGCGGTCAAGATCCATCTGTGTTGGGAACTTGAATGAGGATTAATCTCACCTATGAATTCTAGTCCCCATTGTTGAAAAGGAGCTTCTGTCTTGACTGGGACTAATGGCATCGCTGGTAGTTTATGTTTTCCTGCAAAAAATTGGCAGGGGCTGCAAGCTTGTACCTTAGCATTGACATCTGGGAAAATCTTAGGGCAATAATAACTAGCCCTCAGGATTTTATATGCCGTAGCCCTCCAAGCGTGGTGTCCTCCATAGACTCCTTCGTGAAATTGACTTATAACTTCTGCTGTTTCGGATTCGACCAGATAGACCAAGAGGAAACCAAGTGGGTCTTTCCAGTATAATCATTTTTCAGAAATAAAGTATTTAATTGCATGCAACTTTAGCGTTCTAGCTTTGGATGGAGACAAGTCAACTGGACATTTCAAAGTTAATAAGTATGTTACTATGTCCTTGTACCAATTCAATGACGTGAATTTCTCTTCGATTCTGTTTTCGACCATTTGGTCCTCAAGTTCATTCACGTCTACCCATCCTTCTTCCTCCTTAGAACTGTTTATCCCAAGAGCCCTAAAATTGGATTCAGCCAACAGTTTAGCTAAACCCTGTCCATTTACCAATTTGGTCGGTTTAACCTCCAAGTCGAACTCTTGAATTTTTGCAAGCCATCTTCCTCTTTTACCATCACTGTCTGCTTGAACCAAGATATCCTTTACAACACTAGTGGGTACATATGAAATCACTTTAGAATGTAAAACGTAAGTTCTAAAAGCTTTCAATGCTTTTACCATAGCATGCTCTTGTTTTTCCATTATATTGTATTTGAGTTCAGCATCTCGGAGGCTTTTGCTAAAGAAGGCTATCGGTTGTTCGAAACCTTCTTTGTTCTTCTGAAGGAGTACGACAGGAAGCGTGTGTTCAGAGGCAAATGAAAAAATAAGAAAATCTTTGAGATAATTGGGACTTGCTAGTACTGGTGCCTCACTTATAACTTTCTTAATATGGGAAAAGGATGCCTTAGCTTCTTCTGTCCATTTTACTTCACTGTTTTTTCTGAGCATATCTGTAATCAATTTAACAATTTCAGCGAAGTTAGGAATAAATCTTCTCAAGAAATTTATTTTTCCTAAAAATGATTGAATTTCTTTCACATTCCTAGGAATAACTATTGTATCTATAGCCTCTACTCTTTTAGGATCAATCCTGATTCCATTTCGGGATACGATGTGACCCAACAACTTGCCTTCTTGCATAGCAAAATGAGATTTTTTAGGATTTAAGGATAGACCAAACCTGCGACATTTTTCAAATGTTTGTTTGAGATGAATCATATGGTCTTCATCCGATTTTGAAAAAACAGTAAGATCATCCAATTAGATGATCACAAAATTGTCCCATTTGCCGACGAAAGCAATATCCATTGCGCGTTAAAAAGTAGCTCCTGCATTCATTAGTCTAAACAACATTTTATCATACATAAACATGCCCCAAGGAGTGGTAAATGCGGTTTTTTCTTTATCAAGATCACTGACGGCAATTTGACTATAACCTGAAAATCCATCAATCATTGACATTCTATTAGCCCCTACTACTTTTTCAAGAACATGGTCCATTTTAGTTAGAGGATAATTATCTTTAAGAGAAGATTTATTAAGATTCCTGAAATCAACACATAATCTAATTTCCCCATTTTTCTTTCTAACTGGGACCAGATTAGCTACCCAATCAAAATATCTTAGGGGTACAATTATCTTAGCATCAATAAGTTTTTTAAATTCTCGTTCGATAACAGGTAATAAAATAGGGTTAAATTGTTGGAGTTTTTGTTGAAAAGGTTTGACACTCGGTTTGAGAGGTATTTTATGTTCAAATACAAAAGTGTCATATGTTTTTAGTTCTTCGTACGACCATGCGAAAACATCTTTATATTTTCTTAACAGCTCCATGTATTTGTTTTTGTTTTCTGTTGATAAATATTTGGATAGTTTAACCATTCGGGGGTTATCTTCAGTTCCTATATTACAATCTTCAACCTCCTCTGGTTGGGGTTGTAGAGTAGTTTTAGAAGGGATGTCATCTTGATTAAAAAGTCTTTTCAAAGGGATTAGACCCTTGGGGATTTGGTTGTTCTTGAGAACCAGCATTCGGTGGTTTGCAATTTTATCGTGAAATTCTTTAGAATCCTTCCCTTCTTGCATTATCCAAATAGGATCATTTTGATTTTCCTGATCGGTATACGTTCCTGCAAATTCATCTAACGATTCTAGAAACTTTCGAAGCTACTCATCGTCTTCAAAAACCTGCCAATGTTGTATATTATTTGTTATTGAAGGGCGATGTCTCATTTGTATATGATATTTTAAATTAAAAGCAATCGGGGGTGTAAAAGTTGATGCATCTTTGGCTAAAGCATCAGCCTGTTGATTCTCGGATCTTGGGAGGAAATGAAAATTCACAGATGTGAAGAAGTTCTCGATTAAATCCTAGACACAATTCCTATAGGACTGTAATCTAGGATGCTTAGCCTGATACTGCCGATTTACTTGTTTTATAATTAACTCAGCGTCACCAAAGACTTCGAGTTTCTTAATTTTCATCCTTCTAGCAGCTTCTAATCCTAGCACTAGAGCTTCATATTCATATACATTATTTGTACAATCTATATTCCACTGGATCCTATATGAAAAAGGAATAACAAATTGATCATCAGGAGTGATAAGAAGTGCTCCTGCCCCAGCTCCAAGATAGGAGGAAGCACCATCAAAATACATTTTCTGTACACTAGTACTATATACATTTTTCTCTACTTCTTTTTTTTCAATTTTTTCTTCTATACATTTATCATCTACATCTACTTCAAAATCATCATCTAAAGATAATATAAAATTTCCTAAATCTTGGTTGGCAATATAAACTGGATGATTGTTAGGGTTTTTCAGGTCACCTACAATAAATGCTAACCTAGTCTCTCTGTAAAGACGAGTGAATTGATCCCCGAAAACTGGAATTATAGCATAAGTCATATCTAGTTGGAGAGATCCTCCAAGCTTAGCGCCCCATGATCTAGATAATAGCATACCATATTTTGGGGGAATGTCAGCGACTACTACATCCATGAGAATGGTTTTAGCAGGTATTTGAGCCAAACCTACCACTAGGTCTTTAATCATACCTATGCATTTTACTTTCCTCGAATCGAATGAATATAAATCACCATAGGGTCTTGTGATTTCAAGACCAAGTTTTTCCATTATTGCCTTTGGCATAACATTGTGGGAAGCACCGAAATCCAACATATAGTTATGGAGAAGGTGGTCAAATAGGGTTAATGTAATATAAAAAGGATCCACGGTGTCTCTTGCACCTTCAACGTGTAGACCGAAGACTAAGATAGGTTTTTCATCCTCTAAGTTGATGGCGTCAGCCTAGCTTTCATCTTCAGAAAAATTAATTATTTTGGCGATTTGTTTTCTGTATACAGTATTTTTAGCTAACTCAACAAGGGGAATAGGAATTTTGATTTTATTTATTTCGTTTTCCAAATTAAAGTTTCCTAGAGCCTTGTCATTTTCGATGTTCGGGGCTTCCATACCTTTCTTTTCAGTTTTACGTTGAGATGTGACCTTGTTTTCTTTTATAGGAGTTGGTGTCTTCACAGGGAGTGTTCCTACTGGTTCTGACTGTACAGGTTGTGTTTCAGCTGTGATTCTTTTTGTAGACTATTTATCTACAACCTTTGGAGTTGCCTCATCGGTTTCGTTTCTTGGCAAATTCTTTTTTGTCGAAACATTTGGGAGATTTTTGTTTCTTGGTCTCAAATTATATTTTCCCTTTAGTTCAACAATAATATCATCTGCAATATTTTGATATGTGAAATCATCAATCATATTATTGCTAACCTATTCTTCCGATGTACTTTCTTTATTTAAAGATGTTTTGTAATCCTGTCTAGATAAATAAGGGGATTTATTATCATCACCAAGGTTACTAATATCTTTATCGATTTCTTCAAAATCTCCTAAATCTTTCTCTCCAATATAATTTTCACTTTTAAAAGGTGTTTGAATATTTTGATCTTCATTTTTAATTATTTTCTGTGGTCCTTGAGGTTCAGGATTTCTTCGAAAATCTTTTCTGGGGAAATTATCTCTTTTCGATTTCTCTAGTTCCATTTTCGAGATCTTGTTTGAAAGTTCTCGAATGACCCTAGCCATCTCTTCTATTCTATCTCTAGAGGATTTTCCTGACCCTGAAGGTCCACCATGCTCTTTAAATTTTTTATTTTCTTTGTTTCCAGTTTCAGTCTTTGCTTTAAGTTTTCCTGATGCCATCATATTAGATTCGATCTCAAGCGCATCATCCTGCATTTTAGAAATATCTATTGATCTCCTTTCTCTCAATAATAAGGCAAAGTCGGGGTCAAAAGTGCCAGCAAAAGTCACTTTTGCTGCAGGTTGTGAAGGTTTAACCTCAGCTGGAATTTTATTGTACAACTTATTGAACCTCTGTGTGAATTCTAAGACTGATTCAGAGTTTTTCTTCCTAAGGGCTCCAAATTCAATCAAGTAATAGAGGTGATCCTTCCTCTCTCCCCATTGTCTAATAAATGCACTTTCAAGTTCTTCATAGGATCTTAAAGATCTATCCGCTAGGGATCGAAACCATGTCCTCACTTGTCCTTCAAAAGTTTGAACAAGGAGTCGAGAATAAACATCTTCATGTTCTATTCCGAGTATGTCAGCAAATTGATCAAAAAAGTTTATATGTTCTTGGGCAGTCAAATCACCTTCCCCTATAAATTTTAGAAGGCTTTTCATATAATTCTCAGGGATATCATGAAGAGGAACAGGAAGGATGAGGGGAGCATATCTAGCAGCCACTTTAGCGAAAATCCCAGGAAGCGATACTTGACCACCTCCGGGGGCACCACCTTCGACTCCAACACCTCCTTATGCAACCATGGTTATATTTGGGACTGAAGTTTGGACAGTGTGAGGAGAAGATTCTAAAAAATCTGGAGAAGAAACTTTAGGAAATGAGAAAGTATCAAATGAGGGGGGAAGTGAAAGTGATCTTTCAAGAGTTTCCGATGAGTTTGATTGTGTAAAGTTAGGCTGATTTATAATATATGTGGATAAAAAATTTGTTTAAGTGATTTTCGTGATTTTAAAATTTTTTCCGGATCGGAGACTGGCGAGGTCTGCTTGCTATCCAGGTTTTTTCTGGTGTTCTTGCGGCTAATAGCCAGTTTATTTATTGTGGAGTCACCAAGTGAAAAATATTTTAGCCTTAGAAGGTTTTTTGTCCTTGTTCACTATCAAAAACAGAAAATGTCAATGTCATTCTTCCCACTGAAATAATTCATTTCTTCGCTCCCCGGCAAAGTCGCCAAAAAGATGTTGTTCCTACTCTATTCTTACATATATCTCCGATGCCTGTGTCCTGAAATTTTCAAGTTCAACTACCTGGTTAGCAATAGAAATAATCTTATCTTGCAAAATTTTATTTTCTTCTCCCATCTTTCGAACCTGTTTCTGTGTGACCTGTATTAAGTGTTTTGCCTCATCCAAGTCTTTATTCAATTTCTATATTTCTTGCATATCCTTTAGTCTAGCTTTTTCTAGACCCTTCTGTATTCCCCAACTAATATTTCTTTCATTTTCCTTTAGTTTGTCTTCAAACTGGATTATTGTTTGATCCTTCTGTTCAAGCAGAGTTGTTAAATTACCTACTGAATACATGTTTGTTTATGCTATAACACCCATTGTACCTACTAATTCTATAGAAAACTCTCCATCTTTGAGTTTCTTTCCATCTATGATAACTCTATGCTTTTTAATCATTCCTTCTCCTCTTGGATGAATTTCCTGTTTCAAGACTGCTCTTCGTTTTTTGCTAAAAAAGTAATCTGATGGGCGGATTTCATCTCTTGAAATCGTCTCTAGATCACTGCCATATAAAACTCCTTCATGAGGGGTTCCAAAAGTCGACTGTAATGGAGTTAAAGAGGTGATAGGGCTACCTACTTCTGTTGAAGTTGTTCCTCCTATCTTTTCTGGAACATCGTCAAGAATTATTGGATTTGTTTCCAGTCCTTTTCCTTTCTCTATCCCTGGTTCTTTTGTCTGAGAACCCTCTGTGTTTTGAGGAGGTATTTCAAAATCCTTCAACTTATCTTTGTCATTTGCTTTACCCTGAGTATTAGTTTCAAACCCTGGAGGGGTTTCTTCTTGTTCTGGCGATGGGGTCGGAATTTCACCCTGTAAAATCTTAGGTAGGCAGCTTTGCCTATGACTTTGAAAAGATGCAAACCCAGCCTGTGAGTTAGGTGGCAAGGCCTAGACTCTATTCATCACTTCTTCATAAGACTTAACATCTTTAAATATATCATCATAAACAAAAACTTCATGTTCATATGCCTTTAAATTACAATGAATGTAATGCCTACTTATTATTTAGTAGGGGGGTGAAATCATGAAGGTGGGTTACACTTTTGCTTGTTTTATGACAAAAAAAACTGTATTTTCACAAGTTATTCAACTTCCGACATATAAAAGTATTTTTTTTATTTAGAATTTCACTTTACATTAAAAACAAAACTTGTGAAGAATTGTGTTAGCTTTCTAATGACTATTTTTCAAATTTTTTTTATCACGATTTGATATGTCAAATTGACAATTGTTTAACAGTATGTTTCTTAAACACGAAATGAATGATAATGAGTTACTTATTTCTACAACAGTGCTTTTTTTATTAAACTTATGTTTTGAAGAAACAAAATATACTGCAACAATCTACAGAGACTCTATTTTATTATGACTATCATTTTGAATTTAACGGATGAATATTATAATTTCTAGAATTTTTTGAAGTTGACCAAGATGAAAACGTTGCATATTTTAACCACATGTTTTTCTACAACATGTATCTATCTTAATTTTTACTTAAAAGTAAAATCTAAAAATACCCTTTTGACGAGAACATTTTAAAAATTATGAATATAATTTTTCCATAATTTTCTGTTGTGTATTTTTAAAGATACGTTTTTTTCATTTCACCGAATCATAATCTCACCTAAAAATATTATGCAGTGATTTTTTTATAAAATTAAATAAAATTAGATAAAAACAATGAAAATGAAAACAAATTATACCCAATGAAAGTAGATTCAATTTTAAAAATGCTGGTATCAATTCTCAAACTAAATTCTGAGTATTTCTAGGAGTCCGCTACCTCCAAATATGAAGTAAGATGGAGAGAATTTGCAGTTTCCTGCAAACAGTCCCAATTTCACGTTTTCGGCCGAAATATTCTTTCGGCCGAAACCTAGTTTTTAACGGAATCCGTTAAAAAATAAACGTTTCGGCCGAAAAGTATTTCGGCCGAAATATTCTTACCGCGAGAAAATAATTCATTCAAAAAACATTGTACACGAATTTTGACGGCACCGTTAAATTTGACGTGAAAATTTTCGGCCGAATAATATTTCGGCCGAAAGTAATATTTGTTC
>JASDQU010099746.1:170106-205975 GCA_032191745.1 Picea mariana
AATCTCTTAACTGTACATCTCCACCATCTATTACATATTTTACCTCGTATGGTCCTAACCAATGCATTCTCATCTTTCCAGGGTGCTGAAACGACTTGCTGTCATAGAGAAATACTAGATCTCCTTCCATGAAAGTCTTCTTCTTAATGTGTCAATCATGCCATGCTTTGTCTCTGGCCTTCTATACTTTTTTATGGAATCCTACCAAGATTCGTTCTTCCTTCATTACTAATAGATGATTCAGTCTTTTCTCTATTGCGTCGCATTCTGTCATTTGTGTGATAGAGGCTATGCGTAAGATGGGTACTAAAAATTCTAATGGCACTACCACTTCTTGGTCATAGATGAGTTTGAATGGTGTGTGCCCTGTAAAAATTTTTCATGTCATCCTATATGCCCATAATACTATTGGTACTTTGAGGTCCCATTCATCTTTGTTGACGTTATAGATCTTTGTCAGTGTGTTCTCTAGAATTTTGTTAAAGGCCTCTACTGTTCCATTTTCTTGTGGATGATACGGTGTGCTTCTCTAGTGGTGAACTTCAAATTTCTTGAGAATCGAGCGGATGGTGATATTTATGAAATGCGTTCCTTGGTCTTTTATCAAAAATCTTGGGAACCCAAACCTAGTAATTACTTGTTTGAATGAGAAGTGTACAGCGGTCTCTGCACTGCAGTCTTTTACTGGTGCGGCTTTTGCTCATCTTGTTAGGTATTCTGTCATGGTGATGATGTATCTTACCCCTATTCTCTTGGCTGGTGGGTTAATCAGTACCACAAAGTCTATTGTCCATTTATCAAATGCCTGTAATGTCACTTGTGGTCATAGTGGCATCTCGTCCCTTCTGTTGGGTTTTCCTACCCTTTGATAGACATCGCATCTTTGATAGTACTATTTTGAGTCTCTGTGAATGTTTGGCCACCATAATCCTGCATGGAGTACCTTCTGCATGGTATCTTTTCATGCATAGTGTCCTCCTACCAATCCCTCGTGGGCTTCTACTAAAATTCTTGGTCATTCATGCTCCAACACGTACCTTCGTAAAATGATATCTACTCCCATTTTATATAGATGTCCTATGATCAGTTGATAGTTGGTTGTGAGAACTACTGGGTTCTTCTTCTGCATGGTGGTATAATCTTGCAGTGTGGTACCTATGCTCAAGTACTAGATGATCTCTGTGAAGTAGTCATCAACAATATGTATGGAAAATAGTTGTGCATCTGGAAAGTTGTCTTCTAGGTTCCCAGGTTCTTCTACATTTGTGACCCATGATAGGTGGTCCTGTCCTACATTTAGTTTTTCTGGTTTAACGATTACTTCAAAGTCAAATTCCTGAAATAATAGTAACCATAGACAAATTATCCCCCCCAATACTGGCTTGTTGACTAGGTATTTTAGGGCTGAGTGATCTGTAAACATCTTAAAATGATTTCCCAATAGGTAGTGTCTGAACTTCTAAAGTGCGTAAACCATAGATAGGACTTCTCTTTCCGTTGTGTTATAGTTATGTTATGAATCAGATAGTTTTCTACTTACGAATTCTATTGGGTGATCCAAGTCTCCTTCTTCTGGCTGCCCCAAGATAGCTCCAATTGATATCGTTGATGCATCTACATGCACATGGAATGTCTTTCCCTAGTTCTAAAATACTAATGTCCGTGTAGTGACCATCTTCTCCTTTAGAGTATCTAGACTGTGTTGACACTTGTCATTCCATTGGTACTTTGTATCCTTCATTAGTAGTTTTTCCATTGGTGCTGTGATATGCACATATCCTTTGATGAATTTTCGATATTATCATGTGTGTCCTAACGTCGCTCGTAGATGATAGACTATTTTTGGCGCTGATAAATTAACGATGACTGCGATCTTTGCTGGATTGACCAATAGCCCTTGTTTGCATACTATATGGCCCAATAGTATCCCAAACGGTGTTCCAAATATACATTTATTTATGTTTAGTGATATCTGAAACTGTATGCATCGTTCTAGCATCAAGCATAAAACTTCCACATGGTTTTTCAATAGACTATATACTGTCCAGTCGTCCAGGTATACTTCGAGAAACTGATGGATGAATTCTTTAAATGCCATGATAACCACTCTAGAGAATATTGTTGGTGCATTCTTCAGTCCAAATGGCATGACTGTATATTGGTAAGATCCCCATTCCGTTGTGAACATGGTCTTGTATATGTCCTCCTGTGCTATCTTAATCTGATGGTAGCCTGAGAATCCATCAATGAATGAGTAATATTCATGTCCCCCGACATTGTCTAACACTTCATCCATGAACGGTGTAGGGAATGGGTTGTGTAGGCATGCATCATTCAATTTCCTCAAGTCGATGCATATCCTAATCCCTCTGCCTTGTTTCTTTTCCTGTACAACCATTGGGATTATCCATTATTATTCCTCGAATGGCTCGATTATGCAGGCTTCAAGCATCCGATCGATCTCCTCTTTAAATTTCTGTTTATATATGGGATTCAGTCTATATCGTCGTTTTCTAATCAGTCTCGCTTTGGGTTTGAAAGGTATCTTCATCTCTCCCAGTTCTCTTTCTATACCCTTCATCTCTGTAAATGTTATGGGAAATAAGTCATTGTACTCGCACAACAACTCTGCAATGCTTTCTACTGTTGGCTCATCCTAGTAGTCTCCAATGCTGGCCATTTTGGGATGTTCAACCGTTCCAATGTTAATTTTATTTACCTTTATTGGCACATAAATAACTTCAGATTCTATGGGTGGTCACTTGACATATATGTCACCTTCTACTTCTTCAATCTGAATGTCGGGTGGGTCATCTTCATCTGGTATTTCCTCCTATACCTGGTAACATGATAGTATCTCCTTAACTGTCTGCTTATTTCACTGCTACTCTTCGGTAATAAGTTCTATTTATGGTTCTTCAATGAATATGACTCTTCTGATCCATTTTAGGGCTACATCTATGTTGGGGTTCTCGTTCTCTAATGAGAAAGGGATGGTAAAGTTATGTTGCAATGTTACCCATGTTGTAGTTCCTTTATGCAGTTCCCGATCTGTATACCAGTTTGTTGGTATGCCTTCTAATGTGTGAATGAAGTGGTGAGGCCATTCCTCTGGTGGGGTCATTTTCCATAGCGTTTCACATTCCTCCAAGTGCTTCCCTGGTGTCCCTAGTCCTTCATATCTCTGTTGTTTGTTGCTTTTCTATTTTGCACCGAACCTTATGCACAGTAACCTCTTACATTAATACCAGTTTGTAATTGTCTCCTTGTGTGCTCCCCACCATCTTGTGGGTGTGCCTTGAGTGATAAATCCAGTGCTAGTAGCCTCTGGTTCTCTAGTACTTTGTCTTCATATTGTGTCAAGAATGTTTCCAAATCATTTAGTCCGTGAAAATTGGGTGGTTTTTTGGTTTCTACGCCTATCCACCATACTCTGTGGTCTATTATTTCACATCTTATCATGGATACTTCGTGTAGTCTCTACTACCATTTCTCTAATATAGTGTTTGAATCTGTTGCACATGAAGTAATACTGTGCCACCTGAGTACCCCATCTGCAGTTGGTTTTACATAATCCTCCTTGTGCACAGTTGTTCTATACAACTGGTCGATTTCTTTTATGTATAGGCAAGTGGGTTCTATGAACCTCTCTGCTTCTGATGGGTCTAGTGGTGTTATGACCCTGTAATCTCCAGATTCAAATGTCATTTTCCTGGTCTTCAAGTTAATTATGGTCTGGTTTTCAAATGCCCAATCCAGACTGAGTAGTGTTAGGTACGGTGTTGTGCCATCCACTATTTCGATGACTTCATAATCTACTTTAGTGTGCACACCAACAAGATCTACTATCACTCCTTTCATTCTCCCGATTGGCAGGACCCTATTTTGGTTTGCTAGTTTTAGTTGGACATTTGAATATCCCAATGTTGGCTCTCCCATGCATTGCCAGGTTTTCTTGGGTAGCACATTCACTTCGGATCCTAGGTCCAGTATGATATCTCCCATATTGAAATCCCCAATGTTAGCATTCAATCTAAATTCCCTACTTGTTCTTCTTATTGTGTGTAGATGATTGAAAAATTTTGGTTCTAGCTTTTGTTTTGTCTCATTGCTACATTTCTCTAGGATGTTTTGCAATATTTTCACAGATGAAGGATCACTTAACATTTTGATGCATGACTGTAAAAATTCTTGGATAGTACTTACTTGTCAATTGGGTGGCATTCCTTTAGTATGATCCAATTATGGAGACATTTCGTATTCGGGGGCTTCATGGGCTGGTTGCATAGTGGAAGTCGATGTTGTGTCCATCTTCTGAAATTCTTGTCTGGCTTCCTTAAAAGTCTCCTTTTCTTTGTGTGCACCGAATTGATTCCTTGGTTCGGTGTTCTTCTTTACCCACTGGTTTTGTGCAGGTTCTTGTCGGACTATGTCATTCCCTGTCTTCGTTTCTCCACGAGTGACTATGCTGATGTTTCATCCATCCTCACTTTCTTTGGTTGAAATCCATTGAACATTCCTATTGTTCTGGTTCTTCTCTTCCTGGATCTTTACTAATATTGTCGGGCATTCCTCTGTCTCATGGTCCGATGCGCGACAATACATAAAAGTTGTTGGCGGCAGTGGGCATTCCCATGCATAATTTATCGGTTGATGACAATTTTGACATGTGACTATTCCTATGCAACATCCGAAACCTCATCTCACTCATCTTCCTCCTAAATAACCTACTCGATCCCCTCTCAGTACGTTGTACTGTTGTTCTTGATTATACTGTGTGGAATTATACTGGGGTTGCACCGGGTTGTACTGTGGTTGTGCGTTGTTGTATGGTTGTTGTGCATTGTTGTACTGCTATTGTATAGGGTTGTATGGATTTGGGGCTTGATTGAACTATGGCTCTTCTTTCCCAGTCATCATTTCAGCCTGTACCCTATAGGCGTCCGATGTTCTCTCCTGCATCAGTTCCATGGTCCTGCAATATTTATCATCATGGCCTATGACTTACAAAAGGTGCAGTAAGAATTATTTGGAACTGTCTGGTACTTCTGCATCATCGTGCAGTGATAAGAGTCGTGACCCATTTTCTTTCATATCTCACACCATAATCCTCCCTATGGTAGCAGGTTTGGCATGCCTGTTTCCATATACTGCGGGAATGTTGGACATTCATTCTTATGGTGTCCTTCTGTCCTGCATGTGGTGCACCAAACAACTTCTCATTTGTCCTTGTTCTTATTTTGATTCAGTTGAAATGTTAGGTTCTTCAAATCCTCCTTCAATTCTTCAATAGTTGGGTCCATCTGCTGGTACTAGTTCTCTTCCAACTGCAAGTTTGCCTATAGAGCCTCGGCCTATGTCTGAAACTTCTCCTGTCGTAAGGGATATTTTAGGTGTGGGAGTAGTGCGTTGAAAAACACATGTCGATTCTACATCTCGGTCATAAGGTATTTTAACTTCCCCTTCAATCATTTGAATCTCTAGTCAATCTCCCATAGAGACTCTCCTAGTTTCTGTCTGATCTCGATCATTTCGTTCATGTACTGATCCTCTGAGATCGGCTTCTGGAACTCATTAATCAGTATCTTCTTAATGTCTACCAGTGTCCTCGTTTTCCTAGGGGCATTGTTCATGTCTAGACTCATGTACCAATCTAGTGCACGGTCTCTCAGCATGATCTCTAGCTGCGCAACTTTGGTATCTTCATCCGTAATCTATTTTTCCTTCCAGATGTTTGCACAAATGAACAAATTCTTCTCAAGTTCCTATACTATTTCTCCTTGGAATTCTAGTAATTGGATTGTGGGGTCATGTCCTGCCATTCTAAACACTGAATTGTTGGCTCTGTTGCGCACTGTAGATACTTGACTAGTGTTGCTTGAACTGGATCCTCCGGTGTTTGCTCCTATGGTAGATGTATTCTTTGATATTGGACTTCCTCTGAACTTTGGTTGTCTAAATGGTGGTGTTCTCTTTGGTGTATTGGTCACACATGGGTTTATGGGTTCCACACTGACATTAATATGGAAAGGATGGCTATCTTCTCCTCTGATTCTTGGGCCTCTTGTTTTCCTCTCATAGGTTGCGCGTAAGATTTCTTCAATATTCTCGACAAGCTGGAGATCCTCTACCTCTTCTTCATCGCTTGCCAAGCCCTCACTTGTGGCTATGACTCTTTTCTTGGTATTCACCTTATATTGGTAGGGTACTCCACTACGCGTCGTTCCTAGTGATGCCAAGATCCACTTAAGTTGGTCATCATCCATCAAGATCGAGTCCAAGAATTCCTCCTCCTTCTTGCCTTTAGCCTCACCTTCATCCATTTATCCTTCCTTTGTCAGTGGTTCCCCCCTTCCCCCATGCACGTAGGGAAATAGAGTTGTCTTCTTCCATTATCATTACAACTTTGTTATATAGTAGTATTTTAATAGAAGTATACAGTGATCGAATGTACCTTCTACGGGGTCCGTGTAGAAATTCCTTCTTTGTTGCACTGTATGACTTCACTGTGTCCACTGAAAAATCTGTGATGAATCCTACCATAATATTGTCGAGCCAAAAGTCGACTGTGTCGGTGAATTTTTTGTTCACCTGTTGTAACTGCTCAATCTGTCTCGAGGTTCAATCTAGCTGTTGAATCCAATTTGTCGCATGGTTATATTTTAGCCTTAGTATCCATTCCTGCAGTAGGTGGGGAAAATCACAGAAAAATACTTCTTGTAAATATATAAACACATATTTATCCATATATTTGCGAGGTGTGAGGCTAGTGTTTCTATTATCATTCTGTGTAAACTCTAGTTCTTTATTTCTCAACTATCATTCGATTTCTTCTTTCGTGGGGTTCCACGGTCTCAAAATTCCCTTCTAGTGGCTCAACAATATTCTAGGTTTTCTCATTCTATTCTCATGCATTCTATCTCATCTACTCAGTCCTCTCTTATTCCTCTTACAATGGAAACAAAACCATTTTTTGGCTCAGGCTAGATGACTTCTCTCTACTACCTACGTCGTAGACCCAAGGTTCATATATATAAGGGTACCAACAAATCCTAAAACTATCGGCCCTTCTGGTAAACAAGAAGGCAACACAGTACACAGAATGCACTGCGTAGTCTCACCTAAGATAGATTTAAATGGGTGGCTGCAAGACTCAGGTGTTTGCAGCCTAGGATTAAGTATGAGATAGGGGATCTGCATTTTGAGCCATTAATTGTGATTTGTATTACGAACTACTATTATTCCATTTAATACTTTGACCTTGTGGCCTTTGCTCTTGGTAACTCAACAGAAATTACTCAACAATATAATAACTCATTCATTCATTCATTTCATACAACATATAACTAATAAAAGTGTGACAAAGATATACATGCATTCATCACATTACACAGGTATTACCATGGTTCACCCCCTCCTGGGCTACGTCCACAAAGATTTGGCTCTTGGCTCTCTTATTATCGCAGTTCTGTAATTCTCACACCTCACACTTACAACTCTCCTCAGATGGGTAAGATATCTGTGAGGTGAACTAGATCACACCAGGATCTACAGCCTATGATCTAATCCTCAAAATCTACCTCCTCTCTTCCTCTTAGCTCAATTTCTTACAAGAGTAGTTCTCTCATCAAAACATTACATAAAGATAATCAGACTCTACATAGGTAGCAAACCGAACTTATTCCGAACACTTATATGATACCTGCATATCTATATTTATATCTATCGAGATCTTCAACCATTTTCACAAAAACCCTTACAAAAACCCTACAAAAACCCCAACAAATACTTTAACATCCCTCGACCTCACACCGGTCGGGGAATGCCACTCCTCAGATGCTTTGCTTAGCTATGAAACCAACTTTGTAACATTCCTAGCCTTCAACAGGCCAGGCCATGATACTCCTGAACACTCTTTCATGCTCAGATACCAATTTGTAACATCCCCTACCATTCATGTCAGGCCACACTACATTGGAGAACACATTCGTTCTCTATGAGGAACGTACTCTAACATACTTAGCATCCTAACTAAGTTATGTCTCATATAACTTTCTAACTGCATGCAATTAAAACATATGCACACACATAACTCTTGCGGAAGCTTAATATATGTAAAATGTGAACAGACATATACGCTATGTAAATGCATGAATTCACACTGAAATAGCAGTAAACATATACATGCAACATATATAGGCAATACCCATAAGCATACAGACAGTTAAAATCACACACAGGATAAACCCATAAAAATAACATGTGAATAAAAATGCAACATGTAAATTAATCACACAATTGACACTTATCTTTGTGAGAATATCACCAACTGCATGCAGACCTTCCACAAACCTCCTAGCCTTAGACCACACTGTTCATCACTCTCAACAGTGAGTCACCCTCGAGCTGGGACTAAACTCCACCCAGATAAAGGCTTACTAACCATGCTAAAGGCTCATTAACAATAGGAAAGACTCTATCTTAGGTTCTCACTCAACTAACATCCTACAATCCCTCATTCCCCACATGCCTGTCCCACCCAAGGAAGTGTGCCCCTTCTCTACTCAACAGTCCCTCGACTACCCCACTTCCCTTCCAGGGCTTCAACAACAAGCCAGATAGGAAGTCTTAGAGCCCTGCAGTTGTAGTTCAGCACCTTCAGAAATCAATCCCCAACAATTCTGTCACCCAGAGAATTGCTCACGGGCCTGAAAACCCACCTCTTCAATATCCCACGAGCCTGACAACCCTCTTCTTCAATCCCGCACCCAAGCTAATAGTTACCCAATAGAAGGCTCTGCATATGGTTTCAGGTAAAGTGATTAAGTTACAAATGATAGCTCAATCCCTCCCATACTCCTAGATGATTGACTGTATATCTCAGTGATGGATGAATCAAGGAAAATATGATGGTCTGAATGATGGAGATCCCCGAAATGAACTAATTCCAACAATATGTATGCATGCCCCCAACTTGACACTTGTCATGTTGGAAGCTACTTTGGCCCACTTGGCCCCAACTTAGAACTTAGGATAACATAATTATCCATACTTTATGATTTAATAAATATTAATATAATATTCCTTAACTTATCCCCTTCCCTTTCCCTAACTAGTGGAGCTTAGTCCCCCATCTCTTTTATCATGGTCGGTCTGCACGCAATGATGTAGCTTATATTAAATATGAGATATGTACAAAAATAGGTGCACTAGCCTTTAAAATCTAGGCTCTCCGACCTAATAAAAATATAAGCATCCTAGCTTATAATACTGGCTCACCAACCTATAAAACATATCATATACACAAGGCTCCCTGGCCTCAATATCACGCGCACTTAATATGCTACATGTGGTATCCTGGAATGTACCCAATTCATCATTTTACTGCTGATGTAAGAGCATCCCTCATGACAAGCAAAACCAACGTGGAAGCAGAAGCCAGCTGGAAGACGTCCAGTGCAAGTTTTTGAATTTTTAAATTTTCCCTTGAAGTTGATGCACTGAATATAAATGAGATCATTTAATTCAGGCGCCTTGGTAAAAATGTAATCATACCTCAAGCCATACGCTCTCGTCTAAGATAAACAGAGGCATTTATAGTAGTAGTTGCAGGTAGATAGAATTGAATTCTTAGATTAGATAGTTCTAAAAGGAAGAGGGAAAACCGAATATAGACACCCTCATTTGTATCATTGTAACATTTTTTTTTAGCAACAGGAGCAAGAAGATTCTAGAGCATAGGAGAATAGCAGGGAGTTGTAGAAGAAAACCCATGTACAGATATTGAATTAATAGAGGAAGTTGATTCAGATTCATGGTTGTTGTGTTATTCTCTGTGTATGTGTGTTGAATGCTCTGCTTATAAATATTACTTCCTGTTATGCATTCATTATTATGCTGTGTGTATGATTTCACGTATCGAGATTGAAATCTAAGAGGAAGTGAGGTGAGTTACAATTGTTTCTCCTTTGAGCAAGGATTCCTGCAAGGAGTGTAGTTGAAGTCGTCCGCAAGGAGTGCGTTGACAGATGGCTCGGGAGTTAAACTCTTGTTCTCAATTCGCTCAGAAGAAAAAGCGGGTTGCTAGAGCCGTGCAAGGAGTGCAGAGGCTAAGGGAGAAAGTCTCAGTCATGAAACTGAGAGAAGTATTGAAGGAATGCTGCTACAGGCATACGCAGAGTCAAGGAGCTCGAACAGTTGAAGTGTTCGCAGGCTTGCCGCAAGGAGTGCGTGCAAAGAACCTCGTTGAGGTTGGATTATTTTAGCAAATCTCAGGAAGGATAGGCCTCTGAGTCACTGAAGATCAGCGTAGATAAGTGCGACTTGAAGTCGGGGAGAAACGTCACAGGTTGGCGAAAAGGTGAAGGAATCTCGTAGAGAGATACCTTTTTTCATTTCGTGGATTACCTCAGGAAGAACAGACGGTCGAAATCTTCTGAAGAGATTTCACAAAGTTTTGAGGATTGTCAGATCTTGCAGAGGTGAAAGGAAGTTATGGTGAGAAGATTCTGAAGGGTTTGAAGCTCAGGAGGGCAGAGCCATCGATTCAGAATCACAGGAGCTGTCAAATCTACACGTGGTATCGTGTATCGGGGACTCGGGAGTTGAATCCACAAAGTTGTGCAGCAAGAGCAGCGATATCGCGAGACGCGATATCCCTACAAGATCAGAGTTGTTCGTTGAGGAGGACGCGTGTAAGGAGATTCTCATCTCGCAGAACCGGACATTGGAGGACCGAAAGGGAATCCCTTCAGCTTCGCGAGTGGCGAAGTAGCAAGAGATTTGCAACCATCCATCTGAGAGGATAGGTGGTAGAGATCGAAAGATCTCGTGAACTCGAGAGTTCGCAGGGTGAAAGCCCAAGAATTGGGTATTCAGAGTCACGAGGCGCGAGGACGCGAAGCGGCGAAGTGGCAAGAATATCGTAGCCGTTCATCTGAGGAGGACAGGTGGCGAGAGATCGAGAGATCTTGCGAACTCGGGAGTTTGCAGGGTGAGAGCCCAAACATTGGGTACTCCAATTCGCGAGGTCGCGAGGTAGCGAGAGAAGGACAGCCGTTGGATCCAAATTACAGGAGAACCATTGCATCTGTGCGAGGGATCGTGTCTCAGGACCTCGCAAGAAAAGGTCCAAGAATCTGGGTGCGAGAATCGCGAGGTTGCGAGAAGACGATATCCCGACAGCTGGAGAGCAGTGTGGGCCATAGTAGGGTCGAAAAGTGGAGTACAGGTGGTACAAAAATAAATCATTGGGATCTCGCTGCGAGAAGTCCTGAGGTATCGGCGTTAGGATTCACGAGTCGCAAAGTGCCGAGGAGCCGAGATTCGTGTGGGAACCGAGTCGCGAAGTGCCGGGGAGCCGAGGTTTGTGTGGACGCGTGGCAGAACATAAGGTGGGACCGCGCGGCCGAAGGGTGAACACGTGTTGCCTGGAGACAGGAGTCAATATTCCATTGAATTCTCGCATGTCGGGGACTCGCGGAGTAGGAGGGTGAAAACTCGATGGTTCAACTGGTGAGGTTGTGAGGTTGTGAGGTTGCGAGAGGTGCTAACATTTAGCCTAGCCCATGGTTGCATGTGGAAGGAGCTATACCCGTATCACCAGATCGGGTATCACAAGATTTGAAAGGAAATTTTGGAGGCCTTGAGTCACGAACTCGCGAGATAGCGAGATTTAGTTGATCTCCCGGTAGTAAAGGGGGGATTTCGGAGAAGATTGTTGTGGGTGTAGATTTTCCAATAGGGAAATAGAAGAACCTTTGAGTTCTTCAGGCCGAGAAGAAGAAGGTCCTGTGAGAGTGGACGTGCCTGGGTGGTGCGCCCCTGCATCAAAGTGGTATCAGAGCCTATTACTTGTCTGTATATTTCAGGCAAGAGAGGCAGGAGGAGATAAGAGAGCACTCTGATACACACGTCAAAGTGGTATCAGAGCATAGAAAATTTTCTTTGCTTTCTGTAGCAGAGGAAAAAGGGAGAATTCACCATGCCACCAAGGAGAAGAGGTAGACAATCACCCGATCCAGAGGAGGAAAGGGAAATGTCCAGAGACAGAGATAGGAAAGTGCAGAATCCAGATATGGAGAGAGAAGTGTGAAATCTTCGTGCCAGAATGGAGGACATGGAGATTTCACAAAGGTGAAATGTTGATGCAGGAGATATCAGTGAATCCGAGGATGAAGGTGATGCTGGACATGAAGAAGAGGAAATCCCAGCAAAAGATGCAGCCAATGAGCATTTAATTAAGGCTATCGCTCGAATGATTTCGAAAACAAGAATGGACATTCCAGCTTATGAAGGGAGTCTGGATGCAGAAGAGCTACTAGATTGGATTAGAGCTCTTGACACTTACTTCGACTATGAAGATATCGAAGATGATAAGAAGGTCAGACATGCCGTCACAAGATTAAAGGGACATGCAGCCTTGTGGTGGGATGAACTGCAAGCTGATAGGCGTTGCCAAGGCAAGCAGAAGATTAAGAGCTGGGACAGGATGATTGCAAAGATGAAGGCAAAATTCAGTCCCAGAGATTATCAAATTTCTCTATTCAGGAGGATGCAGAACCTAAGACAGAAGATGATGACAGTGAAGGAGTATACTGATGAATTTTACAGGTTGAATATCAGGGCAGGTCATCGTGAAAGCAATGACAAAAAGGTGGCCAGGTATCTGAATGGCGTGAGGTATGAAATTCAAGATGAATTAAATATGGCAACCATCTGAATGGTGGAGGATGCTTACCAATTGGCTCTGAAAGCTGAGGAGAAGCTAAGCCGTAAACAAAGTTAGAGAGGCCGAGGTAGAAGTCAACCCAGAGGCAAAGAAGTTTCCCAAGATAAATACCAGAAGCCCAAGGAGGAATGGAAGAAACCTCAGGGAAAAGTTGAAAGAGGTGGAACCTCACAGAGAACACCATATGTTGAGAAAAGAGAACAACATACTGAGCAGAGAGGAGGATATGCTGATAATAATAGGTTTCCTCGTACCAGAGGTAGAGGAAGAGGAAGAGGAGGAGTAATTACATGCTTCACGTGTGGAAAGAATGGGCACAGGTCGTTTGAGTGTCCAGAGAAAAAGAAAGAAATTGGAGAGACTCACATCGCCGAGGCACAAAGGCGAGATGTTGAGGCAGAATATGCTGAAGGCAGAAGATTGCTAGTGATGCATAAATTCCTTTTGACACCCGAGAAGGAGGTGGAAGGTTCAGTCCAAAGGACCAGATTGTCCAGGACTGCTTGCAAAACCAAGGACATGGTGTGCAAAGTCATTGTGGACAGTGGAAGCACCGATAATCTCGTTTCAATCGATATGGTAGAAAAGCTGGAGCTGGAGACAACTGATCATCCAAGCCCATATAAAGTTTCATGGATACAGAAGGGACATCAGGTAAATTTCACTAAACAGTGCTTAGTTGACATCAAGATAGGAGGATATAAAGCTAAGATTTTATGTGATGTTATTCCTATGGATGTCTGTCATTTATTGTTGGGTAGACCATGGCAATATGATAGAAATGTAATTCATGATGGGAGGATGAACACCTATAACCTGAAGAAGAATGGGAGAACTCATATGTTGTTTCCAATTGAAGATAAAGAGGTGAAGCCAGAAGTAAGAAACAGGGTACTTCTCATGAGTGGGAAGGAACTTCTTACAGAAGTTAAGAAGAAGGAGGATCCACAATTCTTTGTGGTCAGGAAGCCGAGAATTGTTCTGACTAGCACAAGAGTGGATGATTTACCAGAAGAAGTTCAGGATCTGCTGGAAGAGTTTCTTGATATTGTGGTGGACGAATTACCTCATTCATTGCCATCGATGAGGAGTGTGAGTCATCATATAGACCTCATACCTAGAGCTAGTTTGCCAAACAAAGCTACGTACAGATTGACGCCGTAGGAGAATGAGGAGGTTAAAAGACAGGTCCAGGCTTTTTTGGACAAAGGTTTGGTCAGGGAAAGCTTTAGTCTGCGTTTTGTTCCAACAATACTTAGTCCGAAGAAAGACGGAGGCTGGAGGATGTGCACTGATTCAAGAGTCATCAACAAGATAACTATCAGGTATAGATTCCCATTGCCAAGGATGGATGATCTGATGGATTGCTTAAGTGGAGCAAATTTTTTTTCAAAGATAGATTTGAAGAGTGGATATCATCAGATTCGTATGAGAGAAGGTGACGAGTGGAAAATAGCATTCAAGACAAACAAAGGTTTGTATGAATGGCTTGTCATGCCGTTTGGCTTGAAAAATGCACCAAGTACCTTTATGAGGTTGATGAATGAAGTCCTGAAGGAGTTCATCGGGAAATTTATCATTGTATATCTAGATGACATATTGGTGTTCAGCAAGACAAAGGATGAGCATTTGAAGCATTTGGCCATTGTGATGAGTAAGCTACAGCAAGAGAAGCTGCTGATAAACATGAAGAAGTCCTCATTCATGAAGACATAACTCATTTATTTGGGGTTTGTTATTTCCGCAAATGAACTGAGGATGGATCCAGATAAGGTGGAGGTAATCAAGAATTGGCCATCACTGAGGAACATATTTGAAGTAAGGAGTTTTCATGGACTGGCTAGTTTCTACCGAAATTTCATTAGAAATTTCAGTGGAATTAGTGCAGCAATGATGGATACAGTGAAGAAAAGACATAAATCTTTTCACTGGATAGAAGAGGCTGAGAAGAGTTTCAATTTATTGAAACGAAAGATTACAGAGCAACCAATTCTGGTGTTGCCAGATTTTCAAAAGACATTCCAGGTAAAATGTGATGCAAGCGGGTTTTCCATAGGAGCGGTCTTGAGTCAGGAAGAGAGGCTAATTGCATATTTCAGCGAGAAGCTGAATGAGGCAAAAGAAAAGTACTCCACATATGATAAAGAATTCTATGCCATCATACAGGCATTGAAGAAATGGAGACACTATTTGATCCCAAAAGAATTTGTTTTATATAGTGATAACCATGCATTACAATTTGTGACTCAACAGGAAAAATTGAATCCGAGGCATGTTAAATGGGTTGAATACATGCAAAATTTCATTTTTGTGATAAAACATATTTCTGGTACTGCTAACAAAGTGGTTGATGCTTTGAGCAGGAAAAGTTTATTTTTGCAGGAGTTCAAAGTCAGGACGATAGGCTTTGATGATCTTAAGGACATGTATGCAGATGATTCAGACTTTAAGGAAGCTTATGAAGCAGCTGAGAACCCATTTCTCAGAGACAGAAGCTAGTGGATAGAGTACATGATCCAAGATGGATTGTTGTTCAAAGGGAATTAAGTGTGTATTCCAAATTGCTCCATGAGGGAGAACTTGTTGAAAGAGAATCACAGTGGTGGATTAGCAGGACATTTTGGTCATGATAAGACATTTGCAAAGCTGAACGAGTCATACTTTTGGTCAGGGATGTGGTCAGAAGTCAAGAGGTTTGTGGACAGATGCAGGATTTGTCAGCATTCAAAGGGAAGAAAGCAGAATGCGGGTTTTTATCAGCCATTTCCCATACCTGAGAAGCCATGGGATGAAATTAGCATGGATTTCATATTGGGATTGCCGAGGACACAAAGAGGTGTTGATTCAATCTTTGTGGTAGTTGACAGGTTTTCTAATATGGCACACTTCATTCCATGCCGGAAAACCAGCGATGCGACTCACATTGCAAATTTGTTTTTCAAAGAGATTTTTCGACTTCATGGATTGCCGAAAAGCATAGTCTCGGACAGAGACACAAAATTCATAGGGAATTTCTGGAGAACATTGTGGAAGAAGATGGGGACTAATTTGATGTTTAGTTCTACTTATCATCCTAAGACAGATGGAAAGATAGAGGTGGTCAACAGAAGTCTGGGAGACTTGTTGAGGAGCTTGGTGACAGAGCACCATAGCAGCTAGGATAGCATGCTACCGCAAGCAGAGTTTGCTTACAATGATTCAGTGAACAGGAGCACAAGAAAAATTCCATTTCAGATTGTATATGGAATGCAGCCAAGAGGATTTTCTAAACTGAGGGATTCAAAACAGATTGATACTAGCAGCGTTAGTGCAGGAGAATTTGCTGAAGCGATGAAGGAACTTCACAGCCAGGTGAAGGAGCGACTATTGAAATCAAGTTAGGAGTACAAGCGCAGAGCAGATCAACATCGGCGAGAAATTCAGTTTGAAGTTGGGGATTTGGTTCTGGCACATTTGAGGAAGGAAAGGTTCCCGAGACAAACATACAACAAGATGAAGATGAGGAAAATTGGGCCATGCAAGGTCTTGAAGAAAATGGGAGAGAATGTTTATGAAATTGAGTTACCAGAGGGCATTGGAATATCTCCGACATTTAATGTTTCGGATTTATATCCATATAAAGCTGATGAAGCAGGAGCAGAAAGTGATGATCAAACAGAGGTCCAGTGGCAGAAGCAGATGTCAGTTGCATAAAATCCACAGATAGAGAAGATACTAAATAAAAGAGTGGGTAAGAAAACCAGGAGGAAAGAATATTTTGAATATTTGGTCAAATGGAAGGGACACCCAGTTGAAGATGCCAGCTGGGAGACTGAAGCAGAAATTCAGAAGCATGGACATACCGTGAAGGAGCTCATGGACATGATCCCATGCAAATTTTCAAGCAAGGGAGTATGATGCAGGAGCATCCCTCACAACAAGCAAAACCAACGTGGAAGCAGAAGCCAGCTGGAAGACGTCCAACGCAAGTTTTTTGAATTTTTAAATTTTCCCTTGAAGTTGATGCGCTGAATATAAATGAGATCATTTAATTCAAGCACCTTGGTAAAAATGTAATCAGACCTCGATCCATACGCTCTCATCTGAGATAGACAGAGGCATTTATAGTAGTAGTTGTAGGTAGATAGAATTGAATTCTTAGATTAGATAGTTATAGAAGGAAGAGGGAAAACCGAATATAGACACCCTCATTTGTATCATTGTAACATTTTTTTTTAGCAATAGGAGCAAGAAGAGTCTAGAGCATAGGAGAATAGCATAGATTTGTAGAAGAACACCCATGTACAGATCTTGAATTAATAGAGGAAGTTGATTCAAATTAATGGCTGTTGTGTTATTCCTTGTGTATGTGTGTTGAATGCTCTGCTTATAAATATTAATTCCTGTTATGCATTCGTTATTATGATGTGTGTATGATTTCACGTATCGAGATTGAAATCTGAGAGGAAGTGAGGTGAGTTACAATTGTTTCTTCTTTGAGAAAGGATTCCTGCAAGGAGTGCAGTTGAAGTCGTCCGCAAGGAGTGCATTGACAGAAGGCTCGGGAGTTAAAATCTTGTTCTCAATTCACTCAGAAGTGAAAGCGGGTTGCTAGAGCCATGCAAGGAGTGCACAGGCTAAGGGAGAAACTCTCAGTCGTGAAAATGAGTGAAGTATTGAAGGACTACTGCTACAGGCATATGCAGAGTCAAGGAGCTCGAACAGTTGAAGTGTTCGCAGGCTTGCCGCAAGGAGTGCGTGCAAATAACCTCGTTGAGGTCGGAGTAGTTTAGCAAAGCTCAGGAAGGATAGGCCTCTGAGTCGCTGAAGATTAGTGTAGATAAGTGCGACTTGAAGTCGGGGAGAAACATTGCAGGTTGGCGAAAAGGTGAAGGAATCTCATAGAGAGATACCTTTTTTCATTTCGTGGATTACCCCAGGAAGAACGGATGGTCGAAATCTTCTAAAGAGATTTTGCGAAGTTCCGAGGATCGTCAAATCTTGCAGAGGTGAAAGGAAGTCACGGCGAGAAGATTCCGAAGGGTTTGAAGCTCAGGAGGGCAGAGCCATCGATTCAGAATCACAGGACCCGTCAGATCTACACATGGTATCATGTATCGGGGACTCGGAAGTTGAAGCCCCAAAGTTGTGTAGCAAGAGCAGCGATATCGCGAGACGTGATATCCCTACAAGATCAAAGTCGTTCGTTGAGGAGGATGCGTGTAAGGAGATTCTCATCTCGCAGACTCGGACATTAGAGGACCGAAAGGGAAGCCCTTCAGCTTCATGAGTGGCAAAGTAGTGAGAGATTTGCAACCATCCATCTGAAAGGACAGGTGGCAGAGATCGAAAGATCTCGTGAACTCGGGAGTTCGCAGGGTGAAATCCCAAGAATTGGGTATTCAGAGTCGCGAGGCGCGAGGACGCGAAGCGACGAAGTGGCGAGAAGATCGTAGTCGTTCATCTAAGGAGGACAGGTGGCAAGAGATCGAGATATCTCGTGAACTCGGGAGTTCGCAGGGTGAGAGCCCAAACATTGGGTACTCCAAGTCGCGAGGTCGCGAGGTAGAAAGAGAAGGACAACCGTTGGATCCAGATTATAGGAGAACCATTGGATCTGCGTGAGGGATCGTGTCTCAGGACCTCACAAGAAAAGGTCCAAGAATCTAGGCACGGGAATCGTGAGGTTGCGAGAAGACGATATCATGATAGCTGGAGAGCAGTGTGGGCCATAGCAGGGTCGGCGAGTGGAGTACAGGTGGTACAAAAATAAATCATTGGGATCTCGCTGCGAGAAGTCCTGAGGTATTGGAATTAGGATTCGCGAGTCGCGAAGTGCCGAGGAGCCGAGATTCATGTGGGCATTGAGTCACGAAGTGCCGGGGAGCCGAGGTTTGTGTGGATGCATGGAAGAACATAAGGTGGGACCGCGCAGCCGAAGGGTGAACACGTGTTTCCTGGAGACAGGAGTCAATATTCCGTTGAATTCTCGCATCTCGGGGA
Organism: Picea mariana; assembly: GCA_032191745.1. Classification (NCBI taxonomy): domain Eukaryota; kingdom Viridiplantae; phylum Streptophyta; class Pinopsida; order Pinales; family Pinaceae; genus Picea; species Picea mariana. The sequence goes on from JASDQU010099746.1 coordinate 188,819, forward strand.
CTCGCGGAGTAGGATGTCACGAGAGGTGCTAACATTTAGCCTAGCCCACGGTTGCATGTGTAAGGAGCTATAACTGTATCGCCAGATCGGGTATCGCAAGATTTGAAAGGAAAGTTTGGAGGCCTTGAGTCACAAACTCGCGAGATAGCGAGATTTAGTTGATCTACCAGTAGTAAAGAGGGGATTTCAGAGAAGATTGTTGTGGGTGCAGATTTCTCGATAGGGAAATAGAAGAACCTTCGAGTTCTTCGGGCTGAGAAGAAGAAGGTCCTGTGAGAGCGGACGTGCCTGGGTGGTGCGCCCCTGCGTCAACTGTGCAGTACATGTGCATGCTACACCATGGAATATGTATGTCAAAATATATAAAACAACTCACCAGCTTAAGTACATTTTCATTTACATTTACAATTGGGTTCAGCCTATGGATATTACAATCCCCTCCCCTTATTTATGCATTGTCCTCAATGCATCATGTATACATGTAAAACAAAATTTTCAAAAATCGTCAGTGTATTATATACCTCGTACCATTCAAACTCTTTAAAGTCTCCAAGATTTAGCTATTGAAAGCTTGTCATCCATCTGGTGCTCTACTTTCCAACACCCATTATGGCACTCATACTGCAACTTGAAGTCAATTGCTCTATTCCATAGAGCTAGTTCAGGAAATAATTTAGCTCATTCTTTCTTATTACATGCTTCAATTAAACCTCATTGAAACAACAACTGGATGTAGATCCATTACGTTTCATCCAACCTTATATCTCACTGCTGATAAACTCTTAGCATCATACCATTTCCAAGCATGGAATATGACTTCGTTAGGACAATGGCTTCTTATGATAACCACAGCCCATAATCAATATCAACATAGTCTAGGCCAAGGTACCAAACCTCAACAACACTCCAACCAATGGTCTCTCTTCCCCACATGCCTGTACAACCAAAGGTAGTATGCACCTTCACTATCCAAAATCTCCTCGACTGCTCATCTTCCTTTCTAGGGCTCTAGTACAGGTCAGACAGGAAGTATCAGAGCACCATGGCTCCAAGAGTTCCCACTTTAATCATTATATTTACATCTCAGCATCACTCCCACCAATGATCTCTCTCTCTCTCTTCCCCACATTCCTGTACAATCCAAGGTAGTATGCACCTTCATTGTTCCACAGTTCATCAACTACTCAACCTCCCTTCCAGGGCTCCAGTACAAGCCGGACAGGAAGTGTCAAAGCACCGTGGCTCCAGGAGTTCCCACTTTAATCATTATCATCTCATTTTGCATCATAAACATGTAATTATCATGAGAGAGTATTATATATAAAAAAAAATCATTTTATAAATCAAATTAATTTCATAAGGAATTCGACTTTTCCCAAATATGAAATTCTATTTATATTGCATACAACCAACAAATTGTCAATAATTTCTATACATCATAATTCAACATGTATAACACCTTATTCCATGATCTTAGAATTGTTTGCATCTAGAAATTCAATCACAATTACCAAACAACTCAACCAAATAGAATGACTCATCATTTTATTCATATGCATATTCATAATTAATAACAGTAAGTTCATTTCTTCAATTTTCTGAATAGAAATTTTCTGCAGTCACTATTCCTGTGACCACCTCACTTGCAACTTCCCTATTGCAATGTTTATCAATTCCTGAAATGTTCTCAACTTCGTGAGTTAGCAACATTTCAAACATTAGTATAATTGTTTTCATGCAAAATCATATATACATGCACTCACAAAATGCATTCAACAAAAATTCATTTAAGTATACAATTCCCTCATGTATGAGTGCAACTCTGTCACTTACCAGGCATGAGTGCAACTCTCAATGCCTATTTATTCAATGCACCCTTGCATTGATTTTCAGAATGATATTTATCTAAGTCATGCATCTCACCATCCATAAATTAGAAATTTGTCTAATGCCTTGACCCATATCCACACACTTCCCATTGTCTTCACAATTACTTGGATGCCTTCCTTTTCGACCTGAACACTACACCAAAAATACAATTATGTAGTGTTTATGTGTGTTAGAAAAAAGGTTGTCTAGTTTTATTTAAAGTAGGAAGCTCATTGGGTATTTGTGTGGCATATAAACTTTCTATAACCATACCTTTCCATATCCAACCATGTCCTGGTCTCATACATGACTAGCTTTCTTAGCCTCATTCCTATAACAAGCCCTTATCTTTTATTTTCTTTTGTTATTGTCTCATAACCAAATTAACTTGACATGATACTATGTCAGTGTGTGCATTCAAAAGCTAAAAAGATTTGATAACTATAATAGACCTCTAGCCTTTACCACACCTAGTGGTAACTTAATCCCGTTGATGCACTTAAACAATACCATACAACGTAGTAACATCCCAATTTTGGGAAATTCTTACTTGGATTTCCCTTTGGCAATTTCACACATAATTTCCAAAATAGGGATACTTACCTGCAGGGATTCCATTAAACGAGTTTAATGCTACCTGATTAGTTGATGACAATAAGAGCTCTTATGCTTCCTTATCAACCTTATGATTCAATATTCCAGCTTTATGTTGCTTCCTTCCATGTGCATCTACATTATCAACAACATTTGCAAATATGAAAGAATTCTCATTTTGTGGATGTCCCAACCAGACATAAAAATACTTGCTGCTACAGTAATTGCAACAACTTCTTTCTTCCTGTATCACGTTTCCTTGTTTATCCTAGAAGTCTTACAGTCTCCTGGACTCCTGAACCTTCAAATTCCCTTCACTGTAATTACTATGCATGATTATTTCTGATCTGAGCACTTTCTAGCCAAAATAATCTTAGCCGCTTTTTATTTTCCATCCAAATGCTAAACTGATATTAAGCTTCATCTTTTTATTTATTTCATGGATCCATCTATCCCAACTCATACTTGGATGAATTATGATTCCAATCTTGTTGTCTTATATACTTTGGATTTTCAATATTCATTTATTTTCCGGATCCCTCTGATCCAACTCCTCCATGACCCCATTCTATTTCTAGTCATGTTTTGTGAGGAACCTTGGACAGTTAACACCAAATTCCTTCTTGAGGTGCTTGATTTATCCTTTCCTTAACTGATCATATCAGTACTTGGATTTTCTTGTTGCCTATTACTTTCTGCTGCCTTGACCAATCTGATTTCAACTTGCCTTGCACAATCCAATTCTATTATGCCATAAATAATGCCCTTCATACCATGCTTTCACTGCGTATTATGATGATCATAAAGGAAGCATTACTCTAATTTCACAGCTAATCCATGGATATGATGCACTCCTTATCCAATATGCAATAAGCCTCTTTCTTTATCTAATTACTGTCATTCAGGTAGGCAATTCCTTTTATAATATATTTTACTCCCATGTATTGCTTTAATCTGTAACTGGTTTCTTTGGGAGTGAATGCACTTTCACTAATTCCTTCCCTACCTGATCTATTCCTTGTTTTGGATTCCATTGAATACTTGAATAACATGAGAGGACTTCTTGTAGTGGCTTCCAAAGACTCTATGGCTGCACCAAGATTCATACCTTAACCTTTTGAAGTCTTGGCCTTTGATCATCTTCTGAAATATTTTGTCATAACACTCTTTCTATAAGTACTTCTGCTTATTCCATTCTTTTAACTAAACTTCAAACTTCTCACCTATTAATAACTCAAAGTTTTAAACCGAAACCACTTTCGCCAAAGTCTCGATGTCACGTGTTTCAATATGTCAAAACCACCACTTGTGGGATGGGCGATGACTAGTCATATCACCCTTTTTACACTTTCTTGGTACTTTACAGCCATGTGAGGTCAGCTGAATGCCTCCATGTAACGAACTCAAAAGATAATCATTTGAAATGGATTAGCCGAGCAAGGAAAACCATTGCACTTGTATGTAGTATATCTATACTTCATGATTGGGGTTCTATAACTACCAATTCTCAAGCATGGAGGCATCAGCTTATCCATAAATAGAGTAATCTCCAACTTTTCTCGACCTTCTGATCTCTGTAAAATCATTTTGGTGTCCACAAAAATTGAGGTACATGGACAACGCTAAATCCAGTGAGACTGGTTATTCAGGCAACATGGTATATTTTCCTGTGAGTAAGGAGGAAAGGGTACTTGCACACATTCTAGTGACTAAATTCCACATAGAGCCGGCTACATACTCACAGTTGGAAGTTAGGATGAATCCCACTATGAGGGATCTAGTCATCAACAGAGGAGCTACTAAGAAGAAAAGGAGCAAGCGGCAGAAGAAGGAAATCACAGCTGAAATGACCAAAAGTGTTGGAGAGAATCAAATGGTCTGGTTAGATTCTTTAAAGGAGGAGATCGTTAAGATGAAATGAGTCCTCAAATTAAAATTAAGTACATTTCAACTAATTTTGGACAGCCGGTAGCAGAGGAAAAGGACCCCAGAGGTGGTAACTGTTATTTTAAATCATTCCCTTTTTTGCAACTTACCTCTATTTTTAGCTATATGCGGAGGTTCGAGCATTTCGAATTCTACAAATAATTCCTATATATATATATATATATATATATATATATATATATATATATATATATATATATTATCTTGAGGAAAAAAAGGAAAAATGGAACCTATCCTCTGAGCATGAAGACTTTTTTTTTTTGTAAATTTGGAATTAAAATGAATATATAAACGCAGTAGCAGATTTTGAACTATTTAAGAAAAGACTCTGACTAGTGGTGATATGTGTCTTGTTTTCTTTTATAGTATGTGTTTCTTGNTATTATCTTGAAGAAAAAAAGGAAAAATGGAACCTATCCTCTGAGCATGAAGACTTTTTTTTTTTGTAAATTTGGAATTAAAATGAATATATAAACGCAGTAGCAGATTTTGAACTATTTAAGAAAAGACTCTGACTAGTGGTGATATGTGTCTTGTTTTCTTTTATAGTATGTGTTTCTTGTAGGCTTATATTTCACTTTCATCTGTCTGAATCGGAGGAATATAAAACCCAGAATTCATCTCTGAAATGATTTAGGCTTAGCAATTTAGACTATATTTATTTCTTCTCAAACCAACTCTGAATTCATTTTAAATAATGCTTTGATGCGGTTGTGTGTTTCTTTTTCTGTTAATACCATGCAAATTTTCTATTAAACTCAGACTCATCGCCTTAATTATCCTTCCAATCGATTTCGTGTGCACAAAAATTCAGCCTGTACACCCATATTTATCGTACACAGCAACACCACCAGGTAAATTGTGCTTTCGCACACCTATAACCAAAAATCATTTCCCCTCCGTTGCGCTAATAACTTGCCTGCACTATTTTTACATTGTGCATCAATATCTGCTGCATGTAGTTTTAGTTATTCATGGATATCTGTTGCTCACCGTTTTTGTATTGTGCACTAATATTCCACATGCATTTCTCTCTATGAATTGCACCATGCCAAAGTTCAATATGCCCCAACTGTGCACAATTATCTGCGCGCACCATTGATTACACTGTCATGAGACAACTTATACTCGTACTGTGCACACATCAACCAAACTCCTCTGTGATTTGCAATACTGCATACACTCTGGGTGCCCTTATTGCATGTGTGTACATCGCGTGCACCTTATTATGCATGTTCACTCAGTGCAATGCCAAATTTAGTGCGTGCACCCGCACACCATATTCTTCTGAGAGGAGCCACAATTTACCGCACGCACCTGTCCGCTGACATTTTCTGCTCCATCTGTCATGGCTTCACTGTCACTTCAAATTTGACCAATTCCAAGTTTGAATTTTCTAGGATAGATATTAAATTAGTAATATCTCATCACTTGGTTTAATTTATCCATTTTCTCATGAATCCACCCACATAAATTGGGGCTTTTCCCCATTTCTGCCTAGTTCCTATTACTTTTTTTTTTTCTTCCATGGACGCTCTACAACTTAAATTTTTCCACTTCGAATTAAATTCTCTGTGACATTTTTCTTCAACTCAACTTTCTCATCCCATTCAGGATCATTGTTGAAAACTGAAGCTCTGATACCAATTTGTAACAACCCCCAGCCTCACACAGGCCGAGGCATGCCACTCCTCAGACGCTTTTCTTAGCTATGAAACCAACTTTGTAACATTCCCAACCTTCAACAGGCTATACCATGCTACTCCTGAACACTCTTTCATGCTCAGATACCAATTTGTAACATCCCCGATCATTCATGTCAGGCCACGCTCTACACCAGAGAACACATATGTTCTCCGTGCAAAACATATTGTAACATACTTAACATCCTAACTAAGTTATGTCTCATATAAATTTCTAACTGCATGCAATTAAAACATATGCACACATAGAACTCTTGTAGAAGCTTAATATATATAAAACATGAGCATACAAATATGCTATGTAAATGCATGAATTCACACTGAAATAGAAGTAAACATATACATGCAGCATATACAGGAAATACCCATAAGCATATAGACATTTAAAATCATACATAGGATAAACCCATAAAAATAACATGTGACTAACAATGCAGCATGTAAATTAATCACACAATTGACACTTATCTTTGTGAGAATATCACCAACTACTTGCAGACCTTCCACGAACCTCCTAGCCTTAGACCACACTGTTCATCACTCTCAACAGTGAGTCACCCCCAAGATGGGACTAAACTCCACCTGAGTAAAGGGTTCCTAACTAGGCTAAAGGCTCATGAAAAACAGGAAAGACCCTGTCTCAGGTGCTCACTCAAATAACAATCTACAGTCCCTCATTCCCCACATGCCTATCCCACCCAAGGAAGTGTGCCCTTCTCTGCTCAACAGTCCCTCAGCTGCCTCACTTCCCTTCCAGGGCTTCAACAACAATCCGGATAGGAAGTCTTAGAGCCCTACAGTTGTAGTTTAGTAAATTTAGAAATCAATCCCCAACAATTCTCTCACCCATAGAATTTCTCACTAGCCTAACGACCCACCTCTTCAATATCCCATGGGCCTGACAACCTGCTTCTTCAATCCCACTCCCAAGCTAATAGTTACCCAACATAAGGCTCTGGATACATGTTCAGGTAAAGTCATGAAGTTACAAATGATAGCTCAATCCCTCCCATTCTCCTGGATGATTGACTGTATATCTCAGTGATGGATGAATCAGGGAAAATATGATGGTTCGAATGATGGAGATTCCCAAAATGAACTAAGTCCAACAATATGTATGCATGCCCCCAACTTGACACTTGTGATGTTGGAAGCTACTTTGGCCCACTTGGCCCCAACTTAGAACTTAGGATGACATAATTATCCATACTTTATGATTTAAGAAATATTAATATAATATTGATTAAATTAGCCCCTTCCCTTTCCCTAACTAGTAGACTTTAGTCCCCCATCTCTTTTATCGTGGTTGGTCTACACGCAGCGATGTATCTTATATTAAATATGAGATATGTTAAAATATAGGCGCACTAGCCTTTAACATCTAGGCTCTCCGGCCTAATCAAAATATAAGCATCCTAGCTTATAATACTGGCTCACCATCCTATAAAACATATTATATACACAAGGCTCCCTGGCCCCAATATCACTCACACTTAATATGTTGCACGTGGTATCCTGGAATGTACCCAATTCGTCATTTTACTGTGCAGTACATGCGCGCGCTACACCATGGAAGATGTATGTCAAAATATATAAAACAACTCACCATCTTAAGTACATTTTCATTTACATTTACAATTAGGTTCAACCTAGGGATATTACAGCTACTGTCATTAGGTCTTCCTTCTCTGCACGCGTGCGTTTCTTCCTTCCAGCTGTCACCTCCTTCTTGCATGCGCTCGTGTTGTGCTTCTTACCAGTTGTCACTTTCCTCCTACATGCTTTCTTTCCCATGATTTCTCTTCCAGCTGCCATTATTCTTTGTGCACGCTTTCTTCCCCACTTTGGCCTACTTTCAACAAATGGCTTAATAGAGTAAACATATAATTACTGCTAACATACAGAATTAATGGAATCAATAGTAATATAGTTGCAATGGAATACATGATAATATTGCAAGCATCACAGACATGCATTTTAACTGAATTTAAACACATGCATATACTTATCTTTGAAACTATAGTAACTCCACCAACCACATGAAAACCTTCCACGAACCTCCCATTCTTAGACCGCACTGCTCGTCACTCTTAGCAGTAGGTCACCCCCGAGCTGGGACTAAGCTCCACCTGGTAAGGGAATCCTAGGCTAGGTAAGGTCAACAGGAAGACACATAGTCATAGAGGAAGGGTTCTCTCCCAGGAGTCACTTACACCCATTTCTCATGAACTCTCATTCCCCACATGCCTGTCCCACCCTAGGAGTATACACCTTTACTGTCACCTGGACAGTCCTTCGCCTGCTTTACCTTCCTTTCCTTGGGCTTCAGAAACAGGTCGGACTGGAAGTCTCAGAGCTCTGTATCAGCAATAGGACCTCTTCCAAGAGTTCTTACTTCCTTATCACACTCTCTCCCCTAGAGAGAGTTTCTCACAGGTATGGAAACATGTTCTTTTGATCAATTGAAGCACAGTGAGGACACAACAACAAGGCTCAACAACACATAGTCAATGGAAGCAACCTCACACAGTCAGGAACTGCATGGCCACAACAGCCCACTGGGATGGCACAACACGACTCATGAAACATCAGGTTTCTCAACCATGCAACACAAGACAGATTCACGGTTATGGTTTTGGGGATGCATGATGGTGTACAGAGATCCCATGTAGAGACTTAATGGTTTAGGTAAAGGATCCCCAAAACAAACACCAAATAGAGGTCAATGATGGACACCCACAAGTTCAGACGGAGGATGGAGAATTGGAGGTCTAACCCCCAACACAAATCACTTCTCTGGTTTTAACTGCATGCACCTAGGTCGACACATGTCTCCATGGGGTTGCATGCTCCCCATTTTTCACACGTTCCTCCTTCCAGGAACTTAGGATAAAAGATATACATTTACACAACTTTGGAATAATATTTAATTATTATTCCCAAGGAATTAAGCTCTCAATCTTAGTCCTTCTCCCAACCTTTCACCCCCTCTCCCTTACTCAGCTTTGTGGAAGCTCAGTCCACCATCACTCTATTATCATGGTTGGTCCACACGCAGTGATGTTTATACTTTATTAACAATCTGCATGATTACATTTATAAAATCAGGTTCCTGGCCTTTAACACTTAGGCTCTCTGGCCTAATAACCACATAATCCCACTAGCTTACAAATACTTGGCTCACCAACCTATAAAACATATTACGATTCATAATACAATTAGGGCACATGCTTGGGGTATTACACTAGGTGCACCACAAGAAGATAAAAATTAGTGAGTTTTGAGTGAATGCATAGATAGGAATCTATGACATGGATAATATTATTATGGATTTAGGTTTTGATGTGAATGTAATATCAAGGAAAACTTGGGGGATGATGGGCCATTCGAAGTTGATTTGGTCACCTATCTAATTGAGGTTAGAAAACCAACATAAGATCGCTCCGGTTGGAATATTGGTAGGGGTAAGTGTTAGTATTGATGGAGTGTATAATGTGGTTGACTTAAAAGTGATCGAGATAGTAGATGGAAGCACCACTTACCCAACACTCCTTGGTATTTATTATTCCTTTGACAACCAAAACATTATTGACCTGAAGAAGAGACAAATTATATTTGAAGTATAAGACTTGAAGGTTACTGCACCGTTATATCCTACTAAAGGAATAAGATATGTAGAACCAACGAAGGGAAAAGGAATTGATAATTTGTATAATATGGCTGCACGGATGGACAATTATGTGAATCCTATAGTTTATGGCGTACTTGGTTGTAGAATAATTAGTTCATGTCCATTAGATTCATAAGAGGCTCTGGAGAATTGGCAACAAAGACCGCATGAAGTATCGACAAGAAAATGTGCTTGGATTACCCGCGTTGCGATGGATTGAAATTGAAATGGTGGAAACTCTAAGGTATGATGGACTAATTGATGTAGCTTCTTTTATAAGGGAATTTGAATTTCAAATGTCATATCAACAAATATTATTATATTTAGAAGTTGCGCTAAAAGAAATTCTAGCTAGATGGTGGGTTGTGCATAAGGACATAATAGAGTATTGGTAGCAATGAAAAAGGTTACTACAAGTCAAGTTTGGGAAAAATAACGAATATGATATGTAGAAGTATAGAGGAATGAGTTGTCTGATAGAGCATGTTACACAATGTATTGCAACATGGAATAAAGTACCCAAGAAATAATGGACAAATCTATTTGTACACACACCTTGGACACAATCCTGAAGAATTGGTACTTGGAACTGGAAATGCACAGAGAAATAAGAGAGTGGGAAGAGTTGAACAGGAACTTCAAGGTAATGTTAATATTTGAGAATGATGTTCCTTTGACTGATTCAACCTTACGAGTTATCAAGAAAAATATTTTTGCATCATAATATTCGATTGTGTCCATATCTTTGTATAGTGTGCCTAGATTTTATGCCATAGTTGAAGGGGTACTAGACTGTTATAATATTTCTCAAGAATACCAGGAGGATTAAGACCCCAGGAATTTGCAGATACCAAAAAATGAAGGGAAGCACATAGTAGAGGGACCATAAATTGAATCCATGGTGTACTCCAAGAACTTGAGAACATGGAAAGTGAACATTGGTACAAAAGACAATCCTAAGTTTGAAAACACATGAGACTACTGGAGTGATGAGACAATCGAGAATATTTTCAACTTATTGCATGAATACTAGGATTTGTTTCCAACTACGTTCTCAGAGATGAAAATAATTGTTGGGGACTTAGAAGAGATGAAGATTCCAATAAAGATAGATGTCAAACCTATGAAGTAGAGACCATGTAGAATGAACCCAATGTATAAGAAGAAGGTAAAAGTAGAGATATATAGGATATTGGAAGTTGGAATTATAGAACCAGTTGAAGAATCAGAATGGATTAGTCCAATGGTAATTTAGGATAATAATACAGTAGGAATTAGTATGTGTGTAAACCTGAGAAAGTTGAATGATTCTTTTTTACATGACCCATTTCCTACCCCATTTACATATGAAGTGTTGGAGAACATAGAGGGACATGACGACTATTCATTCACAAATGGATTTTCAAGATATCATGAGATCAATATTGTGAAGGAAGATAGACATAAGAAAACTTTTGTGACATAATGACATTTTTACTAGTTGATGCAGGAGCATTGCTCCACCTCAACAATGTGCCAAATAGCTAGCACATTAAAGCGCATTCAAGAGAGGGAGAGACACCAACCCTCCCATTTTTAAATTTGAAATATGATCCTATACAGATTAATTCTATAAGGTTGAGTGAAAACCAAGCCATGCCTTTGCTCAAACAGAAGATAAGGTCGCCTTTAATGGATGCCAGGTTGATGGCTCTAGATTCAATTCAGAGTAGATGGCCATTAAAGAAACTTCGATGTAATAGATGAGGTTAGGTGAAGAGAGGAGAAGCTTGTATAGCCCCTCTTTTGGTAAAGAGATCTTGGTATCAGTCTTTAGAGGACCAAGGGAGATTTAGGGTAAAGAGAGTAAGGTGAGGAGAGAGCTGAGACTCGTGGCAGTCCAGCCTGCACATATTGTAACCAAGCATTCAGATTAATAGAAAAGAATAGATTTCATTTTTTATGAATTTTAGTATGAATGAATGTTTGTTTTGTGTTATCTGTGTGTTTATGTATGCTATAGATGTATGATAGATTTTGTCTATAGTAGGAAGATAGATTTTTTTTATCTTTGTTGAGTTCGAAATATTGTTCTAGGTTCTTTAGACTATGCAAGGAGTGCACAACAGAACATTGGAGGTTTTGTATTCAGCGCAAGGAGTGAACATCTGAACTCTCTTGAGTCAAAAAAGAATGTTCCATAAGGGTGCAACAGAGTGATGAAAACTCAAGGGAAACCTCAAGATTGTTGAATACCTTAGAGGAGAAATTGTGCGGAGGAATCACAAAGGGACAGAGTCACTGAGAAATCTATAGATCTCTTCCATGTGGGCATTGAGCAAGTGAAAGTGTGAACACAAGAACTCTGTTTTGAGTTCAGAGAGAGAAAAGAGGAGTGTCAAAGAGAAGACACCTGCAGAGTCACTGAATATTCTGTAGAAAATGTTTAGAAAGGTGTGCTTTGAGTGAGAGGTTTCCAGGAGGAGACAAGAACCCTTTGAAGTGAGTAGAACGGCCAAGACCCTTAGGATACTGAGTAAACCAAAAATCTCATAAGAGATAGAATTAGCAGAAATGAAGACGAGACCCCAAGAAGTTGGGTTTGTTGGAGAAGGAACAAAGGCCACAACCTTTGAATATTTTTGAATTCTTCCAAGCTGGGAAAAAATCCAAGCTTAGGAGGGGGAGAGACAAAATTCATCAGATCAGCTGCAGAGGAAGAGATCTAGACCATAGAATCCATGTCTGGACATCCAAGGTAACATGATGAGGAGAGGAGAAGATACCATGTAGATAACTAGGGACCAACAACCATTGTATCCAGGTAAGATGCACACACTTTAATATATTTAAATTGCACATGAGAACGAGATAGTTGAAGTCCTGAAGTGAACAAGAACCATCCATCATCCATAGGGGACAAGTTTCATAATATCCACAACTCTGGAGCGAAAGAAATTTAGAAGTTTTATGGAAAAGGAGAAATCAAAATCGTCGAAGCACCGAAGCCTGAAGTAGATCTAGGTTATTGGTTTCCAGGATATACATGTTGATAGATCTGAGACTTCGGAGAAAGTCACTTTGGAGGATTTCAGGTGCAGAGTGTGACAAACTCTTGAAGCCTCGAAGGTCAAATTAGATCACAACCATCAGTTGCGGAAAACACATGGCGAGAGATCCAGAAGTTTGGAGGCTTAGCGCTCTAAAAGGAAGTCGATGTGAGTGGAGGATATCTAGACCGTCAGATATAGAGGGATGCATGGAGGAAATCCATTTACTTCGAGTGAAAGCACTCCGAGAGGAATTAGTGCGTAGGAGTTTGAAACTCTTGAATCCTGAAGAGCCGAAGTGGATAGTGGTCGTCGGATCTAGGAGGACACACATCAACAGATCATGTACTTCGGGTGGAAGTTCTCTAGGAGGAAGAGAAGGTGGAGAGTTGAAAATCCCGAACCCAAAAGAGATGAAGTGGAGAGTGGCCGTCAGATCCAGAAGGAAACACGTCAGTAGATCGTGTACTCTAGGTGGAAGTACTCTGGGAGAAAGCAAGTGTGAGGGTTTGAAACTCCTGAAGCCCGAAGAGTCGAAATGAACCATACCCATCGATGGATGGGAGAACACACATCGAAAGATCATGAAATCTGGGTGAAAGCATCCTGAGGGAATGTGGGTGTTGAAAAGTCGAGATGTCCGAAGGCCAAAGTCCCGAAGTGGACTAGATTCATTGATTTGAAGTGGACGTGTGGCGTTTGATCTATTACTTCAGGTATGGAATACTCCAGGGAAAAGTGAAGGTTGAAAGTGTCAAACTCCCAAAGCGCAGAGTCTTGAAGTGGAACTTGATCGTTGATTTATAAGGGGGCCGAGGATTGTTGATCTGGCCTTGGTTGAAAGTGCAAAGTTGCGCAGTGCCAGGAGGTTCAGCCCTAGGTCACAACCCAAGGTGATATGTGAGGAAGGAGCTAGCACCGATTAGTGTAGTATTTTAGAAAGGATGCTAAGAAGGCAGGACCTACAGATAGCCATCGATCTGTGAACGAAAAATCAATGGTGAGGAATCATTGTGGGTAGAGGAGGAAAAATTAGTGGACGTGATAGTTCATGGCACACTATTTCCCAGTGTCATTGATCTCGTATGGATGAGCGATCAACGACCATGATTTAAATGAGATTCGTGCGATAACGTTTCCTATTGCAAGGATAGATCTCTCTGATAAAGGGCAACCACATTGGTAGCCTGCAATTTCTATGAACCGTCGATCAACGAACAAATCAACATGATCATATCATGACCATGAAAACCCTAAGGGTGATAACAGGGCTTGGGTTTGTTTGAGTTTGAGACCATCAAGTTCCCGAGGATCTGATCCAACTCAAGAATATTAAACGATCCTTTACCAGGAGGTTGTGAAACCTCGAGGGAGAGTAGGGGGTCTGAATCAAGTGGTATCAGAGCCTAATTCCATTTGTAGATTACAGGCGAAGGAGATGAAGGAGATATTCTAAATCCATCAAGTAGTATCAGAGGTTTAATTTCATTTGTGGACAACAAGTGAAGGAGGAGACAAAGTAATGATGCTATGTGCAAAGGATTGTTACAAGAATGCAACAACAATTTGAGCAGCTAGGTGAGCTGTAGGAGAAGTTGGAAATTCTTTGGGTGATAGAATAATGCACAAACTTTCCAGGAGGACAAGAAGAGGGTGAAAATGGCTACTAAAGGCCATGAATGGGGTTGGACAGAAGGACACAAACAATAAATCAAGGTAGATATGGATCTGGAGCTCATTGAGATAATAGCAAGAATGGAACAACTGACATGGAGGATGCATAAAGAAACAAAGGTACACTGAACATAAGAATGGCCTTTGAAGAGGAAAGAAAAGTGGCATGTTTATAAATTGTTGGCTAAAGGACAATGACAGTTGTTGAGAAGGTGGTTGAGGCATGTTGAAAGCCTCAGAGACACAAAGGAAGTGGTTCACATTTGTGATGCAGAAATAGGAAGAAACCTCCGTGATGAAAGTTCTGATTACCAGGTGAGCAATCCAGAGAGATCAATTGATCTCATGAACTTCCAGGTAGGTAGAGAGGAAACCCCAAGTTTCTAGGTGGGAAAAGGGAAAGATATGAGACCCTCTGAGAGTCTCATGAACTCTATTAAGAGTTAATATAAGCAAAGAGTGTCGATTGAGGAGGATCAGAGGAGTGTTTTGATCGTTGGGGGAATTTGAATATTCCTTCCAAATAAACAAGCAGGGGATAACAAAGGTGTTGTTGATGCAATAGAAGAGGGACAAACATATTTGAATTTCATGGAGGACAAGGATACGATACTGACGTCTACCCCAGAATAAGAAGGAGAAGAGAATTCGACAAAATTTCTCAGGATTTTCAGCCAGGAAGATGAACAGGAGATGACTGTAGCATTGAACTCTGTAGCAGAAGGGGAAGCATACAACATACACCTTTCTGATCTGTATGAATAACTAGAAGCCCTATAGGTAAGGGTGATAGTGAAAATCATGCACATGCAACAGGCTAAGTTGGAAGAAGGTGGAGGATCATACCAGCATGGGGAGGAGTTGGAGGAAGTTGGATCTAAACCAACACAAGAGGAGCTGACAAAAGCTAATCTTTCAGAGGAGGAGGAGGCTGAGAGGTTGTTATTGTATAAATCGGTAGGTGCGAACACTAAGTGATCTCCCTAGATCCACCTGGATCTAGAAAAAAATAGGACAAGACATGACTCTTTCTCTAAGTTGTAGTCATTGAATCTACTACTGATAAGGAATGAGTGACATACCTTTATATCGCTTCCTTAGGTCTCTGTTGTTTCTACTTTGCTCCGGTGCTATTCTGAAATCAGGTCCAAGACAACACAAACCAACCAAAGTGAAGATAACAAAGTATATTCAATGTCAACCTATGCATATGATCAAGGAGTTATGCAATAAAATAAGAGTGATTTTATGGGAAAGGGACATGTCATTGTATTATATTAAATGAAAGTAGAAGATACAAACAGATCACCTTGATGTTGCAAGCTTCCTTTCAATGATCCTTGGTTCCAACACACACAGTTTCTCTACACTTGCATGAAGAAGATCCAGTACAACTTGATAGAAAAATAGAGTCTTCAAGCTTCAATCCAAATAGATTTCTTTACACAATTCTTTCATCAATTTTCCATTCAATCTTGCTTAACTTCTTCCTTGAGAAACCTTTCATTATATAGGATAAGGAGAGATGGTTAAAGGGATGAGGATGATCCCACTAAATCTGAGAAGTCAGTAGGATGCCAACCATGTGAATGCCACCTCATTTTCTAGAATATTCCCTTCTAGAACCTTTGTAACCTCTTCTCTATTCCAAGATTTGAAACAAGTTCGCACCCTACCTATAGAGCAGATTGCGAACAACTCACACTCCAAGTATAGGGTTGCCTGCAAGAATGAAGGATTTTCGTAGCCTATAACATAGGCAGCCTGCGAACTCATCTTAAAAATATGCTTTTTAAAAGAAGACAACAGTCACTTTTCTTAGGAAAAAGGTCTTCATGAGAGCCTAGACACATAACTTTTAGAGACATCACTAGACTGACCAAAATAATGTGTAACAGAATGCCCCCAAAAGTATGAGGCTGGAACTCGTGACAACCGAAATACTTTGTAAAATGAGTGTGTGTGTCAGAAACAAGGAGCACACCTAATCGGAAACCTGTAAACAACCAAGCATCTGCAAAATATAATACCAGTTCTGAGGTAGGCATTCCCATGCTCAGATCACAAATGAATGAAATCATAAATGTAGGCCATGGCCACCAATCATACACCGTGGATCCATGTCACCAAAATGCTACATAGACACCAGGAATACACTATGGATCTATGTTAGAAGACTTGAATTAAGACATAGCCATGTGACATACAAAGTGGATCTATGTGTCGATACAAATCATATATACTCCATCGCAGCCTGGATAAAAAAGATGAGACCCAGGGTATTCAATCCAGTCACCTGAAAGTACAAATCTAGCCATGTGATTACATGTGTTGAAGTTGAACATGGTAGAAACCACTCGATTACCGGTCATTGATGAAAATTGTTAACAAGTGTGAGGGAAATCATCATTGATGTCAATGACTCCCAAGGTACCTGTAGGGTCTCAAAATAGTCCCTATTCTCACTCCATTAATTCACTAAAACCTTCACAATTGCTTCCATTTCACCTTCATATCACCTTCATTCCACCTCCACATCATTACATTTACCTCATTTGGGTTATAACTATGCTTTTCCAAAGTTTATCAATTCTTAACATTTTTAAGTGGATTTGTGGTTAAACTTTAGAAAATAATATGCTTATACTTATACCTAACAATAAGAATGAGT
>JASDQU010099746.1:210814-233596 GCA_032191745.1 Picea mariana
TGGCCTTGAATGATCAAATTCGAATTTGATAAGATAAGAGATCATGATCTCATGGAGAAGATCAAGGACAAAAGAGGGTTATGTGTCTAGATGGTTGAGAGATGTATGGAACTAAAGAGAGATTAGTGGATCACATTTATGAGTTTGTTATCATAGCTCTTATATAAATAGGAGTGTTACCTCCTTCATTTGAAGGCTTGTAATCCTAGAATTAGAAAGAGTTGTAACCTTAGAGTTGGTTTGTAATGAAGATTTTGAAATAAAGAATCATACTTCGATTTTGCTTCTACATCTGAGTCTCCTTTGAAGTGGTGTGCTTGTGGAGTTATGGACGGCCCCCATGGCCTCACTTGCATGCTTATTTGCTTATTTTAGGTATAATTCAATTTATGTTTTTATTTGATTTCGGCTCTTAAGTTTTGTTAAATGTTCTAATATTGGAAGAGTCTTATTTGAAAGTGTTCTTGTAAGAGAACCGTAAGACCTCATACAATTATTAGATTTAGGTTTATTTTTAAGTTTTGTTAAATGTTCTAATACCGGAAGGATCTTATTTGAAAGTGTTTTTGTAAGAGAACCATAAGATCTCAGACAATTATTAGATTTAGGTTTGTTTCATTTCAGCTTTTAAGTTTTGTTAAATGTTCTAATATTCTAGGAGATCCTAAAATTCAGGTTTTCTTGTAAGAGAACCTTAGGGTCTTGAAAATTGTTAGATCTAGGTTTGATTAGTTGTTGAAAGAGATTTTGATGAATATGTTCTTGTAAGGGAACTTTAATATCTCAGACATATTAGGAATCTTTCTAGATCTATATATTTTAGGTAGTGCTTCTAAGTTTACCTTCCTGGGTTGACAATTAAATTGAACTCTGATTAACATCATCAATTAGAACTAAACAATACCAAAGTACAATCCGAATGAATGTGAATGAATGAGTTGAAGTCGAACACTCGGCGAAATCTCTCGATCAGGGATCAATGATGTGAAACCCTTGTCGAAAGTGAAGAGACTTGCCATTAAGGCATGTAAGTTCCAAGGTACTAAATGATTTCTAAGTCTTATTCCTCGATAATGAGTTGGAGTCGACGGAAAAAGACTCATCAGAGGAGGGCCTCGATGTATCCCCCATCAATCACATGAAATAAGTAACAGATTTTGAGGGTGAATCAAAGTATGAATATGAGTTGAAACAGACACAGGGAAGGCCTACATAGTAAGAATGGACAACTGCAGATGGCCAACTCAATGGAGGGCTCGTTTGAACTTCTCTTGAACATATGAACGACATGAAAAAGGACTTGGCAACACTGAATCAAAGATGACCCAAGATATGACCTTGTAGCAAGTCAGACGAGAGACAAATGGATTTCCCAACCCAGATTCAAATGATGAATAGGGGGTGTCATGTTCAAGAGCGATGCTTACTGCCATTAATACGAATACGAAAACACATCCCTTTCCTAAAATTTCCCCCACCATTTCTAGTGAGTACCTTTTTATTTTTACAAAATCTTGAGGAGGATAACATATTCTTGTCGATGTAAGCTCATCCTTTAGACGAGTCCCCCAGAGTAAATTTAACAAACCCTAGGAAGGATTGGTTTGGTCCCATTATGGGTCTTTTGATGTTTGTTTAACAAGTCCAAGGATAGAAAACTTGGGGGTTTTCATGTTTTGAGAGTCTGAAAAACACTTTAAGAGAAATCTCCCAGTTCCTTTTTTATAAATGAGTTCAACAAGACCAAAAAAGTGATAAACTATCACTTGTCGAACGTTTTCTTCAAATAATTTAACGAGCGTGAAAAGAACAAGATCGCTCAGAAATCTTTTTGTTTTTATGGAGCGTGAAAAGAGATTAAAGGATACTCCCTTACGTTCATCATTTTCATGTTACCATGATGAGTATGGAAAGATGATAAAAAGTATACTCGGTTGTGTTCTCATGTATTTGCGAGCGCGAGAATGAACGAAGACTGTGCTCGAGGTTTTTCCTACAAAAACCTTAAAAAAGTAGTCGTACATGTGACAAAAAAAGAAAAAATACTCGTACACCGTCGTTTGGACTTCGAAGTCACTATATCTACGAAAAACCATACTCATAAGGCTATTAGGGTATTAGGTTTTTTAAGCAAAGCAATAAAAATAAAAAATCAACTAGAAATAGTAAAAAGTGAATAAATATGGGTGAAAAAGCTTTTTTTACCATTTCGTTGTTACTTTGCCAAAAACTTGTCCAACATACTTCATTTTTCCCCAATTTTATTTTCTTGATTGCAGGAGGTACAAGCAATCATTCGGCAAATGGTTTCAGCCAATGAGGTAATATTCTGATTTTCCAACTTTTTCACGGATTAAAATTGATTTTTATGGGTAATTTTAAGTATTTGAGTCCATTTTAGGGCCGGTGAATGCGCTCAGGAATTCTCATAGGTGAACCATTGGAGGCCTACATGAACCTAGGATTCTCACAGGTGAGCTTCATATCACTTGCGAGAATCTCACACTGTATGTAAGCTTCACCTGTGAGGGCCAAAAGATAGATTTTTATGCAAATTTTCACCCAATAAAAAATTATGCAAGAGGTTAAAACAAGTTGCCGACTTCCTTCTCATGGCTCCATTGCAGGTGTTGACCATCATGATGTTGGAATGGATGGAAAGAGAAAATGAGGAGGAGGATACCATTTCCGGGAATGATCTGGGTATAGTCGTTGCCCTCCGGGAATGTGGGCTCTTAAAATTTTTTAGGATCCCAAGCATGAGAGCCCAACTCAAATTGCTAGAGTACCTAGTCCACACGTGGGATGTGGATCAACAATTATTTCATGTAGGGGTCCACACGCTGACACTATATATCGAGGATATCTATTTTCTGACGGGGTTGTCACGACATGGATACCATGCTACTCTGACCAGAGGTAGAGACGACGAACTTCCTATGAGTGAGTATGTTTTTTGATATTATGTTTCCGAGGTGGAGAGAAGCAAGGGTAAGGTTGCCATCCAGGATGTCCAAAATATGACCTTGCAGACTATCTTGTTTACCATTTCACACATGGTTGGGAGCGTTGTTCTGCACATGGCTCTCCAGAGCTATTTCCAATATGCAATAGAGTGCACAGAGCCTCAGGTTTTCAATTGGTCAGACGTGGTTCTCTGTAGTATGAAGAGGCAACTGACAAAGTGTAGAAGGGGTGAGCTGAAGAAGTTTGAGTACAGGTCACTTTTGGTGTCATTTTTCCTCGAGAGGGTCCCACTTCCACGACTACAGGTAGATTGGGGTTTACCAGCCCCATAGGATCTGAGGATGCTGAGGTGGTGTAACCTCATGGCTTGGCATGTAGCAGGGCCTATAATCAAGTATAATGATTCATTTTTTGATTGGTTGAGGCCCCAAATGCTAATGATCGACGACTACGCATATGTCGGTTTAGATTTTTGAGGAGATCCAGATTTGGTCCTACCTGAGGATGCTTAGTGGGGTGACTTGGGTGAGAAGTACACATTTTGCTCTTTTTTAATGTTTTTACAAATTTTATTGTATAAAATGTTTTTATGTTTATCCAAGGACTAATCAAAAAATTTCTTTTGATGACACAGATGTGGGGCCGTATCGACCTCCAATAATGTCTCCCATTCAGAGGCGAGGAGAAGCGGCTCCAGTGGAAAGATGGGATGTCGATGACTATGAGGCAGTGGAACAGAACTTAGAGGGGTTGACTACAGATGTCCCAAACTTTGCTATTGGGGAGATCTCGATACATTATCAACACCATACTGTGGGCGTGTCTGAGTCTCTCAGTTGACTGCTCCATAGGGTAGCCCGAGCAGTTGTATGTTATCATGAGATTCATCCATGATGCTATTTTGTGGAAGCTATGGGCTTCATATTTTGAGATTTTGATCTTTGGACATAAACTTTTTGTAAAAACTTTTGATCGTTATATACATATATATGGCTTCTACCGGCTTATTTTGTGTTGTATAATACATGTGATGTGTGATTGGTTCATAAATGTCCCAAATGTCTTTCTAACACATAATTAGCTAAGGCATCAGTCAATGTATTTAGACATCTAGGAATGTGCTGATATTCAATATAATAAAAATAATGTTCCAAGAGGCGAATTTGTAAATATACCCATAATAAAGTAGGACTTCGGATAGCATAGACATTAATTAACTATAGTACTACTAGTTGGGAATCGAGTCGTATAACCAAGTGGTGGATATCAAGCGAAATAGCATCAATTAACAATTCGATGATGGTGCTATATTCTGCAATATTATTGGTCGCATGACTGAGGCACGCACCTCGTAGACTGATAAGTTCATTTGTAGGTGCGTAAATTGCCCATGTAGCAGAGGCAAGGTTCTGAGTACTACGACTAGTGTCATCGGCGAAGACAATATGGGGTAGTGAAGACTTCGACATATGGAAACCAAGGACAACGCAAGATAAGAGGTCGAGGGTAGAGACAAAATAACGAAAAAGCATACTAAAGTAACACATAAAAAATATGATATAATAAAATACAAGCACTCATGCACATGTGATCTTAAACATAGTACTTCTTTAAGTACAACCCATTTTTGGGTTCACTCAAAGGGATACCGTCATAGTCCACCAACTCGTAAGCTCCTTTCTCCTACACTCGTCTGACAATATAAGGACCTCGCTACGTAGCTTCAAATTTTCTGGCTCCTAGCATATCCTGATCTTGTTCGTAAAGGAGAACCAGATCACCTTCAAAGAAAACATGTGGCTTGACATGTTTGTCATATTGGTCTTTGATGTGTTTCTTCTGGGCTTATATAACTAGGGTGGCATTACGACGGGTTTCATCTAGTTGCATACAACAGACACTCTTCTTCAACAGAAGTGTTTGGGAGAAGTTCGATGGCTAGTTTTAGAGAAGGTATCTCACATTCAATCGACAAGATGGCTTCTAGACTGTAAACTAACTGGAAAGGTGTAAACCTAGTAGCATACTTAACGGATGTCTGGTAAGGCCACAATGCTGAAAAAAACATCGTGTGCCAACTCGTTTTGTGAATCACTATCATTCGTCAAAGCATGGTAATGAGAACTTTGTTTATTTCTTCAACTTGGCCATTGTCTTGTGGGTAATAGGGTGTTGAGTTTCCATGGTGAAGACCCAACTTTTCAATGAGTTCAGACATCATGAAGTTTCTAAAGTGGCTACCATGATCAGTAACGATAGCTTGAGGAACACCAAACTGAGCAATTATGTGATTGAATATGAATAATGTTGCAGTCTTTCTGGTATTGTCGAATGTTGTCTACACCTCGGCCCATTTCGTAAAATAATCTATGGCTACAATAATGTATCCATGCCCCCCATCCGAGAGAGGGTGACATGTCATGAAATCAATACCCCATTTCACAAAAGAACCAACGGAGACCACAGGGTGTAGAGGAGCAGGGTGTGATCGTATTTTGTTGTTGTAGGTTTGGCAAGCGTGGCATTTTTGGATAGCGATTATACAATCGTTGAATAAAGAAGGCCAAAAATACCCTGCTCATAAGATCTTCTGGGCAGTAGCATACCCAGACATGTGACCATCACATGCTCCATAATGGCAGTCATTCAGGGCTTTCACGGCTTCATCAAACATGAGGCAGTGTCGAAAAATGGAGCCAATCCCACGACGATAAAGAGTATCATCGAGGATAATATACTGACGGGATTGGTAGCGTATTCGACGGTGGTCAGTGCTAGACAAATCGGGTTGGAAAGTCTGATTCTGGAGATATATGATGATATCCCCATACCAAAGGTCATTGGAATTGATCAAAAAAATGGATTCATTGGGTAAGGAATCCTCTGCTACATTTTTCGTCTCAGAACAGGGAAGGTCGCATATCAACTCAGCAAACACCAAGGATTTCTTGGACTTAGCACGTTCGAATTCTAAGTCGAACTCCTGGAGTATTATGATCCATTTGGAGTATTTTTCCCCTATAAATTGGCATGTAAGAATGTGTTGCATAGGGTTGCAGTTGGAAATCACAGTAGTCTTGCATAAAAGGATATAGTGCTAGAAACGTTGAACAACTTAGACGGTGGCCAAGGCTAGTTTTTCAACATGTAAATACTTGGTTTTGGTAGTTGTGAGACTAACTCAAATAATAAATGACATGTTCATCATGAGAATCATCCTCCTGAATGAGAACCATAGCGATGGTATAGTCTGAGGCTGCGAGATAAAGGAAATAATCCCAACTGTAATCAGGTGGGAAGAGTAGTGGGGTATGAGTTAAAGATAGTTTCAAAACTTCAAAAGATTTGTTAGCAGTGGTATCCCATACGAAATCAGAACCTTTCTCGAGTAGTCGAGTAAATCCAAGAGTTAGTTCAGCATAGTTCGAGATGAAACGACAAAGAAAGTTTGCCTTCCCTTGCAAACTTTGTAGATGGTGAAGTGAGGAAGGAGGAGGAAGATTGAGAATTGCCTCTACCCTGATCCCTTGACTTGAAACAATAAATCCCAGAAGTCGGTTGGATTCTACGCAAAAAACACATTTGTGTGGGTTTAAGCGTATATAGTAGAACCAACATCGAAGGAAAATGGCTCAGAGGTGTGTGGGATGATCGACATGGTGCATGGAATGAGTCGATAGGTCATCGAGATATGGTTCGAAAATGTGCTTTATATCATGAAAGGCATAAGACATATCACGTTGAAAAGTCATGTTGGCATTCTTTAAATGAAAGGGTAGTTTCTGGTAGGTGAAAGTGCCCCAAGGACAAATAAAAGCGGTCTTGTGTTGGTTTGAGAGTACGATATTGATTTGATTATATCCAGAGAAACCATCCATCAAAGAGAAGATTTCACTTCCGGCACAATCGTCGACGATCTGGTCAACGAAGGGGGTAGGAAAGTTTTCTTTAGGAAAATATTTATTAATGTCTCTATAATCAACGCACACGCAGATTGTACCTTGTTTCTTGTTAACCGAAACAAGATTGGAAACCCAGTTAGTTAGAGACACAGGGTAAATAAAGCCACCTTTGAGAAGTTTCTCAACTTCAAGCTTGATAGCAGCTGCTTTACATGGGTGGACCAGACAAATTCATTGTCGGGCGGGTTTAGCACCTGAGTATGTCTTAATCGCGTGAACAACAATGCCAGGGTCAATACCTGACATTTATTCGTAGCTCTAGGCGAAGACATCACAAAATTCTTGAAAAGTGATTTATAGGTGACAATTTCATCATGGGAACACGAAGCTCCGATATACACATTTTCGACAAATCCGGGTTTTATGGATATGTTGAGGGGGATGGTGGGTGAGATATTACTTAAGTTCCCTTTGTAGAACATATCGTGTGTAGACTTAGGAACGGTAGAAATGATGACAACGGTCGACGAGGTCGAGGTTCATTGGTAACTCTCAATGGTGTGTTCCAGGAAGAGGATGGAATGATGATGTCCATCATCCCAAGAGGTATCTTCCATGGACATAATAGACATAATCATCTCATCCATAGGAAAAATGAAACGAAATGGATCCAGAGATAACTCACAAAGAGAGGAGGTAGAAGGGGTGGTCAATTAAGTGGCTTGGTAAGAGGACTCGATCGGACTCAAAGGAATTTGGTCACCATAATGAAGATGATCACCGGGGTTGGGTACTATCCATGGGTCATAAGACACAGGGGTTTCTCGAACAGAGGTGGAGATCATGTTGATCGAGGTGACAAATGGATGTGGAAAATTGGGTGGTGGAATGGGGAAAGTACCCATCAAAAAGGAATCTTTAAGAAGACCAAAACTAACATTCTCATATCCAGGGGGTGTTTTTGCAATGAAAGGTACATTGTCGATACGTGTATCGGAGTGAAAGAAGGCCAATTGGTCCACTGTAATTAATTTTCCTTGATGTGGGAAATGTACAACATGGAAAAGAGTGCACACAACTGCACGCATGGAATCGATCTAGCTATGACCAAGTAGAAGGTTGTAATTGAGAGGAGCGTCAAAGACCTCCACTTCAACATTGACTGTTTTGCCTTCTAACGTAATAGGTAATGAAGGGAGGACATCGTAAGGCTTAAAACCAGAGCCATTTAAGGCTTTGAGCATGTTGTGGGATTCAGTTAAAGGAGGAGATTCGATGGCTTTCCGGCAGGTAATAGACATGACACATGTCGAGGCACCCTCATCAATTATTGTTCTACAAATGTTCTTGTCGAAGACAATAACTTGTATTTCGAATGCGAGTTGAGGGGGTAACCATGGAATGTGATCTTCCAAGTCAAAAATTATTAAATTTGTATCAGTAGGGTCGATTCCACCAATAGCTTTCAACAATTCCTTCCATTGTATAATACAACTCTGAAGGACTTCGAGGGATGACATCATGGACAGTGCTTGGGGCCAGATCTTCGACAATACTATAGTTCTGGGAAACACATGCATGAGGATTGAAAGTAGATTTTTGGACAACACCCTTTGGGGGAGGGAGAAGAACTGTATCTAGGCTCGGTCATTTGAGATGAAGAGGACTATTGGTAGGTGGAGTAGTGGGAGATGGTTGGACCAATGAAGCAGGTATTTCATCAACCTTCTCTTTGGAGGAAGAATAATCTTTGGCTCGAGTGGTAAGTGTGATGTCATTCTTCTTTGAATCACCTATACACATTAAGACATAAGATGTAGTGGAGGGGGAAGGTTGGTCATGAATGACCAATTGGGCTTGTTTTTGAGAAGGGAAGGGTTGTGACAACATGACCGAAGTAGGTGGTTTTGGGGTCCCTTGAAGGAACTTAGTAACCTCGGATCATCTTGGACAATCCTTAGTGTAGTGATCATCACCACAGATAAGAAAAGGGTATCGGGGTTTGCGCTTATCCTTATCGTCAATAGGTTGTGTTTTGGTATTATAAGATTGTGGATTATTTTTATCTTCCTTGTTCTTACCCTTCCCTTTTTTGGATTTATTTTTCCGGCGGGAGTAGATTGAATAGAGTTCACCTCAGAAGTCTTTCCGCTGGGAGGGGTAGGAGACAGAGCATTTTGAACATTAGAAGCAATGGATTTTGGGTTGTTTCTAGAGGCTTGGATGAAATGAGGTTGGGCATGGAAAGTGACAATCACACCGTCAGCTGCATGAGAAGCAATAGGAGTAGTTGAAGTAGCAGAAGTAGAAGGATGAGGTGCGTCAGGGAGTGAGTCATAAAGAGTACATGTTTGTGAGTAAACGAGGTCGAGGTATTGAGCACGACTGATCACCTATTCATATATGACAACTCCACCCATCGCGATGTCACGAGCGATGTCATTCACGAATGATTTCATGAACCACTCTGCCAGCAACTCATCAGGAAGTTTGAGTTTGATGAGACGTCATCTCCGTTGCCACTCATGAATGTGATCAGAGATATGAGTGGCTTTGGCTTGTTTGAAAGAACTCAAAATTTCAGTTCTCGTTTCGTAACGGATCAGTAACTGGTAGTGGGTGAGGAAAGCCATAGCAAGGGTGTTGATGTCAATGAAGAAG
This sequence comes from Picea mariana, assembly GCA_032191745.1. Taxonomy (NCBI): domain Eukaryota; kingdom Viridiplantae; phylum Streptophyta; class Pinopsida; order Pinales; family Pinaceae; genus Picea; species Picea mariana. The sequence continues at coordinate 220,345 of JASDQU010099746.1, forward strand.
CCTCGTGGTAATTCTATATACCACTTCATGGCGGAACCTGTGAGAGTTCGCTGAAAAAGGCGTAAATTAATAGAGTCATTCATCAAACAGTTGGATGAACAACAAAGGTGAAAATTCATTACATGATTGTTCAGGTCCTCTCCTAGTTTACCATCAAATTTAGGGATGTCGGATGGTAGTTTGGCCGGTATCATGGGCCATTAAGGAGACTGACAGGTCGGATGATTTAAAATTATCAACAGATCAGGGAGGTCCAGGGTGGCTAAGAAGGGTAACTGTCTATTCACATGTGGGTACTGGTGACTTTGGGGAGGGAGCCTTGTAGGTATACTAGTGGGACCATAAGCAGTTTGCATATAATGCGAAGATCTAAGAAGATTTGGTTGTTGGTGTGGAGGCAAGTAATTTATAGGGTTGTATTGGTTGGGGTTGTTCCCTTGAACAGGGGTGTGGGGTTGAGAGTTCGAGCCCAAAATAGGATTGGACATACCTGGATATGGTTGGCCTATACTAGGGGGTATGAAGGAGCTATGTTGAGGCTGTTACGCCCCAGTCGAGTGAGGATTATTTTGGATAAGATAGTTCCAATACTAGGCCAAGGATGGAGCTATGTTTTTTCCATAGGGTGAGGTAGGTGGGGGTTACCCTGCAATCAGGGGTTGCGTCCCAATTGGGATTTGTCCTACAAAAGGGGATTGGGTTTGGCCTCCTTGGTGAAATTGTCCACCGACAGGAATCTGGTAATTAGGTGTGAAAGACGGGATGGTGCCACTAGGGTCGGTTCCTCCAATAGAGGATGGAAGAGGTCCTATGAAAGGGGCTCGAGGTAGTGTTGGAATGAAACCAGGAATGAGATGGTGCCCAGGAGGAGTGGAAATGCTAGGAGTCCTAGATGGGATTTGTGTAGGAGCGGGAATAGAAGCATTCAATGCATGATATCTGGGGGGAAGTGTTGGGGTGAATCTAGGTGAAAGCTGCATGCCAATGGGAGCTTGTCTAGCCACCGTAATCCCGATGTGAGGACACATAGTATTTGGGACCATTGTGTAATGGACCGTTTGTAGGGGAATAGTCAAGATTTGGCTGGCTGGCAGAGCGTCTGAACCAAGAAAATAATAGGTAGTAGTAAAAGGTATTGTGTCTGGATCGGATGTTTCAAGTAGCTCAGGTGTGACATTGAAATCAATGCCTACTCCTGAGCCAAAGAGATCCTATCTAAAAATGCCAGTAGTCCAAAAAGGATCTTGACCCTCATGTCCTGTGAAAGGTCCAGTTGGTAATCCAGAAAACTCAACAACTATTTCTCCAGAAGAATTCATTCGAACAATACGTCTCACAAAGTCAGGAGGAAGTCAGAAGTCCTCTCGAGAATTGGTAATTTGGAACCATTCTAAAGAGTTAGTTCTTTCCACTTGTGGAGTGGCAACATCTTGGACTTCACTTTGTTGCGGAGAGCACTACGGTGAGTTGGTAGGAAAGGGTTGAGAATATTCTATATCTTATGGGGGTATTGCCTTGCATTCTACATGAGCGACGTGGAGGGTCAATTGTGATCAAGTTAAAATCTTACGAAAGAAATTCTATGGCCAACTTGGGTAAACAAACAGCATGCGCTAGTAAAATCTAGGAATAAAAACTAGGAAAACAAGAGCTTTCAATTATGAAGTCACTAGTTGGTGATGAAATCCAACGTCACGACGACGAGACAAGAAGGGGTTGGGTGAGGGTGGAAAAGTTACGTTGACGAACTGCTTAACAGACTTACACCCTGATGCAATCTCCCACACATAATCGTGGGTATACCCTCTAAGGAGCCCGAGTGATTTTGTCCAATGTCGATTCCAGGTACCGTGAAGACTTACCCCTTCACAGTCACCTTATGTAAGACACTAATAAGATAGGCTACTAAAGTTACGACAAACAACAATGATGCTTGGGGGAATAGTCGACAGTCCGATCCACATGCAAGGGCAGGGTATCTAGCCCGAAATCAAAATTGAGAGGCTTCCACTCATCATTGTGGGTATACCTTCAAGCGACCCCCGTAATACATGCAATCTCTACACCAAGATCAACAAAGCAGGGTGAGTAACTTTGTCAATCTCAATGTGACCTCAGGTTTGACCCTTGTGTTAGAAGGGCTTCCTGGGACAAAATGCTGCAAATGGAATTTTACACTCCTTATCACAAGATACTATTGTGTGTTTTGTGCTTTGGAGAGTGTGTCTCATTGCCTATTCCAAAGCTCTAGCCTAGCTAATGTTGGTGCAAAAGAGCCCTAGAAAAGTTGCTAGTTGAATTTTAAAGTTGCACAATATTATTAAAGGTTGTTGTTACGAAAAAAGGAGATGGAAATGAAACCAATGTTGTGTAAGCCTTTGACCCAACAATTTGTAAATAGATATGAATGATACAAATTTTCATTCAATGAATTCTATCTATAGGAGGGAAAGAGGAGTTTTCTGGAACAATGCGAACTACGATGTACGATCTTTCTTGAAATGTAATATCAAACAATCATGAACAATGCAAATTCCCTATTCGTTCTCTTTCAATATTTGAATGCCAATATTTTTCAAATAAATGATTTCTTATATATATATATATATATATATATATATATATATATTAGAAACCAAGAAATAGGGATGGAACTAAGAAAAAGTAAGCAACCAATGAAAATGAAATACTCAAAAAACACCCAAATTGATATTTCAATGAAGATAAAAATAACAAATTGACAAGACCAGTCTCTTCAAATGCACATGAACAACAATTTTCCAAGTAGTATGCAATCGAAAAGGACAATTAATCCCAACTTTTAATCCAATCAAAGGCTCTCGACCAAACAAGCACTCAAATTTCAGAATCAAAGATTTTACCCTTGTTAAGAAAAGGTCAAGAGGTAAAGATTGAGAAAAAATGGTCAAGAAGAGTTTTTGATTTCTAAAAACTAATCATTCACAAGATTTGAAGTCAAGAAACAGTCAATCACCAGGAAAAGAAGTTCTTCCTAGATAAACAAACAAATCTAGGCATCTGAAGACACAAAAAGACCTAATCCAAAGTTTTTACAGGTGAGTTCGCAGTCTGGTAGTGGGGTACAGTGCGAGAATTAGGGATTCTCGCATCCTAGACACAGGCAAGGTGCGAGAAGGTCACACTGAAATAAACACTAGGGTGTGACCTTCAGTGATTCTCACAGGCCACAAAATGGTACAGTGCGAGAAGGTTTGTAATCAAGAAAAATTTGGAAAACAGATAGAACTTTTGAGTGAACTTCTGGATCTAGAGAGTCTGTAAGGATCTCCTAAAGACTCAGAGATTGATTGGGAATGAAAAAGGGTAGTTCAAGAGAAAATGGCCAAGAAAAAACTAAAAAATGGGTTGTTTCCCCAGTGGAGTCGCCAATTTTGTTATTGGATAAATCGATAGGTGCGGACACTAACTGATCTCCCTAGATCCACCTGGATCTAGAACAAAATAGGACAGGACATGACTCTTTCTCTAAGTTGTATTCATTGAATCTACTACCGAGAAGGAATGAGTGGAATACCTTTATATCTCTTCCTTAGGTCTCCGTTGTTCCTACTTCGCTCCGGTGCTCTTGTGAAATTAGGTCCAAGACAACACAAACCAACCAAAGTGAAGATAAGAAAGTATATTCAATGTCAACCTATGCATATGATCAAGGAGTTATGCAATGAAATAAGAGTGATTTTATGGGAAAGGGACATGCTGCTGTATTATATTAAATGAAAGGAGAAGATACAACCAGATCGCCTTGATGTCGCAAGCTTCCTTTCAGTGATCTTTGGTTCCAACACATGCACTTTATCTACACTTGCATGAAGAATATCCAGTACAACTTGATAGAAAAATAGAGTCTTCAAGCTTCAATCCAAATAGAGATCTTCACACAATTCTTTCATCAATTTTCCATTCAATCTTGCTTAACCTCTTCCTTGAGAAACATTTCATTATATAGGAGAAGAAGAGATGGTTAAAGGGATGAGGATGATCCCACTAAATCTGAGAAGTCAGTAGGATGCCAACCATGTGAATGCCACCTCATTTTCTAGAAGATTCCCTTCTAGAACCTTCGTAACCTCTTCTCTTTTCCAAGCTTTGAAATAGGTTCGCACCCTAGCTATAGAGACGATTGCGAACAACTCACACTCCAAGTATAGGGTTGCCTGGGAGAATGAAGGATTTTCACACCCTATAACATAGTCAGCCTGCGAACTCATCTCAAAAATATGCTTTTTAAAAGAAGACAACAGTCACTTTTCTTAGGAAAAAGGTCTTCATGAGAGCCTGGCCAGATAGCTTGTAGAGACATCACTAGAGTGACCAAAATAATGTGTAACAGAGGAAGATCAGTGGTGAGACTATAGAACTGAAATATGTAGTGGAGTGTCTAGTTAATGCCACAGGAGATGGAGATGAACATGATGAAAATAGAGAATTGGGATCTACAACAAAAGGAGATGAGACTTTTGGGGAATTGATCCAAATTTTCAGCCAGGAAGCTGAGAAAGAAATAACTGTAGAATGTGAAACTACAAAAGAGAACAGAACAAAAGATAGCATGGAGTTTCTTGATCTGTATGAAGAACTGAAGGCCCTAGAGAGAAGCGTAAAGATGCAAAATTAGCTAATCCAACAAGTCAGGTTGGAAGTTGATGAAAAGGAGATGCACCAAAGTGGGATAAAGGAAAATATCCAACCATTAGAGAAGCTAGACTGGGTGATAGAGAAGATAAGAAGGATGATGGTGAGGTCATAATTAGAAGCAGTCAGCAAAGGGAAGTTGAACAGAGGAGGACCTGCAAGAGCAGCAAAGAAACAACAACAACAACAACAAAGTAGTGGAGCAGGTGGATAGCTCTAAGAGAAAGTATGGGACCCTGGAAGGTCTCAATAGTAGATTAAAGGAGCTCATGATTTTCCCAGGAGTGGAGTATGATGTAAGAACATCACTCCACCTCAGCAATGTGCCATCTAGCCAACACATTAAAGCACATTCAAGAGAGGGAGAGACACCAAACCTCCCATTTTTAAATTTTAAATATGATCATATACAGATTAATATTGTAAAGTTGAGTGAAAAACAAGCCATGCCTTTGTGCAGACATAATATAAGGTTACCTTTAATGTATGACCGGTTGATGGCTCTAGATTCAAATCGAACTAAATGACCATTAAATAAACTTCAATGTAATAGATGAGGTTAGGTGAAGAGAGGAGAAGCTCGTAGAGCCCCTCGTTTGGTAAAGCGATCTTGGTATCAGAGGACCAAGGGATATTTAGGGTAAGAACAGTAAGGTGAGGATAGAGTTGAGACTCAGTAGAAGTCCAACCTGCACATATTGTAACCAAGCATTCAGATTAATAAAAAATAACATATTTCATTATTTATGAATTTCAATATGAATGAATGTTTGTTTTGTGTTATCTATGTGTTTATGTATGTTATAGATGTATGATAGATTTATTATGCAGTAGGAATACATATTTATTTATCTTTGTTGAGTTCAAAATATCGTTATGGGTTCTTTAGACTGTGCAAACAGTGCACAACAGAAAATTGGAGTTTCTGTAGTCAACATAAGGAGTGCGCATCTGAACTCTATTGAGTCAGAAAAGAATGTGCCAGGAGGGCGCACTAGAGTGATGACAACTCAAGGGAAACCTCAAAGTTGTTGAATACATTAGAGGGGAAACTATATAGAGGAAGAACAAAAGGATAGAGTCATTAAGAACTCTATAGAGATTTTCCAGGTGGGCATTGATCAGGTGCAAGTGTGCATAGAATAATTATGTTTCAATTTTAGAGAGAGACAAGAGGGGTATCAAAGAGAAGACACCCAAAAAGTCGTTGAATATTCTGTAGAAAACGTTCAACAAGGTGTGCTTTGAGAGAGATGTTTCTAGGAGGGGACAATAACCTTTTGAAGTGAGCAGAAGGGTCGAGACCCTTAGAAGAATCAGTAAACCCAAAATCTCAAAAGCGATAGCATTAGCAGAAATACAGACGAGACCCCAAGAAGTTAGGTTCGCAAGAGAAGGAACAAAGGCCGCAGCCTTTGAATAATTTTGAATTCTTCCAAGTTAAGAGAAAATCCAATATCAGGAGGGGGAGAAACAAAATTTGTTAGATCAACTGTAGAGGAAGAGATATAGACCATAGAATTCACATCCATACATCCAAGGGAACATGCTAAGGAGAGAATTAGATCTCATCCGTTGGATCTAGGTGCTAGGGACCAACAATCGTTGGATCCATGTAAGGTGCACACACCTTAATATTTTGAAAGTTCACAGGAGGATGGGATAAACGAAGTACCAAAGTCTCGAAGTGAAAAAGAATCATTCATTTTCCACATGGGACAAATGGCATAAGATCCACAACTCTGGAGTGAAAGAAATTAGGAAGTTTTGTGGAAAAGGAGAAAGCAAAATCGCCGAAGAGCTGAAGGTTGAAGTGCAACTAGATCGTTGGTTTCCAAGAGATACGTGTTGATAGATTTGAGACTTCAAAGAAATTCACTTTGGAGGAGTTCGGGTGTGGACTGTGACAAACTCTCGAAGTACCGAAGGCCAAAGTGGATCACAACCATCCGTTGCAGAGAACACGTGGCAAGAGATCCAGAAGTTCAGAGGCTTAGCACTTCGAAAGGAAGTCGACGTGAGTGGAGGATATCTCTATGGTTAGATCCAGAGGGACGCGTGGTGAAAATTAGTTGTCTTGGGGTGAAACCACTCCGAGAGGAATGAGTGCATAGGAATTTGTAACTCTCGAATCCTGAAGAGTCAAATTGGATAGTGGTCATCGAATCCAAGAGGAAACGCGTCAACAGATCGTGTACTTCAGATGGAATTGATCTGGGAGGAAGTAAAGGTGGAGACTTGAAAATTCTAAAACCTGAAGAGCTGAAATGGATAGTGATCATCAGATCTAGAAGGAAATGCATCAATAGATCATTTACTTCGGGTGGAAGTACTTCAGGAGAAAGCAAGTGTGAGGGTTCGAAACTCCTGAATCCTGAAGAGCCGAAGTGAACCATAGTCGTTGATCTGTGGGAGGACACACGTCAGAAGATCATTAACTCTGGGTGAAAGCATTGTTGGCCCTTGACCAAGTTTTGGGAGATTCTTGGTCAAGTTTGACCTATTTGGGGACTTCAACAGCCTGTCAAAGACATAGCACAAGACGAAGCAGAGATCACAGGATATCGGCCCCTTTTTGGGTCCTTTTTCGGATTTGGTAATATGTAACGGGAATGGGATGTTGACCCATGGTTTTACCCATGTTTAGGCCTATTTTTATATAAATAGAAGGCTAGGCAATGTATGAAGTAGTGCGTAAGAGTTGTGCAAGTTGAATAGTGCGCAAGAGTTGTGCAAGTTGGCTAAGTGCTAAGAGTTGGATCTTTTTGATCAAGAAGTGTAAGGATTTGTGAATACTGTGTGAGACTTGCAGGGATAAGTGCAAGTCATTGTAAGAGACTGTGAAGGCTTTGTGTTGTAAAGCAAGGAAGAAGGATCTAGCAAGCTGCGTAGATATTCTATCCTATGCAGAGTAAGGGTTTTGTGCCTATGTGCATGTAGATGAATAATTGAAGCTAATAAATAAGAAGAGTTGGTGGACGTAGCCCTAGGGTGGGGGTGAACCACGTAAATACTGTGTTATTCTTCTCTTTGCGATGTTCTGATGTATTTATGTGTTATTTGCTAAGTGTTTGATATAGATAGATAGATAGATCTATTTATGCTTTGTGCTTATGATAAATCTAGATGCTAGATCTGACATCTGTGAACTTGCTTAGTTATTGAATCTGCTAGATCTGATCTAATCCCTTATGCTAAGTGATTATATACATTAGATTAGGGTGAATGATGTGATGCTCTATTTTATCCACAAAGTAGAGATTGGTTAAATAGTAACAAACTAACGGTGCTAAGTGCTCTATTAAGTATTATAATCACAGATTAGTGTCCCAGCTAAGGTTGCAGACACCTGAGTCCTGCAACCACCCCTACCTCTACCTCAGGTGAGACTTCACCTGCTTCATAGGTGTTGCCGAAAGGGTCGGTAGTTAGGGTTTTGTTGGTGCATTGTTGTAGCGTTGAACCCTAGGTATGCCCCTGTGCTAACAAATGGTTTCGTTGTCGGGACCTGAAATTGTGATTGTTGGGAATTGAGGAAGAAGAAGCTTTGTGCAAAGATCTAACCTGAAATTATGAAAGCTCTGTGCATAGATCTGTTGCTCTAGTGTGCAATACTCTACTAGTTTGGCAAGCTTTGTGCTAAGGAAAAGAATTCTGATCTGAAGAAAAGAGGTAAGATCTGGAAGCTTTGTGCTCTAAGAAAGGTAAAAGTGAGAATTCTTGATTAAAAGAGGTAAGATCTGAAAGCTTTGTGCTCTGATAAAGGTAAGAATATTGAAAATTTCTAGATCTGAAAGCTTTGTGCTCTGCAGAAGTAAGATAGGTGGAAATTTCCATTTCTAAAGCATGGACCTAGGTATATTTGATAGATTCTATCCTAGCTTGAAAACTAGGGTATTCATAAATGAAAGAAGGTTTGATATGAATAGATCTGATAAGAATAGTGAAAAATATGTTATACCTATGCATAGAAAGAATGTTTGGACTAATAAGTGTATGTAGGATCCTAGAAAGAATTTTTTGTAGGTTAGCTACCATGATCCTAGTGAGTAGTACAGGAAAGGATGGGGATCATTTAAAATAAAGAGAGGATTAACCCTCTGTTACAGTTGTAGAAGACCAGGACATCTTGCTAAGGAATGCCCTGGGAAAAGATCCAGTTGTCTTTGTTGCAAAGCTATGGACCATGAAGTATTGGATTGTCCTAGAATGATTTCTAAGCTTGAAGGAATGAATATGAGATAAGAAAACCCTAAGGTAGATAAAAAAACTAACATTATGACAGAATCCCGGGAAGAATTAGAGAAAGTATTTCTACAGATAAGAGAAACCCTGAATGATCACCGACATGTCAGATTATCAAGGATATTCAAAGAAAAATAATGCCTTGAAGAAAGAATAGGAGACTTTGACATTGATTGTGTTCTAGATGAGGAAACATAGGTGAATATCATGACAGAGAGAACGTGGGAAGCTATAGGGAGGCCTACTATGATTCCTTCATTGGGAGGAATATGAATATTCAAAGGAAAGATGATAAACCTATGTGGAAAACTCACCCGGATGCCTATGAATGCCAATGGAATTTTGATAGAGAAACCTTTTGAGATTATTAAATTTATTGAGAACAGTGCCCTATTTACCATGCTACTAGGAAAAACATGAATTGAAAGAGATCAGGCCAGAAGGTAAGAAGAAGAAGAAGTTTTAGAGTATAAGAAGCAAGAGTTAAAATAATTCATGACTAGAAAGATCGCACACTTGATTGAAGAACAAAAGAACATATCAAATCCATTTAACACTAGAGACCCATATGTCGAGGTTTCAAGAACACTAGAAGAACCACTGAATATTGAAGTACATATTCTAGATAAAGAAGAAGGATCACCCGCGAATCTTAGGAAAGGATCTCAATAGCACGAAGTCACTATGTCAAAAGAAGATAAGAATCAGAACGGAAAAAGGCCTACTGAGACGAATCTCACTATGAAGAAGGCTATAAATATAAGTAAGAAGCGAGCTAAGATCGACAAGCTACAAAAGGTTTCATAGGAAACCTCGCAGAAGAAAAAATTGCAAAATTGGAGCTTCGTCAGGATATCAGAACAATGACACATGGCACTTTGCCATGGTGAATAAATATAGCCGTTGGGGACATTATAACCATTAGAAAAACACTCTGAATGGGAAGAAACACATTTATGGATAGACAACTTGCCATCTGACCGTTGGGACCACTCCATAACGGACATAATAAAGTTAATGAAGGCTTTATACCCATTGCAAGCAACCCGTTGCCAAGTTAACTATTTATCCCGTTGCACCATGCACCGAGAACTCTTTTTCCAACTGAGAATTTGAGCTCGAAGACTAATTTGATTTTATACAGTGATCATTGCAATCTTACTGTATATCCTATTACAGTGTCTAATTTATTCCCCGAACCCGAGATTGTTAACCCCGAGTGTGTATGACGGATGAGTTGAGCGCTGCCGAGAAAATTGTTGAAGAAGTTTTGATTGACCTCATGACTGAAATATTCATGTTGATGTCTACCATTGTACAAGCATCGTCGATGAGAGGACTATCAGTCTCTCCATCCACTACTCACGGAGCCAGACCATCCCGACCATCTGATGAAAAGTGAACCAAGCACAAGGATGATCTAGCGAATGATAAATTGATCTCAACTGTATTACCCACATATCTAACACCTTTGAGCGGTGCAATAAATCAAGATAGCATGCCCAAATATTTTGAATACACCTTGGTCACTGCGTACCTCCCAAAGGGGATACACGCAGTTCGAGCAGACCAAGATAAGATTGCAGCGTTGAAGTTTAGCGACTTCAACCTCATATATCGCAAAGTTTACAACATGCTCACCCCACATAAGTACCTGACCCAAAATAAGGGGAAGAATTCAAAGATAATCCCCCAGTCATGGACTATAAACCTCACGTAATCCACCCTACTAAACGTCATGAAGATTCCTCACTTCGAATGACACCAGGAGGTGACTGCATGTGTCAATTTACTACTATGTTGTTACCATGTAGGCTATTTGTGGCTAAATAGTCGCATAATAGTTGATTCAATGCTGATCAATCAGATCATGGGGTTGAGTATGCAAGAAACCGATCCATAGGAGTTTTAACCTAGAAAAGCCATGGGTCACGCTCTAGCACAACGGATCAAGGACATTTATAACGATGTCAAGAAGGGCACATGAGGTGACAACATAGCTTCTATCTAGAGTGGTGCAGTGCACCTCACCTGTTAGTTGATTGCAGGGAAGTTAGTCCAAAATAACCGACCCACCCAAGTCACCATTTTTGTAGTCGACCTCACAAGCAAGTGAGCAGAAGGCCTTCATATGAACCGGGTGAAGTACCTGGTGAACCAATTAGAACTCGACTGCAAAGAAGCACAAGATCAAGGATATGAATTTCATTTCAGCTGGATTTTGATACTGATAGATTTTATTGCCTGGAAGATGCCGGAAGGTACGACCTTCCCGGACATCGAGCTTTTTGAACCACTGGCTGCAAAGTTCAGTACACTGTGGTACTCAAGCGATATGAATAAATAGTGGCAGTCAAATGTTGTTTTTCAGACCTACTACAATTAGATGAAGGTAGCCATCCAGTCCGAGCCTTGCATGAATCTGAACACTCTACATCGATTCAGGCCTCTGATGAAGTTTAGCGTAGATCGACATTTTACTTACATCACAGTGCACACTGACGAACACAAGAAAAAACTTTAATCCTACTACAAGATGACGGAGGAGGACTTGGAGGAGATCACCAAGTACTGGTCGACGTGTTAGTGATAAAAAATGCACTGCTATTTTTGAGTGTTTTCTCCATCAGCTCATTTCTAATATTTTAGAGGAACTGTCTATACCTCCCATTCCCAATCTTTCTTGACTAAGCTCTCATTGATCATATTTACTTGAGAGTTTTTATTACTCTATTTTAAGCCTACAATAACAAAATGCAAAACAAATAATACTTAACCTACAACCCTATCTCTATTGGCTTTTATACTGTCAAACAATAAATATGCTTTTTGCCAAAAGGTGTTGTGTGCTTGAGTGCGTTATTCCTAATCTTTCCTTAAACACTAAAGATCATTACCTATCTGCCAAAGTCTATAAGTTATACATGCACCAAGTCCCTATCCTATCACTACAACTCATTGATATAGTTATGTGACTATCGTTCTTAAAATCTCTAGGGTTTTATGGACCCACGAGCTTAGCTATGTAGCCATCCATGATTTAAGTTATGAATCAATCCACATGTTGACACGCAAACACCAAATCCATACTCCAAGCTAAGTGATGATATAGATGCCCAATTTTGTAAGAAGAGAATGATTGTGCAACAAACTTGGTAAGGAGGGGCCAATGGTACACACAAAGGAATACATAGCATCATTACTTGGCCAAAGATCCTGAGAGGCAGGCTATGAAGACGACTTCAAACAGGCTATCAAAATATTAAACGCAGGCCATATATCTCGATCCTTCAAAGGTTGGGTTATACGTTGATAGGGTGTCAACGAACATTAAGTTTGAGAATTATACAGATGTTATCCTTGATGCAAACAAGGCGATAGAATCAGATCCATCTCTGATAAAAGCATACTTGCATAAGGGTATGGATTATTCCTTTCTGGAGTAATATCATATGACTATGGTTGCATTTAAGGTAGGATCTACTCTGGATGCCAACCACATAGAATTCAAGACTTAGATCGATAAATGCAATGCATAATTAGTTGAGGAAGTTGTGTCACACTATTGAATTTGAACGTTTTTTCGATGAAGTAGAGATGAATTTTCGTTGGCATAGAGTCATTTTTGCAACCAAGATGATTTTTTTTTTCATCGAAATCCATTCATCGGTCTAGTGCCCACACATGGATCTTCTTTGGTCTAGCGACTGGGAAAAGAAGCCTATTCACAATAGGGAAAAGTTCGGCTAGCGACTAATGTTAGTTGGTAGAACGACTAATATTAGTCGCAAGAGTGACCAAGACAACCGTGGAAAACATAGTCAATAAACCACTATGATTCGGTAGAATGATGAATCTTAGTCTCTAGAGCGACCAAACCATCAGTTAAAAAGGTCAAACCAAGGAGGATTAGTTAGTCGCTAGAACGACCAAGTGACCTAGTTTGCGACCAAATGGCAATACAAGCGACTAACTTCTTGGTCACTCGACTGACTAATAGGTTGGTCACTCTAGCGACTAACACATTGGTGTTTGCAACCAATTGGAAATACTAGCGATGAACATGTTAGTCGCTAAAGCGACCAATGTTGGGGTTTTTAAAAAAAAAAAATTATGCCATTCAACACAGGATCTTAACTAAATTTGATAACAGGTATTTAAGTGTGTCCAATCATGATGGTCATGTAATTGTAGGATCTTAACTAAACCTTGATTTCAAAATGGGTTGGATGATATGGTGGAACCTGTTGGCGTTCGGAAGTCACTCCTGGATTGCTAGCAGGAGCAGAGCCCGAAGCCCATCAGATTTAATGTCACGGTTTGATTTAAAGGG
>JASDQU010099746.1:254146-318391 GCA_032191745.1 Picea mariana
ACAACAATTTCATCAATTCAAAATTATAATTTCAACAAAAATAATCTCCAAAAAAATATAAAAAACATAAAATATTTAACTTTCTTAACACATTTCCTATATTATTATTATTTAATATTAAGTTTGACTAACATATATGTAATTATGTCACCTTAAACCAGTCCTTAACAAGATCAATACCTTTGAGTGATGGGGTGCCTCCATTGTTGCTCCTCTCCATCTTGCGATTCATCACATGACTTAGTTATATTTCAGAATATTAATTAAAGATGTAAAAACCTCTACAAATTAATGACTAAAGACGAATACATGAACAAGATTCTTTTTGTTTCGATAATAAATTATTCTCTACTGAACAGGACCAACCACGTGAAGGTGGAAGCTCTTTTGGCCCCTCCCCCCCTCTCACATCACTCTCATTTCCCCATACCCAATCTATCTAGATTTTACAACTATAATTAGAAATGATAGTAACATTAAATGTAAGAAAAAAAAATTCATCGCCATGTGCTAAAACAAAAAACATGAAAGAAAATAACGTTCATGACATTTAGGAAAACAAAATACATTACATTGGACCAGAAATATATTGGATTTATATTAATAATAAAATGTCTAATCATTTGTTTTTCTTCTTCTTATTCTTCTTCTTCCTGTTATCCATCGTTGTCGTCATCAGCATTTAACTGATCCCCCACAGTTATTGGTCATTCTTGAAGTGTTGTATCATCAGTACTTAACACCTCATGCCATGATGAGCTTCTAGTATTTCAACGTGGAGGTTCAGGATGTGCATGGGAATCCACTACTGTAACAACAACAAAAATTCAAGTGATATTGTTATTCACTGTTCCTAGGAAAATTTAATTAATACAGATTTAATTACAATGTTTTATACCTGGATTAGCGGGTGTAGTAGAAACAATAGTTGGTGGCTGCATTGTTGTTTCTTCACTTGTTGATCTCCACTCTCGATCAACATCTACATGCTCTGCCATATGAAACAATATAAGTATTTAGTACAGAATATACCCTAAATATTAATACTCATTGAAAAATGGAAAAACATTAAAAATGCGTGCATAACACTATTTAACGGTCCTTCGGCAACAATGATTGAATCAATACGGGGGTCATGATGTGGTTCATTGGGTACATCAGGAGCATTGTTATCATTGTTACTCTCCTTCGAATGTGGAAAAGACACACATTATTTTACATTTTAAATGAATAAAAAATATATTTTACATTACAAGCAATCAATGAGTAAAAACTAATCGACAAGTTTTTAATTTCATTTTATTTACCATGTCCTCCAGAGAGACACATGGAGATTGCCCCAAGATTCTTTGTCGTGCCACCACACCATCAAAACCCTACGTGAATCTGACCTTTAGATCTTGTTCTTTGGTTTGCTCGTTGAACAAATCCCCCTGCATTGAGCAATATCGAAATCATTAGTCACTAGCTTCAATGAATTACACATTTTGTGACGATGATAAAAAAAAAGTAAAATTTTTAGGCAATTACAACCCGTGCCTTCAATCTCCCGTAGCCAACTTGGCCTAGTTTATGTTGGCCATGTTTTTCTTGTCTTTCCTTTGTTGCCTTGGAAGTGTCTCAGAGTCTACGCAATATTTTGAAATATGTTAGATATTGATTGTTTTCCTCGTAAAGTAAACAAAATACCATCATAGTAAATTGAAAACACCTCTTACCTTCTAGGTCCAAGTGGTTTCTTCCCTTTTTCTTTCATCGCTAATTCTCTTACATCGAGGATAATTTCTTTCTACTCCCTCTCGGGGACAACCAAAGGGCGTTCGCACTTGGGGTCCTGTACTAATTTATTCCTATATGCCTCTTTAACATGTTTCAAATGCTTGTTGTTCCTTTTTAGGACTTTCATCTTATTGAACGAGTCACCAAACTTGCCAACCAGTCTAGAGATAAGAAGGCTTTTCAGTTTGGAATCTTGTCGATTCCATCGTAGTCGAATGGTCGACCCAAAACATTCTAATGCATAGTCATGCAAACTATTGTAGAACACATTGTTTCCTGTAAAACATTGTCATCATTAGTAATTTAAATATCACTAATATGTTATTGTTTAAACAATTATATAACAGGAATTTCTATAAAGACATATATTAAATACCTGGTAGTTGTACTATTTTTAGAGGAACCATGTCCTAGTTGACCAAAAATGATACCGCAGTTGTTCATGTGCTTTGGATACGTGTAGCACCAGAGTAACAATCAATGGAAGAGTGATCAGATCCATGATCATGTGCACCACCTGCATGATCTGGCGTGTGCTGTGGGGGCATGGCATCACCCCTAGAAGGTATAGAATCGGTCTCAGGCAGCACACTTGGGGTGGAAAATAGCCTGGTGGCTACATGGCCATGTGGGTTCGTTGTTGTAGTCCCACTGTTGCTACCATGACCTTCCCCTTCCCCTCTCATAGATCTCACAAAATTCTACAATGAGAAATATGTGTTAATTGCATATATCAAATTACAAAATTTCAAACCAAAAATTGATATAGTTAGATGACATGGCTTACCCCATAATTTGATATCTTAACGCGTAATTCAACTATCCTTTTGAAATCCTCAGCACTTTCCGGCCCAGCAACGCCCAAATCCCGAAATTCCCTATTGGCCTTTCTTAGGGACAATTCAATTGTCTGCAAGGGGTCTATAGAATCAAATATCTCTTCATCACTTATATATTCATCATTTTTGGTCGATGCGGTGCTAGGAACGGGGCCTTTGCCCTGATCACCACTCTGGCAAAATTTCAAGAAGAATGTTAGTACATGCAAGAAATATTGAAAAAACAATATATGAAATAATGGAATATTGGAAAATATTATCAAATGTAACATTCACACATACAAATTAACAAATATTTGGAAATGAAACATCGAGCAAAAATTAGCAAATGGAACATTCAGAAATAAAATAAAATTTCATCACAAATGAAACATTCACTCTATTTTGATGGTGATAAACTTGTAAACTCTTGAATTGATTCTTCTATAAGAAATATTGTTGGGTTTTCTTCCAAGGTTGGTTTTCCTAGGATAAATTCTTGTGTTCTTGTGTCTACTGTGCATGGTTAATATTTCTAGATCTTGTTATTTTTGTTGCATTGTAATAGTTGAGATTCTCAATGTATAGTTATTCTATGATAACTATGGCATGAAACAAAATTTTGCATTGAAATTATAAAACAATAACTATCAGATCCGAGATTCAAAGAATTCAACAAGGATGTAGTAAGGTAGTTTTCATTAGAGCAAGTGATAAGTCATCTCTATCAAATGAACATTTCCAAGCCATCTAGTGCAACATAAGGGCTTGCGATGGAGGTATGTATATACAACATTGATTTATGTTCTTGGAAAGGTGAGGAGGTCAGTAGAAACATTGGATGTCTTTCATGTGATGTGTGTCCTTCCAAGATAATAATGTGGAATTTCTACATTGAGATCCTCGGCTTGAACAGAATGTTGTGGTCTATAACGTTGTCTTAAATTGCCATGTTCCATGTCCCTTGGATGTAATGGAAAGGATCCTTTTGGGTGTTGCAACAAATGAGGCAAAGAGGGTCAAAAGTTTTTCCAAGATGATTTGAATGGGGCCAAAGGAGGGCTTGAAGCCCAAACCATTAGAAAGGATGTGCATAACATATTCAAGGGTGAAATCCAAATCCCAAGCAATATGGGCTAACTTCGTGAAGGTCAAATATAGAAAATTTGGAGGAATTCGAACCTCTTTCTTCATCGACACAAGGGATAAGTTACTTTAACCACAAGATTTGAAATTATATAAGAGAGAAAGTGACCAGATGCAAGAGGGGGGGATTTCCCAGTTTATTGGAATGTAAAGGCCAAGCCTTGGCCATATTTGTTTGCAATCTTCACAATTGGTGGTTTCAAGGTTTGCTTCTATTGACGTGATTAGCTCTGGGATCGATCAACTCTTGTCCTTCTCACCGAGATTGTCATCTTGGAAACCTTTTGAGCTTTGGAAGGTGGTCTGTTTGGTGAGCCACATATGAAATGCATACCATATGTAGAGTTTTGTATGTGTTATTTTATGTCTTGTTTAATTTTCAGTATTGTGATTCTTGGGGTAAGCGACCTCTCTCAGCATTTCATTCATAACTTTTTCTACAAGAAGCAAAATCAAATTTTGTTGAAGATTCAATGAATACATGCTTCATTCTATCCATGAATTGGTGATATTATGGTTGGGAAACTGTAGGTAAGATAAGAGAGGGATGGAATAGGTTTTGTACCATAGAAAAAGAATACATTCTTGGGTTGACTCGATTCAGATTGTAATCGACCAACAACTCTTCACATGCCGTTATTGTTTTCACCGCACATACAAATATCCTATTACCTTCACGCTCCTCAAAAATGCAATTGGGTTCCTTTTTTGTCATCCCAGGCCTTGTACTGTTTATAAGACCTGCAATATTCCCCGATGCCTTTGTCCTTCCATCAATATAAATAGTCACTCCTTTATTTTTATTATTGTCTTTCAACTGTATATAATTTGCGGCGAGTGCGTATCTCCACATACTAGGCATATATTGGACCAGCCTCAACCATACTCCATAAGTGTAACATGGTCCAACATAATAAAAAATTCAACTAATCTGCCATATTTTACCTTTATGCCATCCATGGAGAGTAAACCATGGCCATGGATGGATGACAAAGCAATGCGATACATCCTCTCATTAACACAGAAGTCAGTGTCCAACTTTGGCAGTTCCTTGGGTACCCACTGTTTAAGTAGGTGTTTGTACCTCAAGGGAATATCGATGTCACCTATGCTCTCATCATCATAAGAGAATGATCCTCCTTCAACAAGAAATAATTTCATGTGCCTACCAAACTTTCTTCTGACCTTTTCACCTCTAGTGGATTTCTCCTTGTAACATGTGTTGGATAGGTTTTCCCTTGTCCCTCTCAAAATTTCATCACTCAAGCTGGATGATAGATCTGATAGATACATATTTGGTTGTACCTACACTCCATCGAGGGATAAGGAAACATTAGTCCAACAATATTCATATTATAGTATAGTTAAAGATAAACATTGAAATTATAACTTGAGATGTAAGACTTTTGCATCTAGGGTTGGAGCCCAACCTCTTAGAAAACACAAAGTCTTTCTTCACTCAGTATTTTGGGTAGGTGTTTGTACTATATTCACCTAGGTATACAATCCAAGGACATGAATCTAGTGAGATAGAAGAGTTTGTAAACTTTGTTTCTATTTGGGTGGCCAATATAGGCATTGATTTTCTCTAAGTGAGATATTCTAAGGATAGTTTTCAATAGGGGCATGAACATCCTTTTGTTTTGAATCCAATGTGAAATGATGTAAATTTTCCACATGATGAACGCATTGTATGGTCCTTCAACATATGACATTATAAGCATGAAAAATTATCATCTCTGTAGTTCATGGGTCACATAAGATAGTTAGAAAACAAATTCACCTCAAATAAATGGGACTCATAATGAAGGTCTTTATTGAAGATTCAATGATCTATTTCTTAATGTCGAAAATTATAGTTTAGCCACATCAAACCATATATACATAAGAATAAAAAATGGTGGTAATATATTTAGGTTACACGGTTTAATAAGACATGAAAATATTTAAGAGAATCTGCAATATTGAAAATAGGGGCACACTAGGGTTGAGTTTATAATAGGGTAGGGTGTTCTTTGGGTGTAGCTTGATCGGAATAATAGGGTCGGGTGGAAAAAGGCCAAATCCAAGAAGGACTTAGGAGAGGAGTATGCAAATCCAAGAGAACAATGTCTTATGAAAGGATTACCTAAGTTTTTGGATGAAGCATAAACCTCAGCAAAGAGAGTAGTGAATGAAAAATGCCACGAAATTTCAATAGCTAGTAGGGTTGTGCAAAAAGGAAATGAATTGTTATGATGTAATAAAAATTATAACCTCTGAGAAACCCTAAACTCCATTGTAGGTGAGGAAGAAGAAGACTTACCATGGTTTTAAGCCCTACCTCATCCATATGCCTCTCCCTCCTCTGTGCAGCTATTCGAGCAGTTGCGCCTCTCCCTCCTCTATGCATCCCTCCTTCTCTGTGTGTGAAGACGTGTGCCCCTCCTTCTCCTCCACTCTGTAGACCACGTGCCTCCTTCTCTGTCTGTGCAGAAGTTCTCCCCTCCTTCTCCTCCACTCTGCAGATGGTGTGCCTCCTCTGTGTGTGCAGTCGTGCGCCACTCCTCCTCCACTCTGCAGACCGCATGAGTGCAACTAATTGGGGGCAAGCTCAAAGGGAATGAGTGTGGAACAAATGGTTTTGGTTTTTTTAAATGTGTTTTTTTGTTTTTGTTTTTTATTTTTTATTTATTTTTATTATTTATAATATATATATATATATATATATATATATATATATTATATTATATATTATAATATATATATATAGTATTATAATATAACTCGAGAGATCTCACAACCACACGAAAATGACCACACAAGGGAGCACTAGGAAAAAAGAAGAGCCAAAGGAGTTCGTAAGATGGGTGCCCAAACGCAACCCAAGGCAAGCTCACAAGGTGGGTGCCCAAACACAACTCAAGGCCAGTTCGCAAGATCTAAAGAATGGGGGTTTATTTTTATATTTCTTACCACTATTTTGTTTTTATGATCCAAAGAATGGGGGTTTATATATGGGATGATCCCCATATATCCATTAATAATATCGTAGCAATATCTTCAACTATATCCTTAATTTCTATACATTGAGTCCCATGTTCTCCCTGCTCTATTCTCTTCACTATTGTTCTCTTCTTTTTAGTTCTAGTGCCAACATTGCCCACACTCATTTTTCTTTCTTATCTCTAATGTAGGATGTGTGTCCACATCTCTAATAATTTATAGGGTTGTAAACTATTCATCACTCAGTAATAGGATTCTATATCATGAAACTGTGTGTGGGTGTCTTTATAATTGATCGCAAATGAGTAGTTTTACAATCCCATGATGGGATAATTAGGTTAAAGGTTTCCCTCATTTTCCTTTGTATCATCTCTTTGAGGAAATAGAGAAAAATGTGGAACACTTATATTTTTATTTTACATATCAAATGTGAGTAATACCTTGATTTATATAATAATATGATGGACCCCTAGATTAGGATTTTCGACATTGAGATCCTTGGCTTGAACCGAATGTTGTAGTCTATAACGTTGTCTTAAATTTCCATGTTCCATGTTCCTTGGATGTAATGGAAAGGAGCCTTTTGGGTGTTGCAACAAATGAGGCAAAGAGGGTAAAATTTTTTTCCAAGATGATTTGAATGGGGCCAAAGGAGGGCTTGAAGCCCAAACCATTAGAAAGGATGTGCATAACAAATTCAAGGGTGCAATCCAAATCCCAAGCAATATGGGATAACTTCATGAAGGTCAAATATAGAAAATTTGGAGGAATTCGAACCTCTTTCTTCATCGACACAAGGGATAATTTCCTTTAACCACAAGATTTGAAATGATATAAGAGAGAAAGTGACCAGATGCAAGAGGGGGAGATTTCCCAATTTATTGGAATGTAAAGGCCAAGCCTTGGCCATCTTTGTTTGCAATCTTCACAATTGGTGGTTTCAAGGTTTTCTTCTATTGACGCGACTAGCTCTGGGATTGATCAACTCTTGTCCTTCTCACCGAGACTGTCATCTTGGAAACCTTTTGAGATTTGGAAGGTGATCTATTTGGTGAGCCACATATGAAATACAGACTATATGCGGAGTTTTGTATGTGTTATTTTATGTATTATTTTAATTTTATGTGTTATGCAGAGTTTTGTATTTTATTTTATGGTAAGCGACCTCTCTCAACATTTCATAATTAACTTTTTCTACAAGAAGCAAAATCAAATTTTGTTGAAGATCCATATGAGGTATCAAATGACTATTGTAAGTAAGGACTTCTCGCCTAATGAGCATCCATATTCACTGGGAACAAATTGAATACTCCACTAAATTAGGGTTTATGTTTTACATGATGAATTCACAGGTCACTATTTCCGCCATGTCTAGTCCTAGTACAATTTCCTTGTAAAATTTGTATAAAAAGATATTTGGAGAATGATAATTTTGAAGGTGCTAGGTCTATTCCTACACACCATGATCAGATCACCTCTCATTGAAATTCCATGTATTTTGAACTAAAAGTCATGGTGGGGCTAATGGGGCTCTTGGGAATTATAAAATAAAGGGTCAACATGGGCACCAAATGGAATAAAGAGGTGTTAACTAGACCAACCCATGACAGGTAAGCACTAAATGAATGGGAACAAATCGAATACTCCACTAAATTAGGATTTATGTCATGCCCTCCATCTAATATTCTCCACAACATTTTTGTTACATTCTTTCTGATATGCATTATGTCAAACAAATGAGTTATTTCTAGTTGCTCGTAGTAGGGAAACCTACTGAATTGTTTGGGAAAACTTTTCATTCCTCGTGGAAGTAGATCATTGCCTTGATGACCAAGTATATGTTACATAAATGAAATTAACACAATTACAACTGTTAGAATATACACAGTAGACATGAGAATTCAACACAATTAAAAAATGTAATATATTGCATATGATGTGTTATCACTCCAGGAAACTCTCCTAGGCTGTAAGTCAGAGATGTCTGGTAACTCAATCTTTTTGGAAACTATTTTTTCAATAATAGGTGTGGGTTTTGGATCAAATGGGAAATACTGATCTACTGGATCTGTGTCCAGACAGTCAAATGTGTATAGTCAGATAAGACAATGCTCTCAAGAATCAATAATCAGATGGATAGCTTGTTGGTGGGTGAAGAAGGCTATGCTTATCAACCAGAACATATACATGATGGGATGAATAAAGATGGCATTGATTACTAATCAATCAATGTTTATGAATTGACTGGATGAGATGAAAGTCACCAACAATTAGACAAACATAGATCAATAACAACCATGGAAGTATAAGAAAAGAAAGAAAAGGAAATCTAACATTAATAAAGAGAGAAACTTGTGATCTATATTATAACATAAGAAAGTCTATTATAATATGGTGTAGCCTCAGTCTCTCCAGAATCGAACCCTTTGTTTATCTTTTGTTCTTAGCTTTATAGCTTTACAATCTTGTTTCTAGATCCTAAAAAGATGGATCAAAATATCCAAAATACAAAATAGTCAACATAGATCCAAAATAATAGAAAATGATCCCTAAAATAAGGTCTGACTCCTAAACTTTACGAATCTTCATCTTCCTTGACTTCTAATGTGTGCAGATAGCCTTCCAAGGCTGTTTGAGATTCTTTGATGAAAATAGAATTCGCATTCCCAAATTTGGATTGAAACTTGATTCTGTGCCCCAAGAATAGATGACTAATCATCTTGAACACTTCTTCAAAACTCCTTGCATCAAATCTCACTGCTAAGAGTGATGGTTATCTTTCAAGTAAAGTGCCAACAACTTCAATTTTCTATGTAGACGGTTCTGTTTCCTCATCTAGAGTAGTGGCTAATTTTGCTAGCTTCTTTTGAGATGAAGTTTGTGGGTCTTTCGTCAGAATCCTGAACTGTTTATACAAATTTATGTTCTCTTTCATCAACATCTTGTTCCTTGCCAAGGTTTTATTATGCTCCTCCAAGACATCACGACTAATGTCATAAAGCTTAACATTTTTATCAATCAAATCTGCGTTTATCTTTATGATCTTCTTCTCAAAAACTTCTAAGTGATAAACCTTCTCCAATAATTGATTAATCTTCTAGGACCTAGCTGATCTTGGTCTACGTGTTGAAGCCTCTTCCAAAGGTTTGCTCTACTCCTTTGGAGAAGTAAGGGATGGAATCTTTGAATATTTCTCAGTAATCTACTCGGCCTAAACATTACCCTGTATTTCTGATCCAGCCCGAGGAAGTGAAATAGCCCTCCTTTTTCTTCTACTGCTCCTAGGAGTGGATGATCTCTTTGATATAGATTTCTTCGCTTTGATTTATGGCTGTAAATAAGTATGGAATTGGTTCCAAAATAGAAAGAAATTCCAATCGATATCTTTCTATTTCAAAGATTCTCTGATTATTAAGGTAATTAAACCCTGATGTGATAATCTACTGGCTACCTTACTGGGTTTAACCTTGACTTGTCGAGTCATTTTAATAAGAGTTTTGTGAAGGTAATGAGGAAGATTGATAGAGGTTTTTCCAGTAAAATGATTGAGTAGTTTAAAATGGTAAAGCATAACTCTGTTATACCTACCCTCACATGTAATGTAGGCGAAAATACTCTTGAGCAAAGACTGCCATTTTGTCTCCAAATAAGACATAGGAATTTCCGTTTTCTATAGGAGAGTCTTGTGCTGTGACTACAAATAAGATTTGAATTCTATATTAGCTAGTATGGTGGTTTTAAACCAGCGTTCACCGGTTCTTGGCAAATCGATAATCTCTGCAATTGATTCCTCATCCACAATGAAATCTACATTACTGATAATGGTTTTCCTTCCATCATAAGGTAGGGTGAAATTTGTTGGTGAAAGTTCTGTAATTTCTCATAGTAAGTGAAGCACCTTACTTGTTTGAAGAACTCTGCAACCTCAGGATGGACCTCAAGATACCAGGTACCATCCAAATCTGTCCGCAAAGTTGGTCCTACTTTCTCCATGGATTGAACCTGATATGTGCCTGTATCTGTAAATGATAGATTTTCGGGCTAGAATAAATAGTCAGCAAAAAATTAGGGGATCGGGTGGCTTTGTGGAGGGATAACTAGCATAAGAATGAGAAAAACTTGGGCTCCTGTGAGATACATATGGTGGATGGAGTCTGACCAAAGTATAATAGAAATTCAAACTTCCTATAGATGAGGATAACAAAAGACTCAACTTT
Source organism: Picea mariana (assembly GCA_032191745.1). Taxonomy (NCBI): domain Eukaryota; kingdom Viridiplantae; phylum Streptophyta; class Pinopsida; order Pinales; family Pinaceae; genus Picea; species Picea mariana. The sequence continues at coordinate 265,092 of JASDQU010099746.1, forward strand.
GATTCCTTAATCAAAGGGATCTCGAAATGATGATCGTAAATGGAAGAAGCATCACGATGATAGATTTTCGGACTAATCACGATGATGACACCTTTTGGAACTTTGAGTGGAGCAAAGACCACGTGGAATTTAAATAGTTAAGCATAATAAAACTTATCAGGAATTGTTGTGTATGCAAAGTTTTATTTGGAAATGATAGGTGAGGTTTTGGAATGAACCACTGCACATCAAAATGTGACTCAACAATAAGGAATAATCACATTGCCACTCCTTCACCATTTCCCATCTCTTGGCACATAACCTTCAATCATTACATCCCTTGACAACTGGATCGTGCGTGAATACGGGTTTTGACTTTTCCAAACTCATGTATTTTCGATGGTTGATCGAACTTTGACCTTCTCTTTTAACCACCAAAGGCCAAGGTTTTTGGTGGTTAATGAACACCTACGGGTTCATCTAAACCAACGAAACCCGTAACTTCGTTTTATTTTTGTTTGTTAATAGAAGATCATATTCAATGTTTTATTCTGAAGTTATTTACAAACAATGGGCTATTAAATGAACCTATAAAAACTTAGAAACAAATTTTTTAAGTACTCTTTATCTCCTAAAATGAAAATTTTGACTGTGTCATTTTAGGAGAAAACACGATGATGAAGATTGACTTACATTGATTATTTGATCTATTATATTCCAACTTCCATAGGTGTGGTGTCATTCTTCGTGGTATTATCCCACTCTCCTCTTTACCATTGAAAATATGTTTATCAATATTTCGATACCTATGGCTCTTAGGGAGAAAGTCCCTATATTCATCAAACACCTCCTTTCCTAAACTTCCTGAACGACGAGATCTCATCCTAGGACCACAAACTGGACATGCAAATTTGCCCTTTGTTTGCATACCTAGAAGATACGCATCAATTGCAGCATTAGTTATATAAAAAGCAATTATTTAAAAAACAACCATTATAATATCATCAACATCTAACTTATTTAAGGGCAATAGTGTTTTACATACCAAAAAAATGTGTTAGTCCCGGTGCATCGTGAATTGTCCATGTAAGAATCCCATGGAATTGAAATCCTCTTTGACCTATTGGTCTAGAGATGTCGTACATAGTGATTCTGTCCCATAGCTTTAACAACTCATCGACAAGAGGCTCAATATATACATTCATATATTTCACTTGGTACTTACCTAAATGGTTAAAAAATACACATAATTACTACACCTTGTATACATATATGAAATTGTGCAATGAACAAGAAAAATGAAATGTTAAACATTAAAAAAACAATATCGTTATAAAAATATACCTAGAACAATCATTGCCAACATTGTGTGCTCTCTCTTTATTGACATCCAAGGAGGAAGGTTATTGTTTATAACAAAAACAAGCCACACCGAGTAGATAGACCTGAGATCACCAAATGGATTTACACCATCAACTGCCAATGAAATCCTAACATTACGAGGTTCTTCTTTAAAAATTGGCCATCTTTCTTCAATATTTTTATATAAAGAACCATATGCAGGCATTCGAAGAACATCATCTTCACTTCTATTCTGTGCATGGTAATCCATAAACTGTGCTATGTTTCGACATCTAAATAGTCATTGCAGGCATGGAATTATGGGAATATAACGAAGAACCTTGTGAGGCACCTTTTTTGTTAACTGATCAGTTCGATATCTATTGATTTGACATTGTGGGAAATTCAATTCAGATGCATATTGTCCATAATATATTATGTGATCATTGGGGCATTCATCAATAGCCTGATATTCCATCCCAATTTCTTTTAGAATGGTTGATAATTCTCGGTATGTGTGAGGTAACTTAATTGGTGATGGTAAGAAATATTGACCTATCAACCTACAACAACAATATACAAAAAAAATAAAATCAATAATGAAAATTATATTAATCATTATAAATATTGCATCCTTAATTTAGACATCAATTGACATTGAAAATAAAACAAAATAAATGTTGAAAATTGCATAAACTGTAAAATTAAGTTGCTTACCTTAGGATCTGTGTCATACATGTGTTTGAAAAACCATTTGATACCTTCAAGTTGACCAACAACATTACATTAGAGAGAAAAAAAAAAATTGTGCCTTCATATAAGGATTCAGTGGCATTTTGAAGGATAGGTTTATCAAAAATATATTCATCATCATTTTCCTCATCATTGTCATCATTGTCATCCTGCATGTTGTCCTCCTCCATGTTGACATCATAATCCATTAGAGCATTATAAATGTATTGGATCAATCTATTTGTCCCATCATCATCAACTGCATTATTAATATCATCATTTTCCATAGGAATAACATGATCACCATTATCCACATGATTAAGTTCATCTTGTTATTTAGTATTATCTCTATGAAAACATCTCCTGCTAGGTGGCATCACATTCTTAGGATGATTTTTCTTTAATAAAAACAATGGAAGCAATAAAATACAGTTAGAGTATATCAAAAATATTATTTTGAAAGATAAATTAGAAAAAAAAACAATTAATGTATAATACCCTTAAAGATCTATAATAACTAATTAATTACCATGGGACAATATTCATTTCCCCCTTCAACATGCCCATTCTCCCTAGAATGTTTTTCAACTAATTTTAAAATTAGTCTTTTTCCATTAAAACCCTTACATTCAAAACAAGGGCAATAACATTTCCCATCACCATGAATCACCATGTGCCACTTTAACATAACAAGCTCTCTTTTCTTGTTTGGAGTTGACATTGTAATTACCTATTACAACAAATCCATTGAAACATTATAAGTACAATATACAAATCTATTCAAATAATTTGGTATATTTTTAGATATTTGTAATGAAAATTATATGTTCATAAAAATTAAGGGACAAAGCATGAAACCTAAAAGCATGAAACACTAATAACAGGAGGTGGATCACCCCTAACCCTTATTTCCATAGTTGTTATCCCTCATAACCCTATATGTAACTACTAACACGTAATGCATATAAACCCTATCACCTATAGACCCTTAAATTATTAACCCCTAATATAACCTTAACTCCCTAGAAACTCTAACCCTTATGAAAATTAATCCATAACCCCTAAAACTTATTGCGTAGTCTAAACATTCAACTTTTTGGAGTTTTTATGGGCATATTTTTTGATGTTTTTTTACTGAAATCTGACCAAAATTTGTTGGAACTCCATATTTGATTGATTGACTCTATATAATTTGAGTGCCCCAATGGTTTTTCATGGTGTTGAATCTATTTATGCATTCAAAAATGCAATTTAAACAACCAAAAATGGAGATTTTACCAAGATCTATTTCATTGGATTCTGGTGAAAAAGTTCAAAAATTTGAATGTTTAGACAATGCCAAAACTTATAGCTTTTATATTTAACCCTTAATTTCTAAGAATTATAACCCATAACACCTAATACACATAAATTTCACCCATTTAAGACATGATTCTTAACCTCTATAATCCCTATTCCATAACATTATAACCCATAATAAATATAATATGTCATGATATCTAACCTATAACATCTAATCCATTTAACTTTCTCACCCTCAATGACTAGTATAACCCTTAAAATAAACATTATAACCATTAATGATATTGATAAATCCTAATCCTTGTCATCAATTAATCCCTTTGGCCCCTATTTCCCTATATCCTTGTAACCCGAAGGTACAAAAACCTTAACACTTATAACCCACAATATATATATATATATATATATATATATATATATATATATATATATTCCATAACACCTATAATTTATAACCTCTATCTTTCATAGTCCATATAGAACCTAAGATTTGTAATCAATTTAATCCCTAATCCCTATAATGTTTAATTTGTTACACATATAAACGTTAACACGTAAATATTATAAATTATATCACTTCTATTCTCTACAAACCATAATACAACACATAACTTTGATAACCTTCTTCATATATACCTTATAATTCATAACCCCCTATAACCCCTTACCCCAAACATTTATCGACCCTAGGTCTTAACACATATATCTCGTATATCCTCTTTAATATGATAACACATCTTTGTTAATTCTATAAGTTGTCATCTCTAACTCGTAATACATGAACTTATAAACCATAAACCTTATAACCATTGTAACCCTTAAACTTTAATAAACCTAACATTTATCCCTTCCAAGCCATAACAAATAGCTCTTATAACCTTTAATCCTTATAACTCATAACTCCTAACACTTAAAACCCTAACCCCTTTAACCTTTACTGATATTACCCTATTCGTAAAACACTAAATCCATATAATTCATATTCATAAAACACTAACCCCTTACTACCATGGCATCTAACCCCTCACCCATATAACCTATTACACAGGTATCACCTAATTATTAACAACTATAACCCCTATAAGTCCAAACATGTATACTCTTTAAGTCCTTTAACTAATATCACCCCTAACTCCCTAACCATAACTCATGTAATCACTTAACCATTAATCTCTACTCTTTATAATATTTATAACCCATAACACCTCATCTAGTTTATAATTCATTTAACTTTTAATAGTTATAACCCATTATTTCCAAATACCTATAATGTCTTCATCACTTAAATACTAAAACCCTAACATATATAACCCCTAAGAATTATCCCCTATAACCCCTAAATATTTGTATGTATTACCATTGACCCTTAACACATATATCTTTTATCCATAATTAGTGCATAAAGCCTCTTCCTCTAAACCCTTATAAGGAGTGAAAATAGACCATAAAATAGTTCAATATCACCAAATTACTAAATCACATAGAAAAGTTTTAAGTACTGACCTTCAAAATCTCAACTATGTAGAGTCGAATCAATTCAATGTTTCTCTTCTTGAAAGAGAATTGAAATCAAGATTTCATAAAAAACCAGAACACCATTGCATTAGAACACTCGAATGATTTTCGCAACTGTAGAAAATGATTGTCGTAACTATAGAAAATTTGTCGTAACTGAGATATATATATGATTGATTTGTCGTAAATGACCGTTTGATTCTCACACGTACCATTGTTGGTCGCTAGAGCGACTAAATGGTGGTTAGTCGCTAGAGTGACCAAATTTCGTCGTTAAAATGACCAACCTGGAATATTGGTCGCTAGAGCGACCAACATTTGGACCCCGAAAAAAAAAATATTTAGTACAAAAAAAAGAAAAAAAATACGACAAAATTCTAAACCGTCGTAATATTTCATCATAATTTGTGCCCAATGTAGTAGTGTCAAGTAGAAAAAAACACAATCTTCATATAAGATGATTTTGGAGAAAATGTTAAGATAGGGGGCTCAAGTCATCCATAGATGCTCCTTTGGTTATTTTTCAAAGATTAGTCTCTACTCTAGATTAGTGTGCAGTTCGTATATCCAGTTTGCCCATTGAGAATTTTGGGTTTTACCTGCACATTCTAGTAGGTTCTCCTTGACTTGTTTACAGAGTATTTTTTCTCTTTGCAAATGCATGGCTATAAGGAGAGATCTTCCTGACGGTTCATTGTGGAGCATTTTTGTGAAGGCCTTCAATTGCATATTGATAGATGACATTTCTAGTTTGCAGTCAAATTCACAACCCTTTAGCTCAAAGGTTTATTTATCCAGCAGTAGACATGGGAGGTCCCGCTTCTGGAAGAAGTTGAGGATACATATGAAACATTTCTTGTGGGCGTGGGTTTTTTCTTCTAAGTTTTCTCATCTGCAATCCTAAAAGCTGATGAATCTATTGAAGAAAATCTTCTAGAGGTTTTGTGTAAATGCCATGTTCCAGAATATTGTGTATAGAGAACAAAGAAGGTTGAATCAACTGCCTGCAATATTCTCATGTCTAAATTGGAAACACCGAAGGCTGCATGTAATGAAAATGAGATGGAATTTATCAAGAAAATCAAACAAAGAGGATATTGGCATTGAAGACAATGAAGGAAAGAGCTTTCACTGGAATAGGAAGCGTATTTATAACCAGTTAGTCGTTGAAAATCAAAGATTTCAACGACTAACTAGAAAATTTCAAGACGGAATAGCCGGTGAAACCACAGAGAAGGAATTGGAAGATTTGGAGCTCAAATAGAGCAATTTTTGGGTGATTTAAAGATAAGGTGGCATCAAAGAATTAATCACCAAATTATGAAATATTTGGTTTCAAGGTTTTATGGAGATATAGGAGGTAGAATCTCATATGGTTATCTAAGACTTTACACACAACTGTTGAAAGATTTCAGTTTTGAAGACATGTGTCATCACATCAAAGACACATCAAAGACACATTAGTAGGGATGATTTTAAGGATGGAAATTTATTTTAAAATGTAGAAACCTTGGCGAATCTTAGTAATCCTTCATATTCCAACTATAAATGTTTGGCGATATTTTTGTAAAAATATTCAAATTTCTAAGGATTCTATATAGTTTGTATAAACTTTTGGCGATTTTTAAGTTAAAATAATTTTATCCTATAGAATTTGGGTGAATCATTTTTAGAATAACGAATCGTTTTTTGGGAAAAACCATGGAAAATCATCCCATGAGCAAAGTTTAGCCCCTAAAATCATCCATGCACATTAGAGGCACATCAATGATAAAGAGCAGATGTCAAAGAACTTTGAATAGAGTTCAATTCATAGGAACTAGATCTTTAGTTATCCTATTGTATTTAGTTTTGTTCTTTGTTTTCTATATTTAGAAATCCAGATCTAGTTTTCAAGGATCTGAGACTTGTTGTAAAGGCTATAAATGTCTATCTTTTTCATATACCAGAGGTTCGATTTTGGATACAGAAGATACTATATTGTAAGCAAACTTTTCCATATGATAATACAAATCACCATTTTCTCTCTCTATTGATGTCAGATTCTCATCCTTCCTTCTATACTCTTATTCAAGTTGTTTTAGCTGCAGAATGAATGTCATCTCATTGGTTATCTCATAAATTGATTAATAGTTGCTTATCATTGTTTATTAAACACTACATTTGTATTTGGTTTATAAGCATTTTTTTCTCAGCCACTTAAAAGCTATCATCTGATTATTGATCCTTGAGAGCACTGGTTCATTTGATTTTAATTTTGACTGTCTAAATACCATATTGTAATTGAGTTATCCCATTGATCCACACATATAAAATACAAAAACAAGTTTACCTTAAGTTAGCAAGCATCTTTGTCTTACAACCTCAAAGAGTTTCTTGGAGTGATAACAAATTGGTGCCATTGTCGGGGAAAGAAGACCGAAGTTGAAGATAACTTCCCTCGGAGACAACACAAAGCTGATCCATTGATGATAGACAAGGATCAGACATCAGAAATGGTTGTAATCATATATCTGGTGACTCCATGAAGGATGGATCTATTGGTGACTCCACTGGTGTGAAATGAATAAGAGGTATGATTTTTGCAATTTTTCCAGTATTTCGGGTTACCCTCATCCAGTACCTAGTAAAGATGAATGGGAAAGAAGTATTCCCAGATTTCGAGGATAAGAGTGGGAAGTGTCAGTTGAAAACATGCTAGATTTTCATGATTTTATTCATCATATTGGAATTGTACAGGAGGACGTTCAAATTAATCTTTTCAGGTATTCATTAGAGGGGATTTCCCTTGATTGGTGCAGATCTCTTCCAGCTTCAAGCATTCACTCATTGGCAAGTTTTCATTATTCTTTCCATTTGTTTTGTAAAGATGAATTTCCAGCTGAAAGTCTCTTTGAAGATTGTTGTGATGAATTCAAGAAGCAAGTTCAGCAGGAAGTAGTGTTTTCTTCTGTTTGTCAAGGTGAAAATTATATTGTTAAGGAATATATTCCTGATATAAATAAGAATTGCATAGTTGTAGATGCATCAGACCCTATCTCTATTGCATCTGCTACCTTTGATTTGCATGAAGGAACAATTAGAGAAGAAGATTTTTCTAAAAATTTTCAAGAGGTTTCCTACGATATGTTTTCACCTATGATTGGAAAGAAGGATATGAAGATTGGTTGTCTTTATTTGCAAGATACAAAGGATTTTTTGTTCACCTATTTTTGATAAGTATGTAGATGGAGAAGAGAAAATTTCTACATCAAATTATGTTGACTTGAGCAGCAGTCAGCCAATATATCACATTTATGAATCTGATTTCGACGAGCCTTTTTCTTTTCCCACTAAGAAATATCTTCATGTTGTAATCAACCATTCCATGTTTGCAGAAGATATCGAAAAAGAAGGGGTTAGAAATCCAATCAACTCATAGCTATTTCAGATTTGCAAGAACCAGTTTATGGCAACTATATATCAGAGGTTGAAGAAAGGCTTGAGCAGCAAGTAGAGTTAACCTCTTTCTATGATCTGGTATCCTTTTATATGGAGTTATGTTTTTCAAAAGTCTTTAGTTGTGCAATTTTTGGAACCAAGGCAAATGATGATTGTAAGTATGCTCTGCAAGTTGAAATTCTGTTGCACGACATGAAGTGTTCTCTGAAATTTATATGCATGCAAAGGATTCTTTTAATTAGCCCGATGTTTTCATGGCTTCATTGGAAGCATGATGTCACATGATGAGCCAGTTTTATGGTTAAGAGTAGGAGTTAGCATAAGAATAATCTCTTCATATGAGCAAGTAGAATGTTTTCAATTTTTTAAATAAGCAGAGAAGACTACAGACAGGTCACAGGTTTGAAGAGATCAATTATAAGGCCATATGACTCCATGCCCAATGGAAAAGTCTAGATGACTCCATGCCCAATGGTGAAGGCCAGATAACTCCATGCCCAATGCTAAAGGCTACTGGAACTAATAGGTTCTTGGAAACCTCACAGGGAGGTCTCCATCCTAGTTGGAGCCAGATGTTAGCGATAAAAAATGCATTGGTATTTTTGAGTGTTTTCTCCATAAGATCATTTCTAATTTTTTAGAGGAATTGTCTATACCTCCCATTCCCAATCTTTCTTGACTAAGCTCTCATTGATCATATTTACTTGAGAGTTTTTATTACTCTATTTTAATCCTACAATACCAAAATGAAAAACAAATAACACTTAACCTATAACCCTAGCTCTACTGGCTTTTATACTGTCAAACAATAAATATTCTTTTTTCCAAAAGGTGTTGTGTGCTTGAGTGTGTTATTCCTAATCTTTCCTTAAACAATAAATATCATTACCTATATGACAAAGTCTATAAGTTATACATGCACCAAGTCCCTATCCTATCACTACAACTCATTGATATAGTTATGTGACTATAATTCTTAAAATCTCTTGGGTTTTATGGACCCATGAGCTTAGCTATGTAGCCTTCCATGAGTTAAGTTATGAATCAATCCACGTGTTGACACGCAAACACCAAAGCCATACCCCAAGCTAATTGATGATACAGATGCTTGATTTTGCAGGCATAGAATGCTCGCGGAACAAACTTGGTAAGGAGGGGCCAATGTTACACACAAAGGCATACATAGAATCATTACTTGGCCGAGGATCCTAAGAGGTAGGCTATGAAGATGACTTCAAACAGGCTATCAAAGTATTACACATAGGCCATATATCTTGATCCTTCCAAGGCTAGGTTATACGTTGACAGGGCATCGACAAACATTAAGTTCGAGAATTATACATATGCTATCTTTGATGCAAACAAGGCGATAGAATCATATCCATCTCTGGTAAACACATACTTGCATAAGGGTATGGATTATTCCTTTCTCGAGGAATATCATACGACTATGGATGCATTTAAGGCAAGATTTTCTCTGGATGCCAACCACACAGAATTCAAGACTTATATCGATAAATGAAATGCATAATTAGTTGAGGAAGCTATGTCAGATAGAAAAGAACACAGTCTTCATATAAGATGAGTTTGAAGAAAATGTTAAGACAGGGGACTCAAGTCATCCATAGATTCTTATATGGAGATTTTTCAAAGATTAGTCTATACTCTAGATCAGTGTGCAGTTCGTATATCCAGTTTGCCCATTGTGAATATTGGGTTTTACCTGCACATTGCAGCAGGTTCTCCTTGACTTGTTTACAGAATATTTTTTCTCTTTGCAGATGCATGGATACAAGGAGAGATGTTCCGAATGATTCACTGTGGAGAATTTCTATGAATGCCTTCAATTGCATCTTGATAGATGACATTTCTAGTTTGCAGGAAAATTCACAACCCTTTGGCTCAAAGGTTTATTTATCCAGCAGTAGACATGGGAGGTCCCGCTTCTGGAAGAAGTTGTGGATACATATGAAACATTTCTTATGGGTGTGGGTTTTTTCTTCTAAGTTTTCTCATATGCAATCCTAAAAGTTGATGAATCTCTTGAAGAAAATCTTCTAGAGTTTTTGTGTAAATGCCATGTTCTAGAATATTGTGTATAGAGAACAAAGAAGGTTGAATCAGTTGCCTTCAATATTCTCATGTCAAAATTGGAAACACCGAAGGCTGGATGTAATGCATATGAGATCGAATTTATCAAGAAAATCAAACAAAGAGGAGATTGACATTGAAGACAATGAAGGAAAGAGCTTTCACTAGCACAGGGAGCATATTTATAACCAGTTAGCCGTTGAAAAGAAGAGCTTTCAATGACTAACTAGAAAATTTCAAGACGAAATAGCCGGTGAAACCATAGAGAAGAAATTTGAAGATTTGGATCTTAAACAGAGCAATTTTTGGGTGATTTAAATATAAGGTGGCATCAAAGAATTAATCACCAAATTATGAAATATTTGGTTTCAAGGTTTTATGGAGATATAGGAGGTAGAAGCTCGTATGGTTATCTAAGATTTTACACACAACTATTGAAAGCTTTCAGTTTTGAAGACATGTGTCATCACATCAAAGACACATCAGAGGCACATCAATGATAAAGAGAAGATGTCAAAGAACTTTGAAGAGAGTTCAATTCATAGGAACTAGATATTTAGTTATCCTATTGTATTTAGTTTTGTTTTCTGTTTTCTATATTTAGAAATCTAGATGCAGTTTTCTAGGATCCGAGACTTGTTGTAAAGGCTATAAATGCCTATCTTTTTCACATACCAGGGGTTCAATTTTGGATACAGAAGATACTGTATTGTAAACAGACTTTTCCATATGATAATACAAATCATAGTTTTCTCTCTCTATTGATGTCAGATTCTCATCTTTCCTTCTGTAATCTTATTCAAGTTTGTTTAGCTGTAGAATGACTGTCATCTCATTGGTTAGCTCATAACTTGATTAATATTTTCTTATCATTGTTTATTAAACCCTACATTTGTATTTGGTTTATAAGCATTATTTTCTCACCCACTTAAAATCTATCATCTAATTATTGATCCTTGAGAGCACTAGTTCATTTGATACTCATTTTGACTGTTTTAATACCATACTGTAATTGAGTTATTCCATTGATCCACACATATAAAATACAAAAACAAGTTTACCTTAAGTTACCAAGAATCTTTGTCTTACAACCTCAAAGAGTTTCTTGGAGTGATAACACGACAGACGACCTTGTTCCAACAGACCCTACAGAGATATCCAACATCGATAGCCCATAAAATGCACAGGATACACCTGGACCTAGTGGGGTAAAGAAAACTGAAGAGGTCCAAGAATTAGACAGTGCATCCATAAAGACTGCATCCATCTCACCAGAGTAAGGAGGTGATGGCAAAGAGTTAGGTGACAAAGAAGTCGAGCAGAAGAAAGGAGACGAGGTTGATCCCCTAAATAAGAGAAAAGGTTTGCCTCTGAAACCTTCCACCCAAAAGAAAGTGAAGGCCACCATGACCAAGATGCAGACTGTCCTCACCTCCGGTGGCTTTGATTTCCTCATAGCAGCCCTGCAATATTCTTCATTGGAACTAGCAAAGAAACAAGAAGCAAAGCAAGAGGATCTATATGATCGAATTGAGATTGAACTTCGAGGGGTACAACAAGCCCTACAGTCCATCTGTGCAATCCCCACTACGTCGGGAGAGACAAAATTGGGAGATGAGCCAACTCAACTCCACCGCTTAGCCGATACAATCGAAGCTCACCTTCGACGAGCATAGGAAGAAACAATTCAAGCCACCCAGGCTTTGACACAAGTACAAGGGGTACTCGTAGAGAAATGCAGTACTGTAGAATGAGAAAATCTTTCTCCCTATTGCACCTCTTTTGTCCCCTAAATGAGAAAAATAATGGTTCTTACAAGCCTAGTTGGGTCAGCTAGGCAAGACAATAGTAAAAAAAATGGTTGGAAAGATAAATCATAATACATAAGAAAAGAATTAAACTAAGAATGATAAAAACAATTAAACTATAGTGCATAAGAACATAAAGACAAGGAACAAACAAAAATCATGCCACCAATGGAAAGGATTGTATTAGTGGAAAGAAAAAACCAAGAAGAAATAGAGACTTTGGGTCCCCTCCTCCTCCAAGGGAGGGCTCTTGAACCCCCAAATATTGAGTTCTTCTTACAAATGTAAAACTAGGATGAAATGGTCAAGAGAATCCAAAGCACATTCATTCTAGAGGTGATATGAATGGCTAAGTGTAATGGTGTTAGCATACTCTTGATGAGGAAAGAGGATCCTCGAAGAGAATACCAACAACATAGCAATATAAATGAATTCCTTGAAAATGTAGTGCACCCATGGCTTCCTTTTATAGCATAACTTTGAGTCATTATTCAACCAGCTTTTAGTGTGAACAAGGGGATATTTAGGGCACCTTAAGGTATTTGACCAACCACCCAGCCAAATTGAGATGAGATTTGGATGTCAAATCGACTTGGAAGCTGGACCAGAAGTGGGTGGGAGGCCGACCAATATCATAAATGCATTGTTCTGAGTTGTGCGTGGATTTTTGCATCCATAGTTGTGCATCGAGTGCATGTGCACTTTTTCGATGTTTTTGACTGGTGCATGTGCACGCGCTTCCTGTATATCCTTAGCACATGCTAATTTTATAACTAGTTGTATAGTTTTGGACCTTTTGGAAATGAATTTTTGGTGATTTTTGGTCCATGGGTGAACTAATAGCTGTTTGAAGATGTTGGATTCCTGTAACCATTTGCGGATGAAATTTTAGTGATAAAAGATGCCCCCTAATGGATGAGGTTAGGAGCAAAGGTATAGCCGAAATTCATCAATGTTTCTTTTATTGAGAGTACTATTGTAAGAAAGAGAAAAAATGAGAGTATCAAAAGCGACCCATTGGAGGGAGAGGGGAACTGGTAGTACCCAACCTTTCGCAAGGTGTGAAAAGTAATTGTGTACAAATGAGGCGGGCATGCCCCATGCTCGTGTCATGCAACTCAAAAATGTGGAATACAATAACTAAGACGGTGTGTTGGTGTAGATCACTACAGCTCCCTTCGGGGCGGTTTGATAATGCCAGAGGAAAATTTTGATGATGAACAAACTTTGAAAAAAAAGTAAGGACACTTGTGAGAGGTGTTGATGATACATAGGCATTGATATCCTATCAAATTTCAGAGGTCTTTGGCATATATGAAAACAACTGCAATAGTCTCAAAGTAAGACCCACCACAACATGAGAAAGTGTTGAAGTCGAATGTTATGGGGGTCAATGACAACAAAGAATAATGATGGTTCTTCCTGTGTCGTCCAAGACTCCTCATTGTAAAGGTAATGAGAGTCAAGATAGTGTCACCCTTATGGAAACTGTGTTGATGTTGAAAAAAAGGGAGACACGAATCCAAGAAGAAAAGGGCTTCGTGAAATCCACTGGATGAGATTAGGAACTCATGAGGTACATGGACAAAGTCAACATGCGTTGAGACTCAAGACTGCCCTTGTTTGGGGATATATGTGAAGTATAAGTGGCAACAACCATTGAAGTAAGTTGAGTGTCAGGGGGACAACTAGATGTGGGAAAAGTTGTGCCAGAGATGGGACAAAGTGAACAAAATCAGAGAGTAGAGGTAGGGGACCTGTGGGATACTTGGGGTTTATGGGCTATGTCAACAATAGTAGGTGATAAGGAAGGCCCCAACTAAGGGCGACATGGGTTACATTTGCCAAAAAGGAAGAAGGTCACCAAAGGTGACGACAAAAATCTATGTAAAATGATGGAAACAATAGCTTTGTATAATTACCAAATGAATAAATAATAATTTGGGATGAGTGTTCAGATACAGAAACGGGTGTCCCAGTGCAATATGGATTGGACGGTGGGGGCGAACGTTGCTTGGAGAACGGGTGGAGGGTGGGGGCCCCATAGGTGTGTTTCTGTATAAGGTAAATGAATGTAGGGAAATATGTAAATGGGAAAATTGATGGTGGATGAAATGGATGGTTAATGATGCTGTGGGAGTGTAGTCAAAATAAAACCGTGAGGAAGTACCCTGGAAGTCCATTAGGTAGGCTAGAAAAATGAGGAGAAGGAGTATGTGGCTGATTCACGACATGATGTAAGACTATCGGGACTCCCATCCCTAAATGGGGAGAAAAACATGAGTTTCAAAAGTGCCTGGGGGGGATGATGAATGGGACAACTCATGTGGGTGAGAGTGCTACGGAGTGACAATACCAAAATGTGGTGGAGGGGACGGGACTACAGAGCCGAATATGGGGATCCTATAGGTAAAAATTGGAGGGTGTGACTGGGATATGTATCTTGATATTCAGAGGGAATGAATACATGCTAGTGTTGAGGATATGTCTGAATGAAGACTACTGATATATGATGATCAAGTACATACTCACATGAAAAACAAATACCCAACATGAAAAATATCTGAAGAGAAAGATCATATAGCAGTTATTCAATAATGTAAGCATGCGTACCTGAGCGAAATATGAGAAACATGGCCCCCAAGGGCTAATGATGAAAAGTGGCTTGGGGACTGTCATGATGTAGATGACAGGGTGTTGATCCTGTGGCTGAAGATGGATCGAAAAATGGACGAATGGAGCTCCCTGAATTGAGTCTGGAAGTTTAGAAAAATGGACTATATATAGTTGTAGGGCCCACAATGCCACCTCATTTGTACCTGCTGTGTTATTGAGTGGACAAGAAAGTTTAGAGGAATTTTGGAGATTTTGGGAGATCGAGGCAGCCGATTCAGGACCAACGAGATTCAGGTTAGTTGTCATATCATCCTGCATAGAACTAGTGTTTCATTTTTTGGGTAGGGCTTGTATGGAGGGCCGTACAAGGTTTTTTGTAGGTGTGGGCCCCCTAGTGTGCAGGCGATCAAGAAATTTGCACACGCAAGTGTGCAACTATAAGTCAGACATCCACGCATGGGGACACCTTAATGGGTACAATAGTTGCGGATGGCATGCGCACTTGTTCAAGGCACAACAGCGCATGCATGAACATCTGTATTTCTAACAACTATGTAGTGAACATGTGCACAATGAGGCACGCCTGTGTGAGTGACAGGGGCACATGAGTGTGCCTCTGTATGGTCAATAGTCATGCATGAGTGCATGACTAAGGGATGAACAAGTGCACCTATGTGCACGCCTGTGGAGAAAACAACCATGCCTTGGAAGCAAAGTTGAAAGGTGTAAAAATTGAGCTTTTTTGGAGATTTTGATGTTTGTATGTTTGAGATGGTTGATCAAGTACTATATATGTGGATGCAGGTGATCATTTGGATGATGTCGATTCACTAGAGAGAGAGAGATTGGTCTCAGTTGTGGCAGGTCATGACTAATGAGGAGTCGGGAGTTCGTGACACTTTGGCAGTGTGTGGGCTGCTGAAGTTCTTTGAGCCCCCTTGATATGGGCCCAGGAGTTCCTCCTGCAGTTCTTGATTCAGATGTGGAGTCCGGATCTGCATTGTTTTATGGTGCAGGGTGAGCAGTTGGCCTTCACTGTGGTGGAGGATGTATACTTCTTTACGAGGCTCCCTTTTCGGGGAACTCCCTTACTGACGGAGCCTGTAGTGCTTGGGGATGGGCAGTTGGTTGTCCTAGGCCGGAGGTATAGTACGAGGGATAACTTTATGTCATGCTCCATGGTGAGAATTGGGGAAATGGATGCCCTAGTTCATTGTTGTGTGGCAGAAATGGTTGTGAGGGTATATGGGTCCCTCGCGACTCAGTGGATCAGTGGTGGTCAGCTGAGGATTATGGAGAGGGCACTGGTAGGAGAGCATTTTTCCTGGGGCTTGATGTTGCATGCCAAGATGGTAGGGCAGCTAGATAGGTGTCCAGCTGCAGACTCAGGGGAGTTTTCCTTTGGGTCGATCTTGGTGGCATGGTTTCTAGAGAGGGTGCCTATGTTGTGCCTGAGAGTGTTATTGGGTGCACCTGGTGTGCGAGAGCCATGACTGCGACAGTGGTATATGATTTTGATTCACCACAGTGGTGGGGAGGGTGGCCACTATTTCACGACCGAGGTGACATAAGTGTGGCAATAGATGCCACAAATTATACTGCGGTACCCATACTTTGGGATGGACTTCCAGGATGATTCAGAGATGGTGCTATCTCCAGGAGAGGTGTTCGACCATAGAGGTATGGTGTGGTATTGTTATTTTGTAGATAGTATAGCATGTATCTTTTTATGTATGGGTGGATGTTGATGCTATCATTTGTTTGTTGTATGTGCATATGTGGGGCCTCACGGGAACGAGGTGGAGTTGGTTAGAGCATCGATGGGCCAGGGGCAGGTGAGACCTCCATAAGGAGATAAGAGGGTAGGAGAGAGACGATGACAGGAGGATGATGGGGCAAGGCCTGTTGATGATGAGAGAGTAGCTAGGAGACACCGTTTTTATGACCCTGGTACAAGGCCATCACATGCTCCTCCAGCCAAGGCTAGGGGAGAGTTTGGGGATATTCATCGCCACTTGGAGGCGGTGCTACAGGGAGTGCTCGAGGGCATGTGGTCATAGATCCAAGATGAGGGAGTCTTAGAGTAGTGTGTGGGGGTTCCATTGGTATGGCAGACCATGGTCCGGAGAGCAGCAGTAGCAAGTGTTTCCATGACTAGGCAGCTATCTCTAGGTCCGGAGGGACCGATAGTGGGTGGGGCACCACCTTCCGAGGGAGGGCCAGGTGGTGGTGCTATAGAGGCACCATGAGTGTCTCTGTATGTATTTATATGTTTTGTGGTATTTATATATGCCTATGAGCCTACTGGGTGTATTGGAACCAGTTTTGTATCTATAGGGGTGAGGTGGTTCACTGACCTACGGATGTTTGTATATGTACGATATATATATTTTTGTAAACATGTGGATAACACATTTGACCGATATATATATGGATATACATTTTGGGATCTTGGTGATGTTTACATGTGTTTTGTGTTTTGGTTGATGATGTCTATATGTTGTGATAGATTATTGATGTTTGATGTATGCGTACTAGTAACCTGATGTGATAAATGCCAATCTAATACTAGGTTCTCCATGCTATCTTCCATTTGATTAAATTGTCTTGGAATATGTGTGAATGTAATGGAATAAAAATGTCGAGATAAAAGTCTAACTTGCAGGTATTTGCGGAAGAGGCAAGGATCACAAACACAGTACACATTATTGAGCTGGAGGACGACTAGTTGGGAATCAAGTAAAACGCTAAGGTGATGGACATGGCGATGGCTGGCCTAAATGAGGAGACCAATGACAGTGGTGTATTATACTTGATTGTTGGTGGATGAGCCTAAACATATGCCATTGGAGTGGAGCAGTTCATGTGAGGGTGAATAGAGGACCCAAGCAGCCGAAGCGAGATTATGTGTCCAACAGCTAGCTCCGTCGGTGTAACTGATGTGGTAGGCCGATGGGGGTCACATCTTTCAATAACACAAGTGATAGATTAGACATGAGGTATGGATGAAATAAGATTAAAAACTCTGAAACAAATGTACAAAAAGAAAAAGCCTAGTGTAGAATGGCTACGCTTAGGCGTAAAATTTATTTAGGTACAACCCGTTGACAGGTTCTTTGAGAGGGTGGCCTTTGCGGGAGGCTAGAACGTATGCACCTTTAGTAAGGAAATGTTGGATGATATAAGGTCCATGCCATAGTGACTCAAATTTTCCATGGCCGAGGATATCGTGAGTGACATCGTAAACGAGGATGAGGTCACCTTCGTTGAATGAGCAAAGGTTGACATGGCGATCAAAGGTGGCCTTTGATCATTTTTTGGCTGCTTCATTGTTCTGTAATGAAGATCAACGATCCTCATCTAGGGACTCTAATCTCAACAAACGCTACTCCATTGGAGTAGTGTCAAGTATTAGCTCAATAGCGGTGTGTAAGGTGGGAAGTTTGCACTCGATGCAAAGAGTGGTCTCCACCCCATGGACTAGATGAAAAGGTGTGAAACCAATGGTAGTTTTGACTACCGTGTGATAGGCCCATAGTGCAGAGAATAACCTATGATTCCAATTGGTCTTATGTTTGTCAACCATGTGCTGTAACATGGTTTTGAGGACCTTGTTGACTACTTCAACCTGACCATTTGACTGAGGGTAGTATGGGGAGGCAAACTCATGGGAGAAGCCTAACCTGGATGAGAGTTTGACCAAAATCTCATTCTTGTAATGTTTCCTATGATCAGAGACTAGTTTTAGTGGTACTCCAAAGCGGGAAATGACGTGGTTAAAGAAAAAATGGGTAGTGGTCTCGACAGTATTGTTGAAGGTAGGCATGGCTTCAACCCACTTGGTGAAGTAATCGACTACCACGATGATGTATTTGTTTCTGTTGTAACCCTATAATTTATAGGATCAACTGGTGACTGAAAATTTTATCCTTTTATTTCTTTGGTTGCCAAATAATTTTTCATTCTGCAAATAATTTGAGAAAAAAGAAAAAGAATAAAAGAGGGCATAAAAGAAATTGAATAGAGCCCCATGCAATAACAACGACTTGGTTCATACAGTTTAAACATGGCCAAGTCCTTTTAAATTGATGTTGATAGGATTAGTGAATAAGCTTGGCTAAACTATTTAATCTTAGCCAAGCAAATTAGGTTAGTTAGTGAATAATTTGACCAAACTGCCTAATCTTGGTCAAATAACCCCAGGATAGAGTAATTTCTTAGTCCAATTGTTTAATCTGGGATAAATGTCATAGGTAATTAGGTTAGAGCATAGGTTAGTTTGCCTTATCTCAATAAAACAAGGCATGGTGATCGATGATTGAATCATATCTTTGATGTTTAAAAGTTGGATGTCTAACCCCCATGGTGATAAAAATAGGGAAAGCCTGGGAAAACCCACATGAAGTGCTTATCCTAAGTTTTCGGAGAAAATATGAGTTTGTGCTCACAGATTAAAGATGGCACACAGATGAACAACTAAGGTGTTGGCGCTCAGATCTACAGTTGACAAGTTTTTTCGAACCCCCCAAGACTGTTCTACCTTTAACGGTAGGGGAGGGGGGGGTCTGGAATCATGGATAACAAAGACTCGCATCTAAACGGCTNCAAGACTGTTCTACCTTTAACGGTAGGGGGGGGGGGGTCTGGAATCATGGATAACAAAGACTCGCATCTAAACGGCTAAGACGTTGGTGCCTAGATCCATGGTGGAGATTGAATTACGGACCCCCCCGACCGTTCTGCTTTTAACAGTGAGGGGGTGGTCCAGAATGTTGGTTAAACATTGTGCACAGATCTACGGTCCAGCAGCAGGTGTGCCAATGGATGGTTGATGGTTTTTTCGGACCCCCCTAACTGGTCTGCTCGATTATTTTTCAGACCAAAGGGTGGATGAACCCATATTGGGTTTTCTGTCCATTTTATCCACGGAAGAAAAACCTACCACTCAGTTCGACTACAACACTTTCCTGGTGGACAATATTCACAAGAAGTTTTAAAATTTCACCACAGTGGGCATGTTCCGATATTCCTCAATACTAGCCTACACGTTCACTTTCTTTCAAGCAGACAGGTTCTCTTTTTCAATGCAGAAAATGGACAAAGACGGGAGGTCGCAGGCAGTAATAGCTTGGACTCCGCTACTCAGACAAAATTCCACAGAGTTCAGTTTCAAACAGTTTATCAATCATTTTTACCACCCAGTGGTGAGCATGCTCAATGGAAGACCTGAACCAAGAATAAATGAGGAGATTCAAAGGATCTTCCACCTCTCAGACATTTCAAAAACTAGAGACTGGTATCTTTACCAAAACCACATCGAGATCAGAGTATATGGATGCGAGTTAGCTCCATACAAACTGCCCAAGTATCTTTTCGTGAGGATATTTTCCCTGGAGTACATAAGGCAAATGATTAACTCTGATGACATACATTTTGTGTCTCTGAAAAAGAAACAACAACTTAGAATTAAAGGGAAAATAGGGTCTTCCATCTGTAATAGCCAAGGCGCCGAGGAGGAAGTAGACAGACTATTGAAAGAAATGAAGTTTCATGTTAGTTTCATATGGCCCAATGATCCATGTGGGATAATTTCTGAGATGAGGGTTAAAAATAAAAGTGTTCCATATGTTCATACACCCAAGCCTGAGATAGAGAAGTTCGCAAATCAAACAGAATGGGAGCTGAGCACTCTTGTAGAGATATAATAGTAGGACCCTTCGGTCACCATCTCACATACACCTACACCAGAGGTTCCCAAAGATAAAAGATCCAGGAAGGATACTTCACCTTTCATCACCGAAGTCTCGGCTGAATATTTCCAATTACACACCAAAAGGCCAAAATCCAGTCATACAACTGACACGGCTGGTGAAAAGGAAATCCAATCCACTACAACTATGAAAGATGATAGGTCACTTCTTAGCACAACCAACAAACAGATCATGTCTATAGTTTCATCTAATAAGCCTACGGATACTCCACTAGTTGATCAACCGAGTAAAGTAGGACCAAAGTTGAGTGTTTTTGAGAAGTATGACCTGATCAAAAAGAAAAATCAGACGCTGACCAACAATACTTATGCTCAGTTTTGGAAACAGACATCAACGACACAACATAAACTTTTGTCTGCATTCAATACAGAGAAGGGTAGAATGCACATGGATTTTCTGTAGGCACAGGTGTCGGACCCGAAAGCAATCACTGATTACAAAAGAGCAACATTCGAGTTTCATACTAGAGATGTGCATCCCGCTGATCAGATGGATCTACACAGGAAAAATAGAGAAATGGTTTTATCTACGTTGGCAAATGCTTCTATTGTGGCTACTAAATTACAGGTATCTCTGAGCAATGTTCAGACACAACTGAAATTAGAAAAGGTATCTTCCTTTGCAAAGGATAACAGAATTAAGACATTGGAAGAATTGGTCCTCAAGATCAGGTATGACCCCTCGAATGTGAAAGAAGTCGAGGAGATGTTAAAAAATAAAAATGATGATATAGCATCTCTGAGAAAACAGTTGAAACTGCCACCAACAGAAGATGCACAAGCAAAGGAGATAGCTAAGACAGAAGGGGAAAAGGATGAGATCCTCAAGTTGATCATGGAGCAGAATCCACAGTTGAAAGAGATGGAAACAGAACTGGAAATATTAGTGAAAGAGAAGGAACAATCAAAGCCTATGGAAGTCATTCCATTGAGTGCAGTTCCACTCACAGGAGTAAGCAGAGCATCTGCAGCGGGAATCCCCTCAGTAGAAATTCCCTCGGGAACTCCACTAACATCTCTGGAGAAGACAGTAGAACTGGAAAAATCCATGGAGGAGATGAACTTGAAAGAGACAGATATTGGCAGACTTAAAAAGGAGGTTGAGAACCTTCAAGAACTCAAGTCTTCTTACCAAACCAGTTACTCCATGGAGAAAAAAACATCATACATGCTCAAACAGGAATTGCAACAGCTTCAAAAGCAAACAGTGGCAGGAAAAACACTTGTTGAGGCCAAGGAAAGTGTTTGGATGGAAATCTCCAAATCCATAAATGAAATATGGCCTATGGTACAAATCATGTTCGAGCAAAATGAACTGGTGCAACGAAGCAAGCAGGTTATTGAGAGAATAAGAGGAAGATTGGGAGAGATGCCCATAGAAGCCACTAAGATCATTAAATTTCTGAATTCAAAAACCAGAGAAGAGTTAGAGGAGTTGAATATTGAATATAGGATGGAAACCATCCTCGAGTTCAAGAGGGTTCTGACCAAAAGAGAACTAATGATACAGTTGGAGGAAGAGGTCCAGATTATGAACACAGGAGTGCAAAGATTTTTCAGCAAAATTGAAGCTCTGTAGAAGAAAGGCCTCCTTGGTTTAAGGGTCATAAATGACAAGTTAATGAGACTCTCTGATTATAAAAATAAGCTAGCAACAGTGGCCAAAGATAGCTCGAAATTTTCGAGAATACAGAGCAGTATAATGGGCAAGGCGTTCTTAGAAGCTTTGCAGTCAGACATCAACATACAACATGAGATCCAGTATATTTTCATCGTCAAGCCAACTTTTGCCAAGTATACAGAGATGGATGAAATATACTGAAGACTACTCAAAGTCATCATTCCCAGTCACCTTCGATGGGAAGAGATATGCAATCTGATCGAGTAAGAGCTGAGGTGTCCAAGCCCAGTCAACAATCCAATCGGATGAAGTCGTGCAAAGGACTCACCAACGGTTTACCCTAGAAATCAGCATGAAGATTTCAACACATCATCAAATAGTTCCTGAATTTTTGTATCTTGTTGAGTTAGTTAGCTAAATTTAGAACTGCCACGTCCTGATCTTTAATGATAGGATTGTATGTAATTTTTGATTATAAATACTTCAAACTTTGAAGTACCGAGGGTTGATCTTTATGCCCTGTAATCCATAAAGACTGTAAATGTTTATCGAGAGATCTTCCAGTAATACAAAGGGATGTTTCACAGGATTCTCGCGTGTTATTCATTGGTGATGTTCACTTTTCTGTGTTAAATGTTTCTCTCGCTCAGTTTCCATATTGTTTTCTAATCTAATCTAATCTTTTAAAAGTAGCGCATGTTGCAGGATTTATCTTTGTATACTCTGTTTCCAACTTTGAAAGATCTTAATGTTTATCTTTCTGATATTACAGTGAAGAAATTCTTAAATGCTTCTTTACTTTAATATATATTCTCATGTTTTCTGTTATCCATCACTTTACTGCTAAAGAATCCAATGAATGCATTATCTTGCCCTGTGAAAATAATCTTTTAATTTCTGTTTTGATATCTGTCTTTATAATACAGACCCCATAGCCCAATGGAGGCGTAAAATCCTTTTCAGCCAACTTAACAAAAACAAAAACAAACCATTCAATATTATTTTATTTAACTAGCATAATATCTCAAAGTTAAAACATATCTAAATCATACAGAGAGATCCCTCTCTGAAGCTGGTAGGGCTGGATTCCAGTTTCAAAGTGGTTGGATAAATTTACCTCTGGTAAATTTCTTCTACTCTGACAACCTCTAGGAATTTAAAGAGAGTTAACATAGTGGCGACTCGACTGGGGAACTGAGCAAACTCTCAACCCCACAGTTTCATTTCCCTAGAAGAAAAGATTGTTTCTGAACTAATTATAAATCTGAGAAAGAAATAATGTTCATAGGTTGTTAAAATCTTGAACATATTAATCTCGGATTCATAAAGATAAAAATATATAAAATTAAAAAATCTGGCTCCTAAAAGAGCTTATACTTGATCCTACCCAGACCTAGAACCTGCAGTAGCAACTGATAATCCAGAACAGCTACTCAGAAAGAAGACCATTGCAGAAGGTCCAGGGAGTCATAGTCCCCTTCGCAGGTCCCCTTCTCTTCCATAGGAACTTGTTTCCCTTCAGGATCTCGACTTTGACACCATTTTTGAACAAAGCCTGTTTAGAATGAAATCTGATAGCTT
This sequence comes from Picea mariana, assembly GCA_032191745.1. Taxonomy (NCBI): domain Eukaryota; kingdom Viridiplantae; phylum Streptophyta; class Pinopsida; order Pinales; family Pinaceae; genus Picea; species Picea mariana. The sequence continues at coordinate 288,889 of JASDQU010099746.1, forward strand.
TGTGACTGAAACCATTTTAGATCCAACCATCCTGCAACCCTGGACCTCTGAATTACTATCTCCCAGGGTGGACCCTGATAAAATATTCCTTGGAGAATCCAATAAGCTAGAAATTTTGGTAGCGAATATTGATCAAGCTATACACCAAGCCCACTTCCAATAGTCAATTGAACTTTCTGCCATATCTATCACTGCAACCTCTATAAAAAATCAACCTGCTCACTCTATGCCTGCTAGTCCTTCATCCTCCTCATCTTTTGTCACAGCTCCACCTATCATCCAAGTTGTTGTCTCGCCTCCTACACCTATCATGGAAACCATATATTCTCCCTTAGTTTTGGCCGCACCTTTACACGCTATGCCCTAGGACTATCAAACAAGACTTCCATAGTTCGATGGTACTGGGCCCTTGAACGCACATCAACACATTGATAAAATGAATGACTATTTTGACTTGCAAGAAGTGGATGAAGCTGACATTCAAATGAGACTATTTACACAGAGTCTGACTGGGGACATTAATAATATAGTGGAACTAGTCCACCTTACATTGAATGACCTCCATTATTATCACTATGGGCCCTCTGAGCCCCCCCACTACCTCTCTAGCTACCTTACATTTTATCCCCCTTATAAAAGCGTTGTCCTCAACGCTTGATGTACAACCATATACCAGGGTCCCATGGATAATTGTGGACCATAATGCTGAAGAAGATTGAAGAACCAAGGTACCATGTAGAAAGGAAATCCACCATGTTGAAGTAGTCCAACCACCATTGTAATCATGGGTCCCATGTTCAAGTGCTCATGTGAACTCCCCGTGGAAGATTTTGGAACCCAATAACCAACTCCAAATGATGCTCCAAAGACTGACACCTATCATGTGGATCCAAATAAGAAGATCCATCCACATAGTGGAAAATGGTCGTAGCAGAATCTGGAAGGAATAATATCATTGTAGAATATGTAGACTGAATGCTGGTAACTAGCTCCTGATGTGGGACATTGATGTTCTCTATAGAAGGTGGGGTAGAGTCATCAAATAAAATATGGAATTGGTTGTCATCCCATAAATGACAACTATCCATATACCAATCATCACAATCGTCCTCAAAATCATACCAAGCATATATTTATTGATTATATTCATCCCTGATGATGTCTTCCATAAGAAATCTCTCCTGCATGCTATCCAATGAACTATGAAGACTATTATTGAGGCCATTTGCAAGGTCATGAAATTTGTCATGCAATGTGTCACACAATGTGTCATACAATTGAGATTTGAATGCTTCAAGAATTTCTTTGAGGTTTTGAGAATAAATATCCATCTGATCACCCTATGAACCCTTCGTTCCTACAGCCATCACGAAAAAACCCAAAAAAATAGAAGAATAAGTTACAACATAAAATTGTGGTTTTTTTTTTTTTCTGAAAAAACCCTAAAAAACTGTTGAAGTAAAATGCTCATAACTTCACTTCTCGGACTCCGTTTTGGCTGATTTGTTTTTTGAAATTGGGTGAAATTGTGAGAGGAAATTAGATCTGTAATTTATTTGGGCAAATTTGGCCTCCATATTCTACCAAAAGAAAAAATTTCTCATCGCCATCCGCGGAAAAAATCCTGAAAATTTGTAGATTTTAAAACTTCAATATCTTGACTTCCCGGACTCCGTTTCGGACGATTTCATTTTTGAAATTGGGTGTCTTTCTGAGAGGAACTCAGATATACAACCCTTTTCTTCAAATTTTGCACAAAAATATACCAAAAACTTCGATAATTTCATGGCCCACTTTTTTCTTCTCCGAAAAAAAATCTGCAAAAATAAAAAATATTTGCCCACAATGTCTACCCAAGGAAAGTTCTCTGATACCACTTGTTAAAAACCAAAGATTGAATACAAAAGAACCACAACAGATATACAAGAAAAATATGCAAAATCTCCTTTATTACTATCAAACCCTTGAGGTAGGGCAACACTGTACAATGGATCCTATTATGGAAGGGATCCTCTCCTGTTCACTTGCCTCTTCGAGGGGGCATCCTCCTATTGAGCTGCTACTCCAAATATAATATTTCTCTTCATGACTCAATACATTTATTGAATCCCTTTATATAGTGCTACCATCACCTAAGAACATTCTAGAGAAGGAATCTTCTAGAAGTAGAACCTTCTAAGAAGTCCTCTTACATTTATTATATCTAATTACCCATTTATTATATCTAACTACCATAGTGGGCCTTATTTAATAATATAGTGGACCTAGTCCACCTTAAATTGAATGACCTCCACTATTATCACTATGGGCCCTCTGGGCCCCCCCACTACCTCTCTAGCTACCTTACAAATTCAGAATCCTAACTTCAAAAGAAATCCTCCTCAAATCAGGCAGAGAGATCCTAGGGATCAAAGAGAACAAAGAGGTCCTGATCAACAGATCAGACCACCCCTACAGGAAAATTATGCCGATGAAGGTGAAGAGACAATTGAAGAATTAGATGACACACATATAAACCCCATGGGCGTTCACAAAAATGAAGCCATATTCCTTACTCAGGAAGAGCAAGAACTTTTTCTTCTTTCTCAAATAGAGTTAAGTGACGAAGCCGAGGAGACATATCAAGAGGAATTTGAAAACACCATTTTGGAGGTACACAGGCAGTACAATCTACGAAGCAAAAAGACAGATGAAAATTCCCCAAAAAAGGTAACTGAAACAAAGAAAATAGTCTAAACCAAGAAAACCTCTGAGGCTTCTACCAAGAAGATCCCTAAGAAAGGTAATGTTGAAACTCCAGCAAAAATAAACCCTACCATTTTACAAAGATCAACGTAGAATGAGGTTTCATCAACCAATCGACCAAGTACTTCTGCCCAAAAAACTATGGTGGATAGACCAGAATTATTGAGCCAAAGCAGAGCACCTACTCCTTTTAGCCTTGAAGGGGAATTATCCAAAGTGAAGATTTCTATTCCCCTTTCCGAGTTGATGAGTAAGAATTCTTATCGATCGCAGGTGATCAAAGCACTGCGCATTGAGCCTGATATACACATGAAGGCCTTAATCGTTGGATCTACGAATCATTCGGACATGGTAAATATTACCGATGATCAACCTGAACTTTTGTTTGGCCTTGAAATTGATGGTTGGACTGACACTGGTGTTGTCACTCCTTTTTACATCAGCCTTAATATACATGACCTGATTCTGCATAATGCCATGTTAGAGTCAGGTGCTTCCCACAACCTGGTGCCTAAAGTAGTGATGGAAAAATTGGGACTTGAGGTCACCAATACCTACAAGGATTTGCACTCTTTTGACTCTAGCAAAGTCAGATGTATCGAGTTAATCAAAGACTTATGCATCACCCTAGTTCAGATTCTAGCAAAAAACATGGTTATGGATGTTGTGGTCGCGGACATTCCCCCGAAATATGGTATGTTGCTATCCAGGTCTTGGGGGGCCAAGTTGAAAGGCACGTTGTAGTTGGATATGTCATATGCCACCATCCCAGTATTTGGACAATAGAGAAGACTGTACATTGAGACACTGATGAAATATATGGTCAGCAGCCAAGAAAAGCCACATAACTATCCTATGTACTCTGCACACTCCAATTTAGATTCCTTCATCCTGTATAATGATGGTGATATGGAAGAACAAATCATTCAGCTGGAAGAAGATACATTTGACCTGAAATAAGGCCAAGAAATCACTAAGGCAAAAGGGAAGAAAATTGTAATGAGTGAAGAATTGCCAACAAATTTATGGAGCATGGACTTCTATGGAGCTGTAAGAAAAGAGGGAGATGAAGTAGGAGTCTGATTGCATAATCAAAAATATAGGTATTCATAGAACCATTCTTACAAACTGAATTTTCAATGCACTAACAACATAGTTGAGTACGAAGCTTTGATGCTCGGTCTGAAACTACTAAAGAAGGTTGGTGCCAAAAAAATCATGGTAAGAGGCGATTCTGAATTAATTATCAAACAAATTAAAGGTGAGTATGCATCAAAACATCCCAGGCTTAGAGATTATAGGAATGTTGTTTTGGATGCCCTTCAATGTTTCACAGAAATTGATTTGCAGGTGATGCCCAGGGGACAAAACATTTTAGTAGATGGTTTAGCTATGTCAGCAACTACATGCAAGATACCTTTAGGTTCCACTCGCCTGTACATGGTGGAGGTTAAGTGTAGACCGACTTTCCTGGACAACATCAGATACTGGCAGGTATTTGGAAACGATGACCAAATTGAAGATTTTCTACAATGTAAAAATGATTTCGAGTGTACAAACATAGACTTAGAAAACGATGATGAAAATGTAAATAAATCAGTTTTTGGAAATAATAGTGTAAATAAAATAGATTCAGAAGAATCAAGTGAAGATGAGATATATTTTGATGTTTTTCATTTAAAGAGTAATGTTTTACCTAGAGGTTTAGTTCTGTTAGAATACTTATTTGATTGTAATGATGTAGCTAAAAAAGCTAAAATTGAAGCCAGTGGTAAAGAGGTTGAAGACTATAACATAGGGACAGAAGAGAAACCCAAGATGGTAAAAATTTCCAAATCTTTACCCCTTGAGCAGAAACTCAAATACATTGGAATTTTCAAGGAATATGTGGACGTGTTTGCTTGGGGTTATGAAGACTTAAAATCTTATGACACAAGCATCATACAACATAGGATCCCGATAAAAGAAGATCAAAAACCTTTCAAGAAGAAACTTAGGAGAATCAATCCCGAGTTACTTCCCCTGATAGAAAAAGAAATCAAAAAGATGTATGATGCTAAAATCATAGTTCCCTTACGATTTTCCAAATGGGTTTCAAATCTGGTCCCAACCCGAAAGAAAATTGGGGAAATCAGGCTTTGCATTGATTTCCAAAACCTGAACAAGGTTTCCCTAAAGGACAACTACCCACTGCCAAAAATGGACCACATATTACAAAAGGTAGTTGGATCCAGCCAAATCTCCTTACTGGATGGTTTCTCGGGCTATAACCATGTTCTCGTTCATCTAGATGATCAAGAGAAAATAGCTTTCACAACACCTTGGGGTACCTTCATGTACGTGAAAATGCCTTTCGATTTGATGAACGATGGGGCCACTTTCCAAAGAGCGATGGTCATCACTTTTGTGGAAGAACTTGGCATATTTATTTTCATTTATCTGGATGATGTAACTATTTATTCCTAGTCTGATGAAGAGCACTTACGACATTTGAGACGAGTGTTTGAGAAATGCAGGAAATTTGGGATTTCTCTAAATCCTAAGAAAATCCTTTTTGGATTAGAGGAAGGTAAATTGTTGGGACACATAATCTCTAAGGATGGAATTAAGATATATCCTAGTAGAATAAAAGCCATTTAGAAACTAGAACACCCAAGGAATGTCAAAGAGCTACAATCTTTCATTGGCAAAATAAACTTCCTGAGAAGATTCATACCTAACCTGGCTGAGCTTCTCAGAAACATCACCAACATGTTAAAAAAGGAAACAAAAATAAAATGGGACACTGAATCCAAGCAGTCTTTTGAACAAGTTAAACATGCACTCACACAGGCTCCAGTTTTGATCAGTCCCGACTTCACCAAAATTTTTTACCTTTTTTCTTTTGCTTCTAAACATACCATTACAACAGTATTACTACAAAAAACTAGTGAAGGGTATGAACAACCCTTAGCCTTTTTCAGTAAATATTTAAGAGATGTTTCTTTGAATTATAAAATAATGGAGAAACAAGCTTTTTCCCTGGTAAAATCCATAAAGGATTTTAGAGTATATATTCTCCATTCCCACACCATTGCATACGTTCTGAATGTTGTAGTAAAGGACATTTTAACCTAGGACAATCTAGATGGCAGAAGAGGAAAATGGATCGCTATTATTTTGGAGTATGACATAGAGATTAAGCCTACTAAACTGATTAAAGGTCAAGGTCTAGCAAAGTTAATGGCTAAGTCTAATTTCCATGCTCTTGATATTAATTTCTTAGATGCAGTAGATGAATAGGGAGAGCAGGTGACTCCAAGCGTGAAAGAGGTATTTCTGAACTCTCCATGGTACGTAGACCTGATATTTTTTTTGCATAACTTACAAGCTCCCCTTGGTCTGACCAAAACCAAAGCTAGGTTTTTGAAATTGAAAGCATTAAATTTTTGCATTCTAGAAGACAATATTTATTGGAAGGATCCTGGAGGTATTTTGTTGAATTTTCTGTTAAAGGATGAAGCTGACAAAGTATTGCAGGATTTTCATGCAGGAGACTGTGGTGGTCACCTAAGTTGGAAGACCATAGCTAATAAAATCCTCAGAGCTGGGTTATATTGGCCTACACTATTCGTTGATGTGCATAAGAAAGTGACTTCATGCCATAAATGTCAGGTGTTTGAGGGAAAAAGGAAGCTCCTTCCTTTGCCCCTGAAACCAATATCTGTTGAAGATCCTTTCCAGCAATAGGGATTAGACTTTATCGGAGAAATACATCCTCCCTCTTCGGGCCAGCACAGGTGGATTCTTACTGCTATGGAATATTTCACAAAATGGATTGAAGCTGTACCAAGCAGGCAAGCTACTGATTCTATCATTATTAAATTTCTAGAAAATAATATCTTGTCTTGTTTTGGGTGTCCAATAAAAATCACAACTGACAATGCAACTGCTTTCCAATCTATGAATCTCATAGATTTTTGCAACCAGTATCATATTGGTTTGGGACACTCCACATCTTATTACCCTCAGGGAAATGGGCTAGCTGAGTCATCCAATAAAAAACTTGGTGAACATTATTAAGAAGACGTTGCAAGAAAAAAAAAATTCATGGCATAACAAGTTGGTTTTCACACTATGGACTGACAGACTGACCATTAAGAGGTCAATTGGTATGTCTCCATATCAGTTGGTTTATGGCACTGAAGAATTTTTTCCTACCTCCTTCGGGGTTCCCGTCATGAAACTGCTGCAAGAGATGCAAGCCAAGCCAAACGACTCCCAAAGAAGGATAAACAAGATGATCCACTTGCAACAATCTAGAGAAGAAGTTTACAACAAAACTCAAGTTGTCCAGGAGAGAATTAAAAAGATCTTCGATAAAAGAACTAAAGAAGATGACTTTGAGCTAGGTGATCTGGTTCTAAGATGGGATGATCGAAATGAAGATAAGGGGAAGCATGGAAAATTCGACAATCTATGGAAGGGACCTTACATGATTCAAGCATTCAGAGGAAATAATGCTTTTATGCTCAACAACAGTGACAGGACCAATCTGCCAATAGGACCTGTGAATAGCAGAATGTTGAAGCACTATTCCCCTCTTCAGTAGGGACCTCCAGTCACACCTTTCCATTGTACAAATCATTTCATTTTTCTTACAAGTTTTTAAGTGAATAACTTTGATCGGATGGTTGAAGCCCATAGAGAAGGCACTGAGCCATTAAAAAAGTTTTCAAAACATCAGTAAACATGATTCTTGGCACTTCACAAGGAGAGTACCATCCCTAGGTGGAGCCACTGTTGCAACCCTATAATTTATAGGATCAACTGGTGACTGAAAATTTTATCCCTTTATTGCTTTGGTTGTCAAATAATTTTTCATTCTGCAAATAATTTGAGAAAAATGAAAAAGAAAAGAAAGAAAAAGAATAAAAGAGGGCATAAAAGAAATTGAATAAAGCCCCATGCAATAACAACAACTTGGTTCATACAGTTTAAACATGGCCAAGTCCTTTTAAATTTATGTTGATAGGATTAGTGAATAAGCTTGGATAAACTGTTTAATATTAGCCAAGCAAATTAGGCTATCTAGTGAATAAATTTGACCAAACTACCGAATCTTGGTCAAATAACCCCAAGATAGAGTAATTTCTTAGTCCAATTGTTTAATCTGGGCTAAATGTCATAGGTAAGTAGCTTAGAGCATAGGTTAGTTTTCCTTATCTCAATAAAACAAGGCATGGTGATCGATGATTGAATCATATCTTTGATGTTTAAAAGTTTGATGTCTAACCCCCATGGTGATAAAAACAGGGAAAGCCTAGGCAAACCCACATAAAGTGCTTATCCTATCTTTTTCGAGCAAATATGAGTTTGTTCTCACATATTAAAGAAGACACACAGATGAACTGCTGAGGTGTTGGTGCTCAGATCTACGGTTGACAAGTTTTTCCGGACCCCCCTAACCATTCTACCTGTAACAGTAGGGGAGGGGTCTAGAATCATGGATAACAAAGGTGTGCATCTAAATGGATGAGATGTCGGTGCCTAGATCCATGTTGGATATTGAATTCTGGACCCCCCTGAGCATTCTTCTTTTAATGGTGGGGGGGGGGTCTGGAATGCTGGTTAAACATTACGCACAGATCTATGGTCTAGCAACAGGTGAACTGATGGACGACTGATGGTTTTTTTCGGACCCCCCTAACTGGTCTGTTTTTAACGATGGGGGGGTGGGTCCGGAATGGGATGTTTTTTCTGGCAGGCCCCCTTTTCTAACATGGAAGGAATCCATTTCTCCAGACTCCTGCCACTTACCACTTACCATTTTCTGACATACCCCCCATCTCCCCATGAAATCATTTTCAATTATTTTCCCCTAAGGGTCACGTCTCATTACTCTGTCAGTCCATTCCCTCTGTTCATCCATTAAAAGTCTCTTCACCATGGTCAGTTCCCAATCAACACCCTCCACATCACTCGATTGTATTCGTCATTCATTGCTACCTACCATCTCATGCTCCAAAAGACCCGTTGGCCATTTATTACAGGATAACTTATCCATTAGCCTATTGATCTATCCCCCATGCCCAATGGGTATCTGTTTGCTCAAAACTACTCTTTTCCTTCATTCTCACATTCCTTACTTTGTCCTTGCACTAGAGATTTTATCCTTGTCTTATCTCCATTTCAGTCAGCCGTCCAAAGCCACAGTCATCCCCACTAACGTTTTTTTTGAATTGTAGGTATTTTCACAGTGATGGTGCCAAAATCCAAGAAAGAAGAAGGCAAGGAAAATCCTTTCCTCCTGCCTCCTGTTGACCTTGACAGGGTCCATTTGACTGACAAAGATCACTTAATCACAGACACCAGGTGTGAATTTGACTTCGTGGATTTGCAGTCATGGCTCAAAGACACTTTCTTAGATCAGAGCGATGAAATTGGGCTCTGGGAGTCCAACCTTCCTTTGTATATTTTCCCCCAGGTTCACCATTTCCGTGAATTTTCCCTCAAATGCCAAGCTCATTACCTCCCCAACCAGAGAGCCATAGTATCTTCATCAGGAGAAACTTCATTCTTCATCACACTAGAGGCCATTAATCAGATGATGCAGATACCCAGAACTAAATCTGCCTCCCCTTTTAATCTTGAAGTCATAACAGAGTTGTACCAGAGACTATCTTTCCCTTAGAGAGCCCAGATTTTCGAGCTTTTCCTCTCGCAGGCTGCTTAGCTCCCCAAGACAAATCCACCGTATCCTTCCTCCCTGTTCTCAGAGAAGGGAAACCAAGTCATTTCATTGTTCTGCACTCTACTCGGTTATTTTTCAGACCAATGGGTGGATGACCTCATATTGGGTTTTCTATCCATTTTCTCCATAGAAGAAAAACCTACCACTCAGTTCAACTATAGAACTTTCCTGGCGGACAATATTCACGAGAAGTTTTCAAATTTCTCCACAGATGGCATGTTCTGGTATTCCTCAATACTTGCCTACATGTTCACTTTCTTTCAAGCGGACAGGTTCTCCTTTTCAATGCAAAAAATGGACAAAGATGGGAGGCCGCAGGCGGTAACAACTTGGACTCCACTACTTAGACAAAATTTCACAGAGTTCAGTTTCAAGCAATTTATCGAGCAGTTTTACCACCCAGTGGTGAGCATGCTCAGTGGAAGGCCTAAATGAAGAATAAGTGAGGAGATTCAGCAGCTCTTACACCTCTTAGACCTTGCAAAAACTGGAGACTGGTATCTTTACGAAAACCACACCGAGATCAGAGTACATAGATGGGAGTTAGCTCCATACAAACTACCCAAGTATCTGCCCATGAGGATATTTTCCCTGGAGTACATAAGGAAAATGATTAACTCCGATGACATACATTTTGTGTCTGTGAAAAAGAAAAAACAACTTAGAATTAAAGGGCAAATAGGGTCTTTCATCTGTAATAGCCGAGGTGCCAGGGAGGAAGCAGACAAACTGTTGAAAGAAATGAAGTTTCATGTTAGTTTCATATGGCACTATGATCCTTGCGGGATTATTTCTGAGATGAGGGTTAAAAATAAAAATGTTCCATATGCTCATACACCCAAGCCTGAGATAGAGAAGTTTGCAAATCAAACAGAATGGGAGCCGAACACTCTGGTAGAGATAGAACAGCAGGACCCTTCGGTCACCATCTCACATACAACTACACCACAGGTTCCCAAAGAGAAAAGATACAGGAAGGATACTTCACCTTCCATCATTGAAGTCTCAGTTGAAGATTTCCAATTACACACCAAAAGGTCAAAATCCAGTCAAACATTTGACATGGCTGGTGAAAAGGAAATCCCATCCACTACAACTATGAAAGATGATCGGTCACTTCTTAGCACAAGCAGCATATAGATCATGTCTACAGTTTCATCCAAGAAGCCTATGGATACTCCATGACCAGTCGAGTAAAGTAGGACCAAAGTTGAGTGTTTTTTAGAAGTATGACCTGATCAAAAAGAAAAAACAGACGCTGACCAATAGTACTTATGCTCAGTTTTGGAAACAGACATCAACGACATAGCACACACTATTGTCTGCATTCGATACAGAGAAAGGTAGAATGCACATGGATTTTCTGCAGGCACAGGTGCCATACCTGAAAGAAATCACTGAATACAAAAGATCAACATTCGAGTTTCATACTAGAGATGTTCATCCCACTGATCAGATGGATCTGCATAGGCAAACTGGAGAAATGGTTTTCTCCACATTGGAAAATGCTTCTACTACCACTACTAAATTACAAGTATCTCTAAGCAATGTTCAAAGACAACTGAAATTAGAAAATATATCATCCTTTGCAAAGGATAACAGAATTAAGACGTTGGAAGAATTGGTTTTCAAGATCGGGTATGACCCCTTGAATGTGAAAGCAGTCGAGGAGATGTTAAAAAAGAAAAATTTTGATATAGCATCTCTGAGGAAATAGTTGAAACTGCCACCAATGGAAGATGCATAGGAAAAGGAGATAACTGAGACAGAAGGGGAAAAGGATGAGATGCTCAAGTTGATAATGGAGCAGAATGCATAGTTGAAAGAGATAGAAGCAGAACTGGAAAGGTTAGTGAAAGAGAAGGAACAATCAACACCTATGGAAGTCATTCCATTGAGCGCAGTTCCACTCATAGGATTAAGCACAACATCTGCAGCAGGAATCCTCTCAGCATAAATTCCCTCAGCAACTCCACTAAAAGCTCTGGAGAAGACAATAGAACTAGAAAAATCCATGGAGGAGATGAAATTGCAAGAGACAGAGATTGGCAGACTTAAAAAGGAGGTTGAGAACCTTCAGGAACTCAAGTCTTCTTACCAAACCATTTACTCCATGGAGAAAAAAACATCAGACATGCTCAAACATGAATTGCAACAGCTTCAAAAGAAAACAATGGTAGGCAAAACACTTGCTGAGGCCAAGGAAAGTGTTTGGATGGATATATCCAAATCCATAAATGAAATATGGCCTAAGGTACAAATCATGTTCGAGCAAAACAAATTGGTGCAAAGAAGCAAGCAGGCTATTGAGATAATAAGAGGAGAATTGGGAGAGATGCCCACAGAAGCCACTGAGATCATTAAATTTCTGAATTCAAAAACTAGAGAAGAGTTAGAGGAGTTGAAGATTGAATATAGGACAGAAACCATCCTCGAGGTCAAGAGGGTTTTGAACAAAAGAGGACTAATTCTACAACTGGAGGAAAAGGTCCAGATTATGGACATAGGAGTGCAAATATTTTTCAGCAAAAATAAAGCTCTGCAGAAGAAAGGCCTCCCTGGCTTAAGGGTCATAAATGACAAGTTAATGACACTCTCTAATTGTAAAAAGAAGCTAGCCACAGTGGCTAAATATAGCTCGAAATTCTCGGGAATATAGGACAGTATAATGGGAAAGGCATTCTTAGAATCTTTGCAGTCAGACATCAACATACAACATGAGATCCAGTATATTTTCATCATCAAGCTAACTTTTTCCAAGTATACATAGATGGATGAAATATACCAAAGACTACTCAAAGTCATCATTCCCAGTCACCTTCGATGGGAATAGCTATGCAATGTGATTGAGTAAGAGATGAGGTGTCCAAGCCTAGTCAAAAAACCAATCAGACGAAGTCGTGTAGAGGACTCACCAATGGTTTACCCCAGAAATCAGCATGAAGATTTCAACACATCATTAAACAGTTCCTAAATTTTTGTATCTTGTTGAGTTAGTTAGCTAAATTTAGAACTACCACGTCTTGATCTTTAATGATAGGATCGTATGTAATTTTTGATTATAAATACTTCAAACTTTGAAGTACCAAGGGTTGATGTTTACGCCCTGTAAGCAATAAAGACTGTAATTGTTTATCCGGAGATCTTCCAATAATACAAAGGGATGTTTCACAGGATTCTCGCGTGTTATTCATTGGTGATGTTTACTTTTTTGTGTTAAATTTTTCTCTCACTCAGTTTCAATATTGTTTTCTAATCTAATCTTTTAAAAGTAGCACATGTTGAAGGATTTATCTTTGTATACCTTGTTTCCGACTTTGAAAGATCTTAATGTTTATCTTTCTGATATTACAGTGAAGAAATTCTTAAATGCTTCTTTACTTTAATAGATATTCTCATGTTTTCTGTTATCCATCACTTTACTACTAAAGAATCCAATGAATGCATTATCTTGCCCTGTGAAAAGAATCTTTTAATTTCTATTTTGATCTCTGTCTTTATAATACAGACCCCATATCCCAATGGAGGCATAAAATCCTTTTCATCCAACTTAACAAAAACAAAAACAAACCATTCAATCTTATTTTATTTAACTAGCCTAATATCTCAAAGTTAAAACATATCTAAATCATACAGAGAGATCCCTTTCTAAAGCTGGTAGGGCTAGATTCTAGTTTCGAAGTGGTTGGATAAAGTTACCTCTGGGAATTTACAGAGTGTTAACAGTGCCCATTGCTGGATGGAGGGTTGCAAGTCATGAAGTTTATGCCCCATTTGCAAAAGGGGCTGACAGCGATGACTGGGTGTAGAAGAGTAGGTGGTGCTTGTGATTTGTTGGTGTAAAGCTAACATTTGTCACATTGCTTCACAGCGTGAATATAATCATGAAACAAGGTAGGCCAAAAGTAACTGACACGAATGATTTTCTGGGTGGTAGACATCCCTGAGAGGTGGCCCCCACAAGCACCATTGTGGTAGTCGTTCAAGACTTGATCGGTCTCGTTGATAGTTAAACATTGATGGAGTATAGTGTCGACCCCTTGCCGATATAAAACATCCTCGATGAGTAGGTAAAATGGGGCTTGGTGACGAATCCATCGATGATCGTCTCTGGAGAGGTGGTTTCTGAATTTTTGTGTTTGTATGTAGATGAGGAGATCGTCGTACCAAGGGTCATCTGAGGGGATGTAAAAGAGATGTTCGTCGGGGAAGTTGGTATTGACGGGGGAACTAGTAGTATATGAGGGAAACATCATGATGAGTTTGACAAGGATAAGGGATTTCTTTCTCTTGGGTGTTGAGAATTCGAGGTCATACTCTTGAAGGATGACGATCCATCGAGAAAATTTACCGTTAATTTACTAAGGACTGAGAAACTATTGCATGGGGTTGGAATCTTCTATGACTTGGGTAGTTCAAAGAATAATGTAATGGCACAACTTCTGGACTGTGAGGACAACTGCAAGGGATAGCTTCTCTTCATATTGTATTTCAAAGGTGTCTCTGAAAGGTTTTTACTAATGTAGTAAATGACATGCTCATTATCATCATCCCCTATTTAGACGAGAACTCCTGCTACTGAGATGACTGAGGCCGATATGTAGAGGATATAGTCACAGTTATAGTCAGGTGGACTAATCAACGAGGCATTGGAGAGAGCTACTTTGAGATCATCAAAAGAAGTTTGGGCATGTTCATCCCATTGGAATGGGATGTCGTGACAGAGTAAGCGAAGGAATTCATGTGCACGAGTAACGTAATTTGGGACAAAGCACCATAAAAAATTTTCCTTGCCTTGTAGGCTTTGTAGTTGGTGCAAATTCTGAGGGGGTGGAATTTCTGTGATGGCTTGGAATTTGAGGGGGTCCACAGTAATGCCACATTGGGACATGATGTACCTAAGGAGGAACCCAGCAGTGATGCAAAATACACATTTGAGGGGATTCAAGAAGATGTTGTATTGAAATCACCTTTGGAAGACGATTCGTAAATCATTGAGATGCAGAGTGTGTTTCTGGAATCAAGTTGTGAGGTCATCCAAGTATGTGAGAATGATATGAGACACATCATGAAAGATGTATGTCATGGCTCGTTGGAAAGTGGTGCCAACATTCTTGAGGCCAAATGGCATGACACGGTACGCAAAGTTGCCCCAAGGGGTAGTGAATGCGGTTTTGTACTAATCGACTGAGTGAATTTGGATTTGGTTGTAGCCAGAGAAACCATCCATGAAGGACAAAGCCTCATGACCTACGCAATCATTGATAATTTGGTTGATGAAGGGCATTGGAAAATTGTCCTTTGGACAAGAGTGATTGAGGTCATGAAAGTCCGTACAAACATAGATAGTGCCTTGTTTTTTGTTGACAGGGACAGGGTTGGAGACCCATGATGTATATGTGATGGGGTAGATGAACCCTATAGTGCGTAATTTGTCAATCTCATCTTTGAGAGAACGCAATGCCAATGGTGATTTTCTCTATAATTTTGAATTTGATGGAAATATCTATTTTGATGGTTGAGGAAATATTGGCCATATTTCTTTCCTTGAAAGCATCGGGGGCAAGGATAGGGTTATTGAACCAATATATATGCCCTGATGGGAGAAAATATTTGGTTTCGACTGTGTATATGGGTTGTTGGTTAGGAGGCGTGAAGGATTCTTGTGAAAGAAAGAGCGCTATGTGGTGGAGCACATCCCATGGGCAATCAGGGGTAGTTAACTCCTCTAGGATATCTTCATCGCAGTGAAACTGTCGTGAATATAGGGGATCGAGAGGAGTGACATCAATGATTGTCACTGTGTCATTGTCTCATGCTGATAAATAAGTAGGGGGATTGATGCAAGGGGATTGCGATGGTTCACTCAACATAAGCCAAATATCAATATATTGTGGGTTAAAAATGATAGTCAGGCATAAAATTTCCGTAGGAAAATGAACTAGAGAATTGGGGGGATTTGGGGGTAAATCCTCGTATAAATCATCTAAGAACCATGGAGGAGTAGGGAGTGCTCCAGGCTTAAGAGAAGTAATATGAAGAACCTCTGGTGATGGAGTAGGGTTAATCACCAATTCTGCAGGGGGGGGGGTAGGATTTTGAATCAGGGCCATTTGGTGTCCTCTGTATTCAATGATCATAGGACATTGGTATGTGAAATGATATAATGATTCATAGAGAGAGAAAGGGCATATCATACGTTCGTTGACTGAATTCGTGACATAATGTATGTCCATGATGTTGGTTGAGGATGATGCAGATGGATTGGGTTCTTGTTGAAATCTCTGGCATACTGCTACTAGCATCTGTCAGAATTGAGGTAGCGCTAGGAAATGGTGTGTATAATGGCCATATTTTGAATAGATGGTGCATGAAAATTTGGTTCACAATCCTTTGCTACTAGTGTTTTGGGAGATTAATGGTAGTACTAGAGGAAGTGATGAGTGGTGGAGGTGCTCTAGGGATTTGAATGAGATTACATAACTCAGGGAGAGATGGGCACTTCTTGGTGGGGTGTCCATCTTTCTCACATAATGCACAAGGAGGTTGGACACGTGGGGGAAGTGGAGCAGTGGGCTCCTTCTTTTTTCATCTGCCCCTAGCTGTAGCAGGGATGCTAACGAGTGGGGGTGTGGGTGAGATGGTGGGGGTAAGTATGGGAATCTGCATCTAGATTCCTTCGGTTTGGGTAGGTAGGGATGGTTGAGGGACCATCTCAGGTCAATGGAGATACCATACTAGAATTTCTAACACCATGTTAGGAAGGGTGAGCGTTGCAGCTACCTAGAATGCTTGTATGCCTAGTGAGGGCTAAAAGAAAGGGATTTGGGTAATGGCTTAGGGGACTACTTCCCAAACTGGGTTATGGCCCTGGGGGAGGGGAATATTAGGATTGGGTAGAGATGAACAAGTTCCGAGAGAATCCTGAGGGAGGTATTCTATGACTAATGGGATGTTAGGGGAAAAAGAGGCCTCGATGGGAGGGAGAATATCTTCAG
Source organism: Picea mariana (assembly GCA_032191745.1). Lineage (NCBI taxonomy): Eukaryota > Viridiplantae > Streptophyta > Pinopsida > Pinales > Pinaceae > Picea > Picea mariana. Next base: position 305,365 of record JASDQU010099746.1, read on the forward strand.
TTTCATTGGATGAGACAACAAAAACTTGATTGGAAGGATGAATGAGTGGTGGTGCGCATGGTACATCCCAAGCAAGGATGGGTCTTTGAAAATTCTGGGGGCCATCTTAATGAGTGGGTATGTATCGGGATTAGTGTGGATGAATGGGAGGATATTATCGATGTTGGAAAAATGGTTAGGATCATAATGTGAAACCTGATCAATGGTAATGATCTTCCTATTATGGGGGAACATCATGGTTCGAAATAAAGAAGAAGCAACTACCTTCATAGCATACATGTAGCTACGACCGAACAAGATATTGTAGTCGAGTGGGGCATCAATAACCTCAATATCAATGAGAATGGTTTTTCCCCAGAGTTCTACATGTACATTTTGGAAGAGCCCTTCGAGAGAAGATGGTCATCCATCATAAGCTCTTAAGGTAATGTCAGATGGTATGAGTTTGGAGGAACCAAGTTTCTACCATATGGATTTGGACATGATACATGTGGATGCACCTTCATCAATGATGCATCGATGAATGATAATGTTCTGTATTTTCACGTCGATTTGAAAAGCGATAAGAGTGGGGAGGCGAGGTTCTCTGCTATCGAGATCAAATGTGATGAGTTGGGTATCAGCAGGGTCGACTGCCCCCAAGGCAGAAAGTAATGACTTTCACTGAGTGGGACAAGTTTGAAGGACTTCTAAGACTGACATGGCAGCCTGCGATTGTGCCAAGTCATCGACCAAACTGTAATTATGAGCCTCCCTGGCCTGAGGGTTGGGGACATTCTTGTGTAATGGGATGCGGGGAATACGAAGGGGTATTTCAGTATTAGGGCGAGGAATCATTAAGGGGGGTCCAGTTGTGACTGGGGTTGCTTCTGAGGTGGTGGGAGAAGACTACACCTTTGCAGAAGGACTTCTTCCTCACTGGTGAGAAGGATAGTGCGATCGACACGATTTCTTGTATTGGGATATTGTCCCAACTATGGTGGGGTAGGCTGCATGTCTTGTTGGGTATTTATAACCCCTTGGTGTGGAATGGGGTTTTGTAGCACAGTTGGGGGTGTTTGATGCACATATTTTTGTGGGGCCTGTGGAGGAGCAGGTTGTGCTGAGGGACGTAGTCCATTCAAAGAGTATTTCATCCATTTAAAGTCAGTGATTCGGGGGCAATGGAGAGTATAGTGACCAAACTCACTGCAAAGGGCATAAGGGAAGTTTGTTTGAATATTGTTGTTGTTATTTCCTTGGTGTTTGTTGTTATTTCCCCCTTTAGGGTTCTGATTCCTCGAATTCTGGTTGCCCCCAACCAGTTGGTTTTGTTGGGGATGGTTTCCTCCTTGCCCTGGATTATTATTGTTCCTATTTTTTCCTTTATTTTTGGAATTATTTGATTGATGGGTCAGGTTGGTCATATTCAGTTGCTCAAAATTTTGGTATTGCTAAATGGGAGAGGGCTGAACAAAATTAACCCCAGCGTGTGGGTGTCCTTGTGGTGGAGCCATGGGTTGTGGGGGACTAGTAAATGGAAAATACAGATTATGTTGTGATGATCCATAGGGTACATAGGAAGGTGTGGTGATTTCACTAGTGCTTAGGGTATAAGTTGTCATAAAGGGGGTACCAGAACTTGGTTGGACATGTGGGCATATTGTGGGTGCCGGTGGGGGTCCATTTATGGGTGGAGGTAGGGTAACACAGTATGGTTTTTGATAAGGGGGAGGAGGATAATAAGTCATTCCTCCATATGTCGGAGGATACTGAGTGGTTCCATACATTAGTGGTTATTGGGGATGTGAATTATGGTGTGTAGTGGTACCAATCAATCCATCCACTGAGTGAGACATCCTAGGTTTGTCCTGACCGAATGGCACGGGTCTCGGGGTGTCAGGGAGTATTGTATATAAGTATCCTGACTGGGAATATATGAGTTTGAACTGTTGGGCCTTGCTAATGGATTCTTCTTTAGACTGGGGGAAGGTGGCGGTCACATCTTTGGCAAGGAGGGAAATGATTTGAGGAACCAATTGAGACATTGTTGTGGAGTAGCTTCATCTTTGTAGAGACTACGCCACCGATGCCATTCATGAATGTGGTCAGCGATGTGCATGACGAAGGTTTGTTTAAATTCTAAGAGTAGTTCGAGGCCATTGTCATGACGGATTGGTAGTTGAAAGAAGGTCAAGAATTCTTTGTCCAAGGATTCAAAGGTCACATGGGACCCAAATTTTTCTTCTACATACCACTTAATTGATGGGTCAGTGAGTGTACGTTGAAATAACCTCAATCGGACGGAATCATCTGTGATGTTGTTTGAAGAGAACCATAAGTGAAAGGTCATGCTATGGTTGGTGATATCGTCTCTCATTTTTCCTTCGAACTTGGGGATGTATGAAGGGAGTTTGGTAGGCATTGCAGGTCATGTGGGGTTGTGCAATATAGGATCATTGGTAAGTTTAGTTAGATCTGGTATGTTGAGGGAAGCCAAGTAAGGCATCTAAGGTGGTGGTGGAGGATTATCTCCAGCCATAGTGTGAGTGTTTTGTGTACCTGACCCTTGAGGGGGACTAGGTGGGTTTATGCTTCCTCCTTGAGAAGAAGTTGGTCCCCTACTTTCATGGAAAGGAGAGTGTGGGGATGTTTGACCTTAGGAAGTGGACCCAAGTAAAGAGGAACCAAGAAAAGATGATCCCAAGATAGTGGCACTCACAGGAGTGTGATAAGGTGGAGCCGATGAGTTGGCAAGACTAGGAACTCCCCCTAGAATAGGAGGGAGATTTAGCAGGCATCTAGAATGACGGGGGTTCTTTGGGTCCCCTATGATGTCCAACTAGCTGAGTGGATGTGTGCGAATGGTGGTGAGAGAAATAAATAAACAGGAGCCTTTGACGCAATTTTTGAACCTTCACAATATATTTCCCAATCATATGTAATCAGAAGGTCATCATACATAAAGTAATTTGATAAATAAGCATATGTGTGGATAGGTGGATTTTGTCCGTGTAGGAGAACAAAGAAAACAAATGCTCGTGTCCTAAAAGATGTAATTTCCTTCCTTTCAAATAGCACTAGACCCTCCAATAGCACTCGATAGTGGGGCCTGAAGTCACTGGAAGAGAAATTAGTGAAGGATTAAGTAATCAGTTATAATGAGGGGTAGAGGGGGCATATCCTGAAAGAGCTGGCAATATTTCCCAATAGCCACACAAAATATGATCAAGGTGCAATTGCATCCGACAATTGCCACTTGGGTGGATGTCCTTAATTTTGGTCACTAGGTACCTCGGTCAAAGTGTGACATTTAGATTTTTGGCCTAAGAAATGGGTCATGGGCTAGATCTCGTCCAAGAGGTGGGTGCCTCAAGGGGGGATGCACATAACAACCGGACCTCAGCATTCAACCCTTCACGGGTATCTCCCTACCTTATGGTGTAGGAACACTTGAATTGGAGGATTTAAAATTTCCCTATTTGTCAACTTATACTGTTTTGATGATGTGAGAACTAGATAATAGGGAGTTATTTGGATGCCTATCCCCGAGATCCTACCTAGACTAAAAAAATTATTTTGGCACCTCCTGTGGAGGAAAACTTAGTGAGTTTTTAGAAATATTTTAGGTGTGGTTGTTTGAGAGATTTGGGGTGTAAACCAACCTAATTGAAATTAAGTGAGAGTGGATAGTATCATCAAGAAAAAAGGGGTGGGGCATTTCAGAATCCCAATGTAGGAAACTTACTTCAACCTCCATGATTTCTAGATAAGACTATCTGAGTGATTTGTGAAGTTTGCGTGCGAATAAGTGAAAGTTTGCCAATTTTTTAATAATTTAGGTGTCACCTTGCTCCATGTCGACATGTGGGTCCTTACTATTCCTTTAACTTCCCTTGTGATTTAATCTAAGAAATATTTGAAACTATATTAGATTGTGGACATGTGGGCATGTATGGGCCCGTTAAAAAAAATTTAAAATTCCCTAGTGATTTAATCTAAGAAAGTAAATTTCAACATGTTGGTGTTGGGAGTCACTCCTGGATTGCAGCAGGAGCAGAGCCCAATGCCCATCAGTTTATGTCAAGATTTTTTTTTAAATGGGGTGATCGGATGTGAGTGAACTCAGAACAACATCATTTAATTAAAAAAACTAGGCCAGAAATGCACAGGGAAGTGAGGGCCATAAATAGCTTCAGTCAGGAATTTGATTTAAAGCGAGAGTAGAGGGAAGACTAGGGAGAAAAAAGAGGAGACTGCTCTAGGCATCAAGCCTTCCAGCAACTCGGAAAAGAAAAATGAGACACTAAAATGTGCCTAAATGACACAGTGATAACTACACACTGATCAAACCTATCATACTATGCAGCCACAACCATTCGACTGGATCCTCCAGTTCCAAATCATTCAGTGTCAAATGAAAAAGACAACGTGGAAGACTGCTTAAGACTGGTATAGAGATTGCAGTGACCAACCATACGTCATCCTACAATATGCGACCCTCGACTGGATCCTCCAATTCTGAGTGTTTTAAATAGCTAACAAACAAAATAAAAAGGAAAGAGAAACTGAATTCCATTATTTTGACATTCTCAAATCAAAATACATAACCAGAGCTTCCTTAGAAACTTTACAGTCGGGAGCTAAGCTCAACCATCGATACTTACAAAAATAGAAAAACTGAGTATATATACTCAGAACAATTTTCCCAACAGAGGCATGCTCCAACCTCCAAGGCATGGCGTCTCTTTAGTTCAAACCTGGACGAAAAACCTTCATCAGATGCCACCTTAACTCGGCATGGCTCTTGTAGGGGGGACCTGCACAGAAGGGTACCACGGGCTAATTTCTCCAGGCCTCCCATACCTTCCATTTATGGCTTGAGCTGAGGTTTTACTTACCTGCTCGATTTTCATTAATTGCTTCCCCAGGGAGTGGCCAAGATGATATGCTCAAGAGAAGACCATGTGCCTGCTCTCTAAGGCTCGGAGGCTATCCTCCATTTCTTCTAGCACCGCCATCAATGTAACTTAGGGCCATGACCTGGCACCTCTCTCCAAGGGTGCTTCGACATTTCTTATTTCGGGGATTTCTACTTCCCCTACCTTCAAAATTCCTGGTTCCCAATCTCACGAAACGACCCTCCAAGATCAACGATTAGATCGACTCTAAAAATGACGACCACGATCATCTTTCCTTGAATGCATTGGCTCCACGTGCCTCATCTTCTTTGTCCCTTTTCCATATGACCTAGTTCTATAACTGTGGGACCGCATCCATAGGCACTTTCAGCACTTCGTGTTTCGTGGATGGGAAGGAGTTGATCCTTGCTCTTCAAAGTCGTGATGCGTGAAGAGGCAATAGAACCCAATTGTGAACCACATGCCCCTCTTTGATCGGATGGCCTAGATCATATTTGGCGATACTGTGGGCCCAAATCCCGGATGCCTTCGGCACTCTACGTCTCACGGCTAGGAGGAGGCTGGTCAGTGTTCTTCAAAGTCGTGATAGGCGAAGTGGCATAGAGCCTAATCGCATGCCATGTACCCCTCCTTGATCGGATGACCTGGATCATTTTGGCAAGACTTTGGGACCGGGTCCTAGACACCTTTGGCACTTCGTGTCTCGCGGCTGGGAGGAGGCTGGTCCTTGTTCTTCAAAGTCACGATAGGTGAAGTGGTGATAGAGCTTAATCACGCACCACGTACCCCTCCTTGATCGGACGGCCTGGATCATTTCAGCGAGACTGTGGGCCCGGGTCTTGGATGCCTTCGAAACTTCCCGTCTCGCGGCTGGGAGGAGGCTGGTCCTTGTTCTTCAAACTCGTGATAGGAAAAGTGGTGATAGAGCCTAATCGCACACCATGTACCCCTCCTTGATCGGATGGCCTGGATCATTTCGGCGAGACTGTGGTCCTGGGTCCTGGACGCCTTCGGCACTTTGCATCTCGTGGCTAGGAGGAGGTTGGTCCTTGTTCTTCAAAGTCTTGATAGGCGAAGTGGCGATAGAACCTAATCATGTGCCACATACCCCTCCTTGATTAGACGGCCTGGATCATTTCTATGATATAAGCGCTATCCATTGCGCTAATCCTGGCGCAACTCTGCTAATCACGATTACTCGCTGACCGACGATCTTCTCTATAGATGGATCTTGGTCACTGACAACATAACTTCACCCGCTCACTTGATTGGTAGCCTGAAACGAGATTTTTATGTGCTACGCTTGGGCACTTCTCATGCAGCCTACAGACCTGGATACTCTTATGCCCAAGACAAGAATTTTGGCTAACATAACACTGTCCTATCTTTGTAGCATATGGACATGTATGGGCCCTTACAATTTTAATATGTGTTTCAAAAATAAACTAAGACGAGTCCCGAGGGGGGCTGTTGTCCTCTCCTAAAGATTTTGTCTTTTTAAGGGAGATGAAATTGATCCTCAACCTCTTTCTAATTCTCAAGATAACTTTGGAGTGCGAGAGAAGAGAATACTCAACGATTGATATCCAATTTTTGGTCCCAACGCTAGTTTTAGATGTAATATAGAATGATTCCCACTTAACCTTTAATCAAAGAAATCCATCCATGTGGCAACATGAAAACTAAAAGAGGAAAAAATTATGATTTTAACCCCCTAAGTGCCTATGTTTTGACTAATCCCTTTATATAGAGAGGGAATGTAAGTGTGGTGTAGATTACAATATGCATGGAATCAATTTTAAGAAGGCTATGGGCCCTCCACAGATCACAAAAAGGTTACAACGTGTATTTTTCTGCACAGGTGTGCAGGTATCAGAATAGACAGAGGCGCTTTGACTGCCAATGCGCAAAATAAAAGAGACTTATGGGTGCAGGTGCACAGAAAGTGCTGAGTAATACAGTGGTTTTGGCGCCCATGCGCATGATGCACAACTGTGGGCCAATAATCCTATGCACACCTGTCACATGACCGTGAAGAAAATTCTGGATGGAATTCTCTTAACTCATCTTTGAATTTGATGTTTTGCAGGTCGGCTTGGGTCGATTATGGTACCTGCGGGTTAAATAAATAGAAAGAAGAGATAAAATAACCCAAATGGGGTAGGAAATTGATACCTTTCCCCAACGGAGTCTCCAATATGTTGCACCTCTTTTGTCACCTAAATGAGCAAAATAATGGTGCTTACAAGCCCAGTTGGGTCAGCTAGGCAAGACAATAGTAAAGAAAAGGGTTAGAAATATAAATAATAATAGATAAGCAAAGAATTAAACTAAGAATGATAAAAATAATTAAACCATAGTGCATAAGAACATAAAGACAAGGAACAAACAAAACTCATGCCACCAATGGAAAGGATTATATTAATGGAAAGAAAACACCAAGAAGAAATAGATACTTTGGGTCCCCTCTTCCTCCAAGGGAGGGCTCTTGAACCCCCAAATATTGAGCTCTTCTTACAAATGAGAAACTAGGATGAAATGGTGAAGAGAATCCAAAGCACATTCATTCTAGAGGTGATATGAATGGCTAAGTGTAATGGTGCTAGCATACTCTTGATGAGGAAAGAGGATCCTCCAAGAGAATACCAGCATCATAACAATATAAATGAATTCCTTGAAAATGTAGTGCACCCATGGATTCCTTTTATAGAATAACTTTGAGTCATTATTCAACCGGCTTTTAGTGTGAACAAGGGGCTATTTAGGGCACCTTTAGGTCTTTGACTAGCCACCCAGCCAGATTCAACCGAGATTTGGATGTCAAATCAACTTGGAAGCTGAACCAGAAGTGGGTGGGAGGCCGACCAATATCATAAATGCACCGTTCTGAGTTGCGTGCAGTTTTTTGCATCCACAGTCACGCATCGAGCGCATGTGCGCTTTTCCAGCATTTTTGACTAGCGCACGTGTGCATGCTTCTTGTATATCCTTAGCGCATGCTAATTTTATAACTGGTTGTATAGTTTTGGACCTTTTGGAAATGCATTTTTGATGATTTTTGGTCCATGGGTGAACTAATAGTTGTTTGAAGATGCTAGAATCATGTAACCATTTGCGGATGAAATTTTAGTGATAACACTCTCCAAGCAAAGTTTGATGTAGAAAAAGAACAACTACAACAAGAAAAGGAACAGTTGCTCGTGGAGCAACTCGAAGTAAAGGGAATGGTCAACATAGCACTTCGCTCTATGACAGTCATCGAAGTAAAGGCTGAAGATTGAGTTCCACAACAAGTAGTGCAACTTGAATAAGTGATCCAGCAGCTACAACAATGCATGATAGACATGGAAATACGTGCAGTACTCGAGACCTCACAAGATGTAAGAGACCAAAGGGAAGAAACCACGAGGAGCGCAGTTGAAAGGATCAAGGCTCTTACCTTGGAATGTAAGCACCTCACTGATCGCAGTGCCTAAACCTATGAACAACTAGCGCAGAACCCAGAATTGAAGGCACTAGAGTTGCAACTCTAAGAGGTGAAGTATCAAGACGAAAAGATACAGGCACAATTGAAGTCCCTGTCAGCTGTGGAAATAATGAAGCACTCCCAAGAGAAATGCACTACACAACAACAAATCCATACTATCTAGAGTAGAGTTATGGAGGCAACTCAGAAAATCCAACCTGTGCAAGACAAGGCCTATCAATTGCTTACAGAAGTAGAAGGCCAAGGAGGAGAGCTAGAGCAGGTTGTCACTACAGCTGAACAACGTCTAGAGGGACCAATCAACGATGCAGTCATCCAGGAGTTCGCAGAATAGGAGGTTGTTGCACAGCAACAAGTCGAAGCAGCTTGAGCCAAGCTCGAGGCATTCAAAGCAGATCTAGTCAGACCAGAATGACTCAAGACGAGTCACAGGTGGGTGTTTGGGGCCTGTTGGCCCTTAACCAAGTTTTGCGAGATTCTTGGTCAAGTTTGACCTATTTTTGGACTTCGACAGCCTTTCAAAGACAGAGTGCAAGATGAAGCAGAGATCACAGGATCTTAGCCCCTTTTTGGGATTTGGGAATATGTAACAGGAATGGGAAGTCGGTCGATGGGTTTACCCATGTTTAGGCTTATTTTTGTATAAATACAAGGGTAGGCAATGTAAGAAGTAGAGCGCAAGAGTTGTGCAAGTTGAATAGTGTGCAAGATTTGTGCAGGTTGGATAAGTGCTAATACTTGGATTTGTGTGATCAAGAAGTGTAAGGCTTCATGCATACTCTGTGAGACATTGTTACACATTGTTTTGGCCAGTCTAGTGGTGTCTCTATAGTTATGTGCTCAAGTTCTCATAAGGACCTTTTACCTGAGAAAAGTGACTGTCTTCTTCCATAAAACATATTTTTGAGATGAGTTCACAGGCTGACTATGTTGTAGGGTGTGAGAATCTTGATTCTTGTAGTCAACCCTATACCTAGCCTGCAAGGTGTTTGCAGTCTGCTCTATAAGTAGGGTGCAAACCTGTTTTAAATATTAAAAGGAAGAGGAAGTTACGAAGGTTCTAGAAGAGGATCTTTTAGAAAATGAGTTGGCATTCACATGGTTGGCATCCTACTGAATTCTCAGATTTAGTGGGATCATCCTCATCCCTTTAACCATCTCTCCTTCTTCTATATAATGAAGGGTTTCTCAAGGAAGAGGTTAAGAAAGGTTGAATAGAGAATTAATGAAAGAATTGTGTGAGGAACCCTATTTGAATTGAAGCTTGAAGACTCCATTTGTCTATCAAGCCATACTGGACCTTCTTCATGCAAGTGTAGAGAAAGTGTGTGTGTTGGGACCGAGGAAGAATGAAAGGAAGCTTGCGACATCAAGGTGATCTGGTTGTATCTTCTACTTTCATTTAATATAATACAACGACATGTCCCTTTCCCATAAAATTATTCTTATTTTATTGCATAACTCCTTGATCATATGCATAGGTTGACATTGAATATACTTTGCCATCTTCACTTTGGTTGGTTTGTGCTATCTTGGACCTGATCTCACAAGAGCACCAGAGTGAAGTAGGAACAACAAAGACTTAAGGAAGCGATATAAAGGTACGTCACTCATTCCTTCCTGATAGTAGATTTGATGATTGCAACTTAGAGAAAGAGTCATGTCATGTCCTATTTTGTTATAGATCTAGGTGGATCTAGGGAGATCTATTAGTGTCAGCATATACCGATTTAACCTATAAAAAAATTGGTGAATCCACTGGGGAAACAACTCATTTTTGTGGTTTTTTGTTGGCCATTTGCTCTTGGTCTACGTTTTTCATTGCCAACCCATCTCTGAGTCTATAGGAGACCCTTATAGATTCTTTGGACCTAGAAGTTCACTCAAAATATTTGTCCCTTTTCCAAATTTTCATAATTTACAAACCTTCTCGCACTGGACCTCTTTGTACCCTACGATAACTTTTCATTTTCGCACCCCACTGTTTAGTCCAGTGCAACATTCTCACACCCTGTTGGTGTCTAGACTGAGAGAATGCCTCATTCTCACAATGTGCTCTACTACTAGGCTACAAACCCATTTGTAAAAATTTTGGATTAGGTATTCTTATTCTTTTTGATGCCCAGATTTGTTTGTTCATCTGGGAAGAACTTCTTTTGCCAGTGTTTGACTGTTTCTTGACTTCAAATATTGTGGTCAATTAGTTTTCGGAGATCGAAAACTTTTCTTCATCATTTTTTCCTAGTTTTTACTTCTTGGCCTTTTACCAATGAGGGTATAATCTCGGATTCTGAGATCTGAGTGCTTGTTTGGTCATAAGTCTTTGATGAGATTAAAAGTTGGGATTATTATTTTCATTGGTTGCTTGCTTCTTGGAAAATTTCTTTGTCCATATACATTTGAAGAAACTTTTTTCTTGTTGATTTTTATTTTTATCTCCATTGAAATATTTGATTTGGGCATTTATTGAGTATTGTTTTTTCTTTGGTTGCTTACCTTTTCTTAGCTCCATCCCTATTTTTGGCTTCTAAATTTTTTTTTATTTAAAGTCTTGTTCTTTTAAGCAATCATTCAAAAAATATTGGCATTAAAAGAGAACGAATAGTGAATTTACGTTATCCATGATTGTTTGGTACTACATTTGAAAAGAGAATTGTACATCGCAGTGTGCATTGTTCCAGAAAAACTCCTTTCTCCCTGCCATAGATAGAATTCATCGAACGGAAGTTTGTATCATTCATTTATATTTATGCAAAGTTGGATCAAAGTCTTACACAACATCGGTTTCATTTCTGCATCCCTCTTGAGTAACAACAACCTTTAATAATCCTCTGCAATTTGAAAATCAACTAGTAATGTTTTCTAGGGCTCTTTTACACCAACATTAGCTAGGATGGATCTTTAGAATAGGCAGTGAGACACACTCTCCAAAGCACAAAACACACAATAGTATCTTGTGATAGGGAGTGTCAAATTCCATTTGCATCATTTTTTTCTAGGAAGCCCTTCTCACACAAGGCTCAAACCTAAGGTCACATTGAGATTGACAGAGTTACTCACCCTGCTTTGTTGATCTCGGTGTAGAGATTGCATCTATTATGGGGGTCACATGAAGGTATACCCACAATGATGAGTGGAAGCCTCTCAAGTTGATTTCGGGCTAGATACCTTGCCCTTGCGTGTGGATCAGACTGTCGACTATTTCCCTAGGCATCATTGTTGTTTGTGGTAACCTTAGTAGCCTATCTTCTTAGAGTCTTACACTAGGTGAATGTGGAGGGGTAAGTCTTCACAATACCTAGGATCGATGCTGGCCAGACTCACTCGGGCTCCTTGGAGGGTATACCCATGATTATGTGTGGGAGCTTGCACCAGGGTGTAAAGCTGTTAAGCAGGTCATCAACGTAACTTTTCCACTCTAGCCCAACCCCTTCTTGTCTTGTCTTCGTGACGTTGGATTTCATCACCAACTAGTGACTTCGGAATTGGAAGCTCTTGTTTGCTTAGTTTTGATTCCTAGATTTTACTAGCGCGTGTTGTTTGTTTACCTAATTTGGCCATAGAATTTCTTTCATAATATTTTAACTTGATTACGATTGACCCTCCATGCCATTCATGTAGAATGCAAGGCCTACCCCTAGAAGATCGGGAAGGTTCTCAACCCTTTCCTACAAACTCACCGAAGGGCTCTCCTCAACAGAGTGAAGTCCAATACATTTCCACTCCACAAGTGGAAAGATCTAACTCTTTATAATGGTTCTGAATTACCAATTCTCGAGAGGAATTTCGACTTCCTACCGACTCTGTGAGACATATTGTTCGAGTGAATTCTTCTGGAGAAATAGTTGTTGAGTATTCTGGATTACAAACCAGACCTTTCACTAGACCTGAGGGTCAAGATCCTTTTTGGACTACTGGCATTTTTAGACGAGATCTCTTTGGCTCAGGAGCAAGCGTCAATATCACTGTCACACCTGAGCTGCCCAAAACATCTGATCCAGAAACAATACCTTTTACTAATGCCTATTATTTTCCTGGTTCAGATGCTCCAGCAACTGACTACATCTTGAATATCCCCCTACAAATGGTCCATTACACAATGGTCCCAGATACTATGAGTCCTCACACTGGGATTACGGTGGCTACCCAAGCTCCCATTGGCACGCCGCTTTCACCTAGATTCACCCCAACACTTCCCCCCAAATATCATGAAAGATACCAGATATATAAAATATGCAGAACAGAAATAAAATGCTAGAAATGGCAGAATAACAGTAAAATATCTAGCATAATCTTCACCATAACACAGAAATGATATAAGAATAACAATAGAAATAGCAGTTTGATTCAGAAAGCAATGTTCACAGGCCTCTTCGAGGGGGCAAACTCCAATCGAGTAGCGCTTTGTTACAATAATCTTCAAGCTAGGGTTTTCATACCCTCGACCCTTATTTATACTAAATATGTCTATTAAGAAAAACATCCACAGGAAGATCCTTCTAGAAGCGGAAGATTCTATTAGGTCTTCTTACATCCGCCTTATTCTATTTTATTGAAAGGCCTTATTAATATTGACCTTTATTACATCTGAATACATTGATCTACCTATGTGCGGGTTAGGACCTTAACATGCCCGCCC
>JASDQU010099746.1:320713-367713 GCA_032191745.1 Picea mariana
CTTGGGAATGTCGGCCTCTTTCATACGTATCTGGTGATAGCCCGAGCGAAGATCAAGTTTGGTAAAGAATTGGGTGCCACTCAATTCATCCAGGAGGTCATCAATGACAGGAATGGGAAATTTGTCTTTGATGGTCAGTTTGTTGAGAGCACGAAAGTCAGGACACATTCTCCAATAACCTTGTTTCTTCAGTACCATGACGACCGGAGAGGATTAAGGGATCGTACTAGGACAAATGACGCCAACAATAAGGAGTTCCTAGACCATTTTTTCAATTTCATTTTTTTGTGCAAAGGGGTGGCGATATGGACGTATATTGGGGGGAAGGATTTCTGGGACAAGGGGAATGGAGTGATCATGAACACCGCGGGAAGGAGGGAGTCCTTAGGGAGTGGAAAATACTGTTTGATGTTTAGAAAGGAGGGCTTGGAGGTCTTGAGGCACTAGGGGTGTCTATGTGGCTTGTATGATGTGGAGTTGGGCAATGACACCAGAATGACCTTTTTTGAGCAGTTTTTCCATGCGATGAGAACTGATGACGTCATGTGAACCAACAGTGATGCCTTGGAATTTATGTTGGTGGCCACCTTGGTCGAATTACATGGTTAAGTTCTGAAAATCCATGAGAATGGGACCCAAAGTCCTTATCCAATCTACACCCAACACAATGTCACAACTGCCCATGTCAATAGCAAACATATGGGATTTTAGGTGGTAGTCACTGATTTGGAGACACACATTTTCACAGCGCCCACCACATTTCATAGAACCACCATTGGCAATCATGATTTGGAAATTGTTGACATCATGGATGTAGCAATGGGTTTCTTGGGCAATGCGGTGATGAATAAAATTGTGGGTGCTGCCACTATCAACCAGAATGATGACCTTTCGGTGCTTGATGTAACTGATTAACTTGAGGGTTTGGGGGGCAAAGAAGCCAGTGAGAGAATTTAGGGAAATGATCGGTTCCACTTCGGGAGGTTCGGAGGGAGGGTTTATGTCAATGATTTATGGTGACTCAGGCACAAGGGGAGTGTCAACATCCTCTTCCGGAATATCCTTAGAGATGGCCATAAAAATCTTTTGTTCCTTACATTTGTGACCTGGGAAATATTTTTCATCACGATTATAATAGAGGCCTTTGAGTTGGCGTTCATCCATTTCAGCCCTGGTGAATTTTTGGATCTTTAATGGGGCGGAGGGAATATTGGGGTTGACTGGTTTAGGGCGAGAAATAAAGGAAGGCTTATGATTTTGAGAGGAAACAATTTGTTGTGCTTCTTTAGATTTTTTAGTAGCCTCCACCCAAGTCGTAGGTCGATCCATGAGGACATGGGCCCGAATCTCCTCCTTGAGGCCATTGATAAAACACTCTCGAAACAAAGCATCAGTCATGCCCTCTGTTCAAAAATCCAGGCACTCAAATGAAGCTATGAAGTCTTCTCCTGTGCTTGATTTCTTCAATTTTTTCAAACGGCCCAAATGGTTGGTGTCAGTGTCAAACCGTTCATAAAGCTCAGTCACAAATTGGGTCCAAGCAATATACCCTTGACGGGAAGTTTTTCTCCATTTCCACCATTTCCAAGATTCTTGATCTAGATGGAGAACACCATACTTGAGTTTGGCCAAGTCATCTGTAATGTTGTAGAGAGAGAAATAATTTTCCATTTGGGTGACCCAACCAATGGGGCCTGAGCCATCAAATTTGGTTACATCCACCCACGAAAGGTGTATTTCCCGTTGAAAGTGATGGGGCTGAAAGGAATGGGAAGAAGTTTCACCTTCAGTCTTTGTATGTGCATCAGGAAAAGAGTCATCGATAGGGATCTTGAGTTTGGTGTAGAGTGATGCAAAGACAGATTCAAGATGGGTGGTCAGTTTGTATTTGAATTCCTCCATTGTGGACTGCACGGCTGCATTTACGGATGCATTTATGGTGGTATTGATGGATGCATCACGGGAGGCAATAGTAGCACTGAGTTGTTGCACTTCTTGTTGGGTCTCAAGGAAACTAGATTGCAAGGTGTTGAAGTGAGACTCTAGTTCTTGGCTACGGGTATGGGCCATGAGGATGGGTGAACTGAAAAGGGAGCGGGCTGGGTCAGAAATGTTTGCAAAAAAATGATATGGATGAATGTGATAAGGGAGAAGAGATGAATCTAATGGAATAGGTCTCAAATAATGGTGAAAAAATTTCCTAGACTTTTTTTTTTTTTACAGTTGTGGGGTTATACTTTGGTCTGAAGAATGTTGTAGTGTTGAAATCCCCAAATTCTTAACCAGAAAGAAATGTGTATTTACTTGGCAACCCGAACACAGATTCATGACAATAGATCTCGCTGGTTTGATTTGTTTATGTTTATGTTTATGTTCCCCAAGGGTTAGGTATTCAAGGGTTTACCCTGTGCTATAGGTCTTTGATATATGTGCAGGGTCCAACAGTAGTACTCGACCCAATATCTCAGGGCACTAACTAAAGAGGATAGACTGTACCCTTAGCCGTACTACCCGACTACCCAGGTACTAGAGAGTATCTTCCCGAGTGTTGTTCTCGGTGACACTATAGCAGTCCGACGACCGATAGGTTTATCTAAAAAGGGCTTTAGGAAATCTAGGCCGATCCGTACAAAGGTGTTGTCTGATGCACTACCACTCGAAGGGGTACCAACAGGGGTTACAAGGGTGGCCAACATATGTGCGCTTAAGAACCACTTGTATTTCCTGCGTGTATGAATCCCTCAACCGCGGGTTTATGCGTGTAACAACAGATCTATGTGGCTTAAAGACACCAGAATACGTCTCTACCCTGAAAAAAAAAAATACCCACAATTTCTGCCAAGGAAAGTGCTCTGATACCACTTGCAAGATACCAGATATATAAAATATGCAGAACAGAAATAAAATGCTAGAAATGGTAGAATAACAGTAAAATATCCAGCATAATCTTCACCATAACATAGAAATGATATAAGAATAACAATAGAAATAGCACTTTGATTCAGAAAGCAATGTTCATAGGCCTCTTCGAGGGGGCAACCTCCAATCGAGCAGCGCTCTGTTACAATAATCTTCAAGCTAGGGTTTTCATACTCTCGACTCTTATTTATACTAAATATATCTATTAAGAGAAACATCTAGAGGAAGATCCTTCTAGAAGCATAAGCTTCTATTAGGTCTTCTTACATCTGCCTTATTCTATTTTATTGAAAGGCCTCATTAATATTGACCTTTATTACATCCGAATACATTGATCTATCTATGCGCGGGTTAGGACCTTAACATATCATGTGTTGAATGCTTCTATTCCCACTCCTACACAAATCCCCTCTGGGACTCTTGGCATTTCCACTCCTTCTGGGCACCATCTCATTCCTAGTTTCATTTCGACACTTCCTCGACCCCCTTTTAGAGGACCTCTTACATCCCCTATCGGAGGCACTGACCCTAGTGGCACCATCCCGTCTTTCACACCTAATTACCAAATTCCTGTTGGTGGACAATTTCACCAAGGAGGCCAAACCCAATCCCCTTTTGCAGGAAAAATCCCAATTAGGACGCTACTCCTAATTGGAGGGCAACCCCCACCTACCCCACCCTATGGAAAAAACATACCTCCACCCTTGGCCCAGTATTGGAACTATCTTATACAAAACAATCCTCACTCAACTGGGGGGCAACAGCCTCAAGCTAGCTTCTTCATACCTCCTAGTATAGGCCAACCATATCTAGGTACATCCAATCCTATTTGGGGCTGTAATGCTCAACCCCACTTCCCTGTTCAAGGGAGCAACCCCAACCAATACAACCCTATAAATTACCTACCTCCACACCAACAACCGAATCTGCTCGGATCTTCGCATTACATGCAAACTGCTTATGGTCCTACTGGCATACCTATGGGTCTCCCTCCCCAAATTCACCAGTACCCACACGTGAATAGAAAGTTACCCTTCTTAGCCACCTTGGACCTCCTTGATCTGTCGAGAATTTTAAATGATCTTATTACCAGCCAAACTACCATCTGACATCCTTAAGTTCTATGGTAAACTAGGAGAGGACCCGAACAATCATGTAATGACTTTTCACCTTTGGTGTTCATACAACTCTTTGATGGATGACTCTATTTGTTTACGCCTTTTTCAGCGAACTCTCACAATTTTCACCATGAAGTGGTATATAGAATTACCATGAGGCTTCTTCACTGACTTCAACACCATCGCTATGGCATTCCTCACCCACTACCAGTTACCGATCTGTTACGAAATGGGAATTGACATTTTGAGTTCTTTCAAACAAACCAAATCCACTCATATCTCTGATCACATTCATGAGTGGCGATAGAGACAACATCTCATCAAACTTGAACTTCCCGATTAGTTACTGGAAGAGTGGTTCACAAAATCATTCATGAATGACATCACTCATGACATCTCCATGGGTGGAGTTGTCACAGAAGAACAGGTGATCAGTCGTGCTCAATACCTCGACCTCGTTTACTCACAAACATGTACTCTTTACGACTTACTCCCTGACGCACCTCATCCTTCTACTACTGCTACTTCAACTACTCTTTCTACTTCTCATGCAGCTGATGGTGTGATTGGCACTTTCCATGCTCAACCCCATTTCGTACAAGCCTCTAGTAACAACCCCAAATCCATTGCTTCTAATGTTCAAAATGCTTCGTCTTCTACCCCTGTAAGAAAAAATAAATCCAAAAAAGGGAAGGGTAAGAACAAGGAGGATAAAAATAATCCGCAATCTGAGAAGACCAAAACACAACCTATTGACGATAAGGATAAGTGCAAACCCCGATACCCTTGTCTTATCTATGGTGATGATCACTACACTAAGGATTGTCCAAGATGAGCCCAGGTTACTAAGTTCCTTCAAGGGACCCTGAAACTACCTGCTCCGACCATGTTTTCACAACCCTTCACTTCTCAACAACAGGCCCAATTGATCATTCATGACCAACCTTCCCCCTCCACTACATCTTATGTATTAATGTGTACAGGTGATTCAAAGAAGAATGACATCACACTTACCACTCAAGCCAAAGATTATTCTTCCTCTAAAGATAAGGTTGATGAAATACCTCCTTCGTTGGTCCAACCCTCTCCCACGACTCCACCTATCAATGGTCCTCTTTGCCTCGAACGACCGAGCCTAGATACAATTCTTCGCCCTCCCCCAAAGGGTGTTGTCTGAAAATCTGCTTTCAATCCTCATGCTCGTGCTACCCAGAACTATAGTATTATCAAAGATCTCACCCAAGCATTGTCTGTGATGTCAGTCCTCGAAGTCCTTCAGAGTTTTCCTACAAAATGGAAGGCACTGTTGAAATATATTGGTGGAATCAACCCTACCGATACAAATTTAATAATTTTTTACTTGGAAGATCACATTCCAAGGTTACCCCCTCAAATCGCATTCCAAATACAAGTTATTGTCTTCGATAATAACATTTGTAGAACAGTTATTGATGAGGGTGCCTCGACATGTGTCATGTCTATTACCGTCTGGAAATCCATCGACTCTCCTCCCTTAACCGAATCTCACAACACGCTCAAAGCTTTCAATGGATCTGGTTTTAAGGCTTACGGTGTCCTCCCTTCGTTTCCTATTACGTTAGAAGGAAAAATGGTCAACGTTGACGTGGAGGTCTTTGACGCTCCTCTCGATTACAACCTTCTACTTGGTTGTAGCTGGATCGATTCCATGCGTGCAGTTGTGTCCACTCTTTTCCATGTCGTATGTTTCCCACATCAAGGAAAATTAATTACGGTAGACCAATTGGACTTCTTTAACTCTGATGCACATACCAACAACGTACCTTTCATTGCAAAAACACCCCCTGGATATGCAATTGTTGGTGTCGATCTTCTTAAAGATTCCTCTTTGATGGGTACTTTCCCCATTCCACTGCCCGATGTTCCACATCCGTTAGTCTCCTCGATCAATATGATTTCCACCTTTGTTTGAGAAACCCCTGCATCTTATGACCCGTGGATAGTACCCAACCAAGGTGATCATCTTCATTATGGCGACCAAATGCCTTTGAGTCTAGTTGAATCAGCTTATCAAGTCATTCAATCAGAAACCCCTTCTACCCCCTCTCTTGGTGATTCATCTCCGGATCCATTCTAGGTCATTTTATCTACAGACAAGATGATTATGTTTGTTATGTCCATGGAAGACACCCCTTGGGACGATGAACATCATCGTTCCATTCTCTTCCTGGAACAACACATTGTTGAGAGTTACCAACGGATCTCGACTCCATCGACCATTTTCGTCATTTCTACCATTCCCGAGTCTACACACGATATGTTTTACAAAGGGAACTTAAGTAATATCTCACCCAAGATCCCCCTTGACATATCCATTAAACCTAGAGTTGTCAAAAATGTGCATATCGTAGCTTCATGTTCCCATGAAAAAGTTGTCAAATACAAGTCTCTTTTCCAAGAATTTTGTGACGTCTTCACATGGAGCTATGAAGAAATGCCAGGTATTGACCCTGACATTGTTGTACATGAAATTAAGACATACCTAGGTGCTAAACCTGTCTGGCAATGACTTCGTCTGGTCCACCCGCATAAAGCAACCGCCATCAAGCTCGAAGTTGAGAAACTTCTTAAAGTTGGATTTATTAACCCTGTGGCTCTAACTGACTAGGTTTCCAATCTAGTTTCGATTAACAAGAAACAAGGTATGATTCGCGTGTGTGTTGATTATAGGGACATTAATAAATCTTGTCCTAAAGACAACTTTCCTACCCCCTTCATTGACCATATCATCGATGACTGTGCTGAAAGTGAAATCTTCTCTCTGATGGACGATTTCTCTAGATATAATCAAATCAATATCGTACTTGTAGACCAACACAAGACCTCTTTTATTTGTCCTTGGGTCACTTTCGCCTACCAGAAACTACCCTTTGGTTTAAAGAATGTCGGTGAAACTTTTCAATGTGCTATGTCTTATGCCTTTCATGATATCAAGCACATTTTGAAACCATACCTCGATGACTTACCGAATCATTCCATGCATTGTGTCGATCATCCAACACACCTCCAAGCCATCTTCCTTCGATGTCGGTTTTAACGTATACGCTTAAATCCACACAAATGTGTTTTTTGTGTAGAATCCGACTGACTTCTGGGATTTATTGTTTCACGTCACAGGATTAGAGTAGATCCTTTGAAGGTCGAGGCGATTCTTAATATCCCTCCTCCTTCCTCACTCCACCAGTTACAGAGTTTGCAAGGGAAGGAAAACTACGCTAAGTTAACCCTTGGATTTACTCGACTAATTAAGAAAGGTTCTGAGTTTGTATGGGACACCACTTCCAACAAAGCATTCGAAGCTTTGAAATTGACTTTAACCTGTACCCCACTACTTTTCCCACCCAATTATAGTCATGATTATTTCCTTTATCTCACAGCCTCAGACTTTACCATTTCCATGGTTTTGGTCCAGGAGGATGAGTCTCATGACGAACATGTCATCTATTATTTGAGTCGGAGTCTCACAACTATCGAAACCAAGTATTTACATGTTGAAAAACTGGCCTTGGTAGCTGTCCAAGCTGTCCAACATTTCCGACACTATATCCCTTTACGCAAGACCACTGTGATTTCCAATTGCAATCCTATGCAACACATTATTACACACCAATTTCTAGGGGGAAAATACTCCAAATGGATCGTAATACTCTAGGAGTTTGACCTAGACTTCGAATGCACCAAGTCCAAGAAATCCTTCGTGATTGTCGAATTGATTTGTGACCTTCCCTGTTCTCACATGGAAAATGTAGCAAAGGATTCATTACCCGATGAATCCCTCTTACTGATCAGTTCTGACAACCTTTGGTATGGGGATATCATTATATATCTTCAAACTCATACTTTTCGGCCCGATTTGTCTAGGACTGATTGTCGTCGAATATGTTACCAAGCCCGTTAGTATATTATCCTTGGTGACATAATTTATCTCCGTGGGGTTGACTCCGTCTTTCGACGATGTCTCACCTTTGACGAAGCTGAGAAAGCCTTGAATGACTGCCATTCTGGAGCATGTGGTGGTCACATGTCTATGTATGCTACTACCCAAAAGATCCTACAAGCTAGATATTTTTGGCCCTCTTTATTCAAAGATTGTATTATCACCGTCCAAAAATGCCATGCTTGCCAAACATACAACAACAAAATATGATCACACCCTGCTCCTCTACACCCTGAAGTCTCTGTTGGACCTTTTGCGAAATGGGGTATCGATTTCATGACATGTCACCCTCACTCGGTCGGGGGGCATGGATACATTATCGTAGCCGTAGATTATTTTACGAAATGGGCCAAGGCGATGATGACATTCGACAATACGGAAAAGACTGTATCATTATTAATATTCAATCATATCATTTCTCGATTTAGTGTTCCCCAAGCTATCGTTACTGATCATGGTAGCCACTTTAGAAACTTATGATGTCTAAACTCACTAAAAACTTGGGTCTTCGACATGAAAACTCAACACCCTATTACCCATAGGCCAATGGCCAGGTTGAAGCAATAAACAAATTCCTGATTACCATGCTTCGACGAATGATAGGGATTCACAAAACTAGTTGGCACACGATGTTGTTTTCGACATTGTGGGTTTACCGGACATCTGTTAAGTCTGCTACCGGGTTTTCACCTTTCCAGTTAGTTTAAGGTATAGAATTCATCCTGCCGATTGAATGTGAAATACCGTCTATAAATCTCATCGCTGAACTTCTCCCAAACACTTATACTGAAGAAGAACGTCTGTTGTATCTTATGCAACTAGACGAAACCCATCGTGATGCCACCCTAATTATAGAAACCCAGAAGAAACGCGTCAAAGCTCAATATGACAAACATGTCAAACCACGCATGTTCTCTGAAGGAGATCTAGTCCTCCTTTATGAACAAGATCAGGATTTGTTAGGAGCCAGAAAATTTGAGGCTATGTGGTGAGGCCCTTATATCGTCAGACATGTGTTGGAGAAAGGAGCCTACGAGTTAATGGACTATGATGGTGTCCCTTTGAGTGAGCCCATAAATGGGATTTACTTAAAGAAGTACTATGCTTAGGTCATCTATGCATGATTTCTTGTATTTTATTGTATCATACTCTCGTGTGTCACTTTAGTGTGATTTTTCGTTATTTGGTCTCTACCCTCGACCGCTTACCTTGTGTTGTGTCTAGTTTCCAGATGTCGAAGTCTTCGCTACCCCACATTTGCTTCGCCGTTGGTGCTAGTCATAGTACTTGGAACTTAGCTTCTGTTGCATGGGAAATTTACACACCTACAAATGAACTTATCATTCTAAGAGGTGTTTTCCTCGTTCGTGCGACCAATAATATCATAGAATATAGCGTCATCATCAAATTGTTAATTGATGCTATTTCACTTGGTATCTACCACCTGGTTATATGAATCGATTCACAGCTAGTAGTGCTACAGTTAAGTAATGGCTATGCTATCTAAAGTCCTACTTTATTATGGGTATATTTACGAATTCACCTCTTGGAACGTTATTTTGATTACATCGAATATCAACACATTCCTAGATGTCTAAATACATTGACTGATGCTTTAGCTAATTATGTGTTAGATAGACATCTGAGACATTTATAAAACCAATAACACATCACATGTATTATACAAAAAAAATAATCCTATAGAAGCCATATATATGTATATAAGGATCAAAATTTTTTACAAAAATTTTATGTCCAAAGACCAAAATCTCAAAATATGAAGCCCATAGCTTCTACAAGATAACATTATGGATGATGCTCATGGTAACATACAACTACTCGGGATACCCTATGGAGAAGTATACTAAGAGACTTAGACACATCCACAGTATGGCATTGATAACGCCTTGGGATCTCCCCAATAGAGATGTTTGGGACATCCATAGTCAGTCCCTCTAAGTTCTGTTCAACTGCCTTGTAGTCTTCAGCATCCCATCTTGCCACCAGAGCCACTTCTCCTCGTCTTTGAATGGGAGACATTCCTGGAGGTCAATATGGTCCCACATCTATGTCATCAAAATAAATTTTTTGATTAGTCCTTAGATAGACATAAAAACATTTTATATAATAAAATTTGCAAAAACATTAAAAAAGAACAAAATGTGTACTTTTCACCTAAGTCACCCCACTGAGCATCCTCAGGTAGGACCAAATCTGAATCTCCTCGAAAATCCAAATTGGCATATGCATAGTCATCGATCATCAGCATCTGGGGCCTCAACCAATCAAAAAATGAATCGTTATATTTGATTTTAGGCCCTGCAATGTGCATCCTTGGATCCTATGGAGCCGATAAACCCCAATCTACCTGTAGTTGCAGTAGTGCGACCCTCTCAAGGAAGAATTACACTAAAAGTGACCCGTACCCAAAATTCTTCAAGTCACCCCTTCTGCACTTTGTTAGTTTCCTATTCTTACTGCGGAGAATTGCATCTGACCAGTTGAAAACCCAAGGCTCTGTGAACTCTATTGCATATTGGAAATGTCTCTGGAGAGGCATGTGCAGAGCAACTCTCCCAACCATGCATGCAATGGTAAAAAAGATAGTTCGTAGGGTCAAGTCTTGGACCCGCCAAATGGCAACTTTACCCTTTCTTCTCTCCATCTCAAGAACACAATGTTGGCAAACATACTCACTCATAGGAAGTCCACCACCCCTAACTCCGATCAGAGTTGCATGGGATCCACATCATGACAACCCCGTAAGAAAATAGATATCCTTGATATCTAGTGTCAGCGTGTGGACCCCTACATGAAATCACTGTTGATCCACATTCCACATGTGGACCAGGTACTCTAACAACCTGAGTTGGGCTCTCATGCCCGGGATCCTGAAAAACTTTAAAAGACCACATTCCTGGAGTGCAGCAACTGTACGCAGATCATTTTCGGCAATGGCATCATCCTCCTCGTGTTCCCTTTCCCTCCATTCCAACATCGTGATGATCAATACCTGAAATGGAGCCATGAGAAGGAAGTTAGAAACTCTTTTTAACCTCTTGAATAATTTATTATTGAGTAAAAACTTTCACAAAAATCCATTTTTTGGCCCTCGTAGGTGAAGCTTGCACACAGTGCGAGATTCTGGTAGGTGCACTGAAGCTCACCTGCGAGAATCTTAGGCTCTCGCAGGTCCCGAATGAATCACCTGCGAGAATGGCTGAGCGCATTCAACGACCCTAAAATGGACTCAAACACTTAAAATTACCAATAAAAATCGATTTTAATCCATGAAAAAGTTGAAGAATCAAGAGATTACCTCGTTGGCCGAAACCATTTGCTGAATGACCGCCTGTACCTCCTGCAATCGAGCAAATAAATTTGGAGAAAAAGAGGTGTGTTGGACAATTGTTTTGGCAAAGTAACAATGAAATGGTAAAAAGGGATTTTCACCCATATTTATTCACCTTTTTACTATTTCTTATTGATTTTTTGTATATTATTTTTATTATTTTGTTTAAAAACCTAATGCCCTAATAGCCTTGTGAGTATGGTTGTTTTGCAGGTAGGTGACCTAGAATCCTGAATGACGATGTGCAAATGTTTTTTCCTTTTTCATCACATGTATGAATATCTTTTTAGGGTTTTGTAGGAAAAACCTCGAGCTCAGTCTTCGTTCGTTCTCTCTCTCGAAAATACATGCGAACGTAACCGAGTATACTTTTGTTGTCTTTTCGTACTCGTCATGGTAACATGAAAACAATGAAAATAAGAGAGTATTCTTTAATCTCTTTTCAGGCTCCATAAAAAAAAAATATTGTCGAGTGATCTTGTTCTTTTCACGCTCATAAAAGTATTTGAAGAAAATGTTCTATGAGCAATAGTTTATCACTTTTTCGGTCTCATCAAACTAATTTATGAAAAAGGAACTGGGAGATTTCTCTTTAAGTTTTTTTCAGACTCTCAAAACATGAAAAACCCCAAGTTTTATATCTTTGGACTCGTTAAGAAAACATAGAAAGACCCTTTATGGGACCAAACCACTCCTTCCTAGGGTTTGTTAAATGTACTTCGAGGGACTCATACAAAGGATGAGCTTACATCAACAAGCATATGTTATCCTCCTCAAGCTTGTGTAAAAATAAAGAGGTACTCACCAAAAATGGTGGGGGAAATTTTGGGAAAGGGATATACCTTCGTATTTGTATTGGTGGCAATATGCGTCGCTCTTGAACATGACACTCCATGTTCATCATTTGAATCCAGGTTGGAAAATCCATTTGTCTCTTATCTGACTTACTACGACGTTGTATCTTGGGTCGTCTTCTCATGTCGTTCATATGTTCAAGAGAAGTCCAAAAAATCCCTCCATTGAGTCGACCATCTACAGTTGTCCATTCTTACCATGTCGGCCTTCCCTGTGTCCATTTCAAATCATATTCGTACTTTGAATTATCCTCAAAATTTGTTACTTATTTTGTATCATTGATGGGGGATACATCAAGGCCCTCCTATGATGAGTATTTTTCCATCGAATCCAACTCATTATCCGGGAACAAGACTTAGAAAATGTTTAGTACCTTACAACCTACATTCCTTAATGGCAGGTCTCTTCGCTTTCGACAGTGGATTCACATCATTGGTCCTTGATCAAAAGATTTCGTTGAATGTTCGACTTGAGCTCATTTATTCACATTCGTTCGGATTATACTTAGGTACCTTGGGAGTCATTGACATCAATGGTGATTTCCCTCGCACTTGTTAACGGTTTTCATCAATGACTGGTAATCGAGTGGTTTCTACCATGTTCGACTTCGACACATGTAATCACATGGTTAGATTCGTACCTTTTAGAAAATGGGATTGAAGACCCTGGGTCTCATTTTTTTTGGCCTAGGTTGTGTTGGATTATTTATGATTTGTATTAACACATAGATCCACTTTGTATGTCGCGTGGATATGTCCTAATCTGCGTCTTCTAAACACACAGATCCAAAGTGTATTCCTGGTGGCTATGTGGTATTATTGGCGACAGGAATCCACAGTGTATGATTGGTGGTCATGGCCTACATTTATGATTTCATTCATTTGTGGTCTAAGCATGGGAATGCCTACCTCATAAATGGTATTATATTCTGTAGATGCTTGATTGTTTGCAGGTTTCCAATTAGGTGTGATCCTTGTTTCTAATACACACACATATTTTACAAAGTATTTCGGCTGTCATGAGTTATAGCCTCATACTTTGGGGGGAATTATGTTACACATTATTTTGGTCACTCTGGTGGTGTCTCTACAGTTATGTGTTCAGGCTCTCGTAAGGACCTTTTACCTCAGAAAAGTGACTGTCTTCTTCCATAAAACATATTTTTGAGATGATTTTGTAGGCTGACTATGTTGTAGGGTGCGAGAATCTTGATTCTCATAGGCAACCCTATACCTAGCCTGCGAGGTGTTCGCGGTCTGCTCTATAGGTAGGGTGTGAACTTGTTTTAAAGCTTCAAAGGAAGAGGAAGTTACGAAGGTTCTAGAAGAGGATATTCTAGAAAATGAGTTGGCATTCGCATGGTTGGCATCCTACTGACTTCTCAGATTTAGTGGGATCATCCTCATCCCTTTAACCATCTCTCCTTCTCCTATATAATGAAGGGTTTCTCAAGGAAGAGGTTAAGCAAGGTTGAATAGAGAATTGATGAAAGAATTGTGTGAGACAACTGTTTGAATTGAATCTTGAAGACTCCATTTGTCTATCAAGCCATACTGGACCTTCTTCATGCAAGTGTAGAGCAAGTGTGTGTGTTGGAACCGAGGACCATTGAAAAGAAGCTTGTGGAATCAAGGCAATCTGGTTGTATCTTCTACTTTCATTTAATATAATACAATGACATGTCCCTTTCCCATAAAATCATTCTTATTTTATTACATAACTCCTTGATCATATGCATAGGTTGACATTGAATATACTTTTCCATCTTCACTTTGGTTGGTTTGTGTTGTCTTGGACCTGATCTCACAAGAGCACTGGAGCGAAGTAGGAACAAAAGAGACCTAAGGAAGCGATATAAAGGTATGTCACTCATTCCTTCCTGATAGTAGATTCGATGATTGCAACTTAGAGAAAGAGTCATGTCCTATCCTATTTTGATCTAGATCTAGGTGGATCTAGGGAGATCCGTTAGTGTCTGCGTATACCGATTTATCTTATAACAAACTTACAGGGCTAAGTGCAAGTCATTGTAAGAGATTGTGAAGGCTTTGTGATGTAGCGCAAGGAAGAAGGATCTAGTGAGATGCACAGATATTCTGTCCTATGCGGAGTAAGGGTTTTGTGGCTTTGTGCATGTAGATGACTGATTGAAGCTAATAAAGAAGAAGAGTTGGTGGAATTATCCCTAGGGTGGGGATGAACCACATAAATACTATGTTATTATGCTCTGTGCGATGTTCTGATGTATTTATGTGTTATTTGCTAAATGCTTGATATAGATAGATAGATAGATTTGTTTATGATTTGTGCTTATAATGAATCTAGATGCTAGATCTGACATATGTGAACTTTATTAGTGCTTGAATCTACTATATCTGATATAATCCCTTATGATAAGTGCTTATATACATTAGATTAGGATGAATGTTGTGATGCTATGTTTTATCCATGAAGTAGATATTGGTTAAATAGTAACGAACTGATGGTGATAAGTGCTCTATTAAGTATTATAATCACAGATCGGTGTCCCAGCAAAGGTTGCAGACACCAGAGTCTTGCAACCACCCCTGCCTCTACCTTGGGTGAGACTTGATATGCTTCGCAGGTGTTGCTAAAAGGGTCGATAGTTAGGGTTTTGTTGGTGCATTGCTGTAGCGTTGAACCCTCGTTCTGCCCCTGTGCCAACAAGAATCCTGGGGGAAAGTGGGCATGGAAAAGTCGAGATGTCAGACGACCAAAGTCCCAAAGTGGACTAGAGTCATTTATTTGAGGTGGACGCGTGGCGCTTGATGTAGTAC
The DNA here is from genome assembly GCA_032191745.1 of Picea mariana. NCBI lineage: Eukaryota > Viridiplantae > Streptophyta > Pinopsida > Pinales > Pinaceae > Picea > Picea mariana. Next base: position 335,732 of record JASDQU010099746.1, read on the forward strand.
TTCGAGTACATAATACTCCAAGAGAAAGAAGAGGTTGAAAGTGCCAAAATCCCAAAGTACAGAGTCCCGAAGTGGATCTCGACCGTTGATTTAGAAGGGGGTCGAGGAGTGTTGATATGGCCTTGGTTGAAAGTGCGAAGTTTCACAGGGCTAGAAGGTTAATCCCTGGGTCACAACCCAAGTTCACAGGAAAGGAAGGAGCTAGAATCAGTTAGTGTAGTATTTGAGAAAGGATGCTAAGAAGGCAGGACCCGCAGATAGTCGTCGATCTGTGAGTGAAAAATTGATGGTGAGGAATCATTGCGGGGAGAGGAGAAAAAATTAGTGGACGTGCTAGTTCGTAACCCATTATTTCCTAGTGTCATTGATCTCGTTGGGACAGGGGATCAAAGACCACAATTTAAATGAGATTTTGGCGAGCACTTTTCTGATTGAGGGGAAATATCTCTCCGATAAAGGGTGAGCACGTTGGCAGCCCACAATTTATGTGAACTGTTGATCGATGGAAAAATCAACACAATCATATTGTGACCATGAAAACCATGAGGGTGATAACAGGGCCTATGTTTGATTGATTTTAAGACCAGTAAGGTCCCAAGGATCTGATCCATCTCGAGAATATTAACCGATCCTTGACCGAGAGGTTGCACAGCCCCGAGGGAGAGTAGGGGGTCTGCATCACTAGTACACATTGATTCCTTTTGGATTGAAGAATGCATCAACAATATTTTCTAGAGTGATTGTCGTAGTTTTCAAAGAGTTCATTCCTAATTTATTAGAAGTCTACTTAGAATTTTGAACAATATTTACTCTGTTAAAAGACCATGTTGAAACATTACGCTTAATGTTGGATATGTGTAGGAAGTACTAGATCTCATTGGATTTGAAGAAATGCATTTTTTGTGCACCTTTTGGAATATTGTTGGGCCATGTGGTGTGTAAACAAGGATTGCTAGTTGAATTTGCAAAGATAGTTTTGATTGTTGACTTGCCACCACCAACTTTAGTGCGATAGTTGAGAGCCACATTGGGTCATACAAGATACTATATAAAGTTCATCAGAGGATATGCATAGATCACAACCCCTATGGAGAAGTTGTTGAAGAAGGAATTTAAGCTTCAGTTGAATGATGAATGTCAAAAGAGCTTGGACACATTAAAGTAGAAGTTGGTTACAACACCAATTTTGATATTCCCAAATTGGAAGAAGAAGTTTCACATTCATGTGGATGTGTCATATATAGCATTAGGCACAGTCCTATCACAACCTAGAGAAGGTGATTTAGAAAATCAGATTGCATTTACAAGTAGGAATTTATCATTTACAAAACAATACTATACTACAACAGAACGAGAAGGATTGGCCATGGTGTATGCCTTGCAAAAGTTTAGACACTATCTTTTGGGATCTCACTTCAATATGTATATAGACCATTCTGTGTTGAGATGCCTAGTTAAAAATCTAGTGTTGAGGGAGAGAATATGCAACTGGATACTATTGTTCCAGGAATATGAATTTGAGGTGATCGTTGTTACACATTATTTTGGTCACTCTGGTGATTTCTATCAAGTTGTATTGGATCTTCTTCATGAAAATGTAGAGCAAGTGTGTGTGTTGGAACCAAGGGTCATTGAAAGGAAGCTTGTGACATCAAGGTGATCTAGTTGTATCTTCTACTTTCATTTAATATAATACAACGACATGTCCCTTTCCCATAAAATCACTCTTATTTTATTGCATAACTCCTTGATCATATGCGTAGGTTGACATTGAATATACTTTTCCATATTTGCTTTGGTTGGTTTGTGTTGTCTTGGACCTGATTTCACAAGAGCACCAGAGTGAAGTAGGAACAACAATAACCTAAGGAATCTATACAAAGGTATGTCACCCATTCCTTCTTAGTAGTAGATTCAATGACTGCAATCTAAAGAAAGAGTCATGTCCTGTCCCATTTTGTTCTATATTCAAGTGGATATAGGGAGATCTGTTAGTGTTCGCACCTACCGATTTATCTGATAACAAAATTGGCGACTCTGCTGGGGATACAACCCATTTTGGTGGTTTTTACCTGGCCATTTTCTCTTGAACTACCCTTTTTCATTCCCAATCAATCTCTGAGTCTTGAGGAGATCCTTACAGACTCCCTGGATCCAGAAGTTCCCTCAAAAGTTTTGTTATTTTTCCAAAGTTTTCTTGATTACAAACCTTCTCGCACTGCACCTTTCTGTAGCCTGTGAGAATCACTGAAGTTCGCACACTAGTGTTCATTTCAGTGTGAACTTCTCACAACATGCCTGTGTCAATCCTACAAGAATCCTTAATTCTCGCACTATACCCCACTGTCAGACTGCAAACTCACTTGTAAGAATTTTAGATTGAGTCTTTTGTGTCTTCAGATGCCTAGATTGGTTGGTGTGTCTGGAAAGAACTTCTCTGGCCAGTGATTGAATGTTTCTTGACTTCAAATCTCGCAAATGATTAGTTTTTAGAAATCGAAAGCTCTTCTTGATCATTTTTTCTCAATTTTTACCTCTTTACCTTTTCTTAACAAGGGTATAATCTCCGATTCTCAAATCCAAGTGCTTGTTTGGTCGGGAGCCTTTGATTGGATTAAAAGTTGAGATTAATTGTCCTTTTAGATTGCTTATTACTTGGAAAATTATTACCCATGTGCATTTGAAGAGATTGGTCTTGTCAGTTTGTTATTTCTATCTTCATTGAAAGATCGATTTGGGTGTTTGTTGTGTATTTCTTTTTCGTTGGTTGCTTACTTTTTCTTAGTTCCATCCTTGTTTCTTGGTTTCTAATAAAAACTTAAAGACATTTTATTTTTTAAAAGCACCCTTGCATTCGAAAAATATTGGCATTCAAGTATTGAAAGAGAACGAATAGGGAATTTTCATTGCTCATAATTGTTTGATATTACATTTCAGAGAATATCATACATCGTAGTTCGCATTGTTCCAGAAAACTCCTCTTTCATCGATTCATCAAACGAAAATTTGTATCATTCATCCTTATTTATGCATTGTTGGGTCAGAGTCTCACACAACATCGATTTCATTTCCATCTATTTTTTGTGTAACAACAACCTTTAATAATATTGCGCAACCTTAAAATTCAACTAGTAACTTTTTCTAGGGCTCTTTTACACCAACATTAGCTAGGATAGAGCTTTGGAATAGGCAGTGAGACACACTCTCAAAAGAACAAAACACACAATAGTATCTTGTGACAAGGAGTGTCAAATTCCATTTGCATCATTTTGTCCTGGGAAGCCCTTCTCACACAAGGGTCAAACCTGAGGTCACATTGAGATTGACAGAGTTACTCACCCTGCTTTGTTGATATCAGTGTAGAGATTACATGTATTACGGGGGTCACTTGAAGGTATACCCACAATGATGAGTGGAAGCCTCTCAAGCTAAATTCGGGCTAGATACCCTACCCTTGTGTGTGGATCGGACTGTCGAATGTTCCCCCAGGCATCATTATTGTTGGTGGTAACCTTAGTAGACTATATTCTTAGGGTCTTACGCAAGGTGACTGTGAAGGGGTAAGTCTTCACGGTACCTGGAATCGACGTTGGCCAGACTCACTCGGGATCCCTGGAGGGTATACCCACGATTGTGTGTGGGAGCTTGCACCAGGGTGTAAGTCCATTAAGTAGTTCATCAAAATAAATTTTCCACCCTTGCCCAGCCCCTTCTTGTCTCGTCGTCATGACATTGGATTTCATCACCAACTAGTGACTTCGGAATTGGAAGGTCTTGTTTGCTTGGTTTTTCTTCCTAGAGTTTACTAGAACATGACTTTTGTTTACCCAAGTTGGCCATAGAATTTCTTTTGTAAGATTGTAACTTGATGACAATTTACCCTTCACACCATTCACATAGAATGCAAGGCCTACCTCCAGAAGATATGGAAGGTTCTCAACCCTTTCCTACCAACTCACCAAAGGGCTCTCCTCAACAGAGTGAAGTCCAAGATGTTGCCACTCCACAAGTGGAAAGAACTAACTCTTTAGAATGGTTTTGAATTACCAATTCTTGAGAGGACTTCTGACTTCCTCCCGACTTCGAGAGACGTATTGTTCGAGTGAATTCTTCTGGAGATATAGTTTTTCAGTCTTCTAAATTACCAAATGGACCTTTCATAAGACATGAGAGTCAAGATCCTTTTTGGACTACTGGAATTTTTAGATGGGATCTATTTGGCTCAGGATTAGGTGTTGATATCACTATCACACCTGAGTTGTCCGAAACATCTGATCCAGATACAATGCCTTTTACTACTACCTATTATTTTCCTGGTACAGACGCTCCGCTAGCTAACCACATCTTGATTATCCCTCTACAAACGGTCCATTACACAATGGTCCCAGATACTACGAGTCCTCACACCGGGATTAAAGTGGCTATAAAAGCCCTCATTGGAGCACCTCTTTCACCTAGATTCACCCCAACACTTCTGCCCAGATATTGTGCATTGAATTCTTCTATTCCCACTACTACACAAATCTCATCTAGGACTCCTAGCGTTTCCACTCCTTCTGGGCACCATCTTGTTCCTGGTTTCATTCCAACACTTCCTCAACCGCCTTTTAGAGGACCTCTTCCATCCTTTATCAAAGGCACCGACCCTAGTAGCACCATCCTGTCTTTCACACCTAATTACCATACTCTTGTAGGTGGACAATTTCACCAAGGAGGCCAAACCCAATCCCCTTTTACAAGACAAATCCCAATTGGGACGCAACCCTTGATTGGAGGGAAACCCCCACTGACCCCTCCCTATGGAAAAAACATACCTCCATCCTTGGCCCAGTATTGGAATTATCTTATTCAACATAATCCTCACTCAACTGGGGGGAAACAACCTTAATCTAGCCCCTTCATACCCCCTAGTACAGGACAATCATATCTGGGCACGTCCAATCCTATTTGGGGCTCGAACACTCAACCCCATGCCCCTGTTCAAGGGTACAAGCCTATGAATTACTTTCCTCCACACCAACAATTGAATCTACCTGGATCTTCGCATTATATGAAAACCTCTTATGGTCCCACTGGTCTACCGACATGACTCCCTCCCCAAAGTCACCAGTACCCACGTGTGAATAGACAGTTACCCTTCTTAGCCACCCTGGACCTCCCTAATCTATCGATATTTTTAAATGATACGATCCGTCACTCTCCTCAATGGCCCACCTATTATTGGATAAATAGGTAGGTGCAGATACTAACTGATCTCCCTAGATCCACCTAGATCTAGAACAAAACACACTAGAACGTAACGATTTCCTTAAGTTTTAAATATTGAATTTACTAACTAAAGAGAGATGGGTGACATACCATTTAAATGTCTCTTCCTCTCGCCATCACCATCCTATCTCAGTTCCAACGCTCATACAATGATGAACCTGCAAAAGAACGCAACCAACCAAAGTGATAGTAATAGCATGAACTCAATATAAACCTATGTATGTGATCAAGGAATTGTACAATAAAACACAACAAGCTTTATAGGAAAGAATCATATTAATGTATCCTATTAAATGTGAAAGAGAGATTACAACCATGGCCTTGATGTCGTAAGGTCCCTTCCAACTGTCCTTCATTCCCCACACACTTCCACTCCAAGAATTCTAAAAGCATAGATCTGATAATATTCACAATCTATCTTGATAAAGGCAAAACTCAAAGACACTCCAACCAATCTAATAATTCCAAGCCAAATCCAACTTAGCCCTTCTCCATGAGAGCTCCTCTCCTTTTATAATATAAATAGGATAAGGCAAGGAGGTTAGGATGATCCCACTAAATCATGAAAGTGAGTAAGATCCAAACCATTCAGATGCTACCTCACCATGGAATTTTCTCCTTCTAGAAGATTCGAGAAAATGCTCGTTTTCCCCACGTGTAAGCATTCTCGCACCCTGCCTATAGAGTAGACTTTAAAATCCTCGCGACCTAGCTATGATGTAGCCTGCGAGAATCAGGCATTCTCGCAACCTAGCTATAATGCAGCCTACAAACTTCCTTTTTTATAGGGTTTTTACAAAGGAAAATGCAACTTCTTTTCTCAGGAAAAGTTCTTCTCCCTTCTTTCTTCAGGAACTCAGGCCACTGACCCCTCTAAAGACTAAATATAGGTTTACATCATTAACATTCATAGGGATGATGAAAATAATGTGTAATAGAGAGACCCCAAAGTATGAAGTTAGAACAAAGTGATAGCTGAAATACTTTGTCGAGTGTGTGGAGGGAACAAGGAACAGTCAGTCGGAAACCTACCAACAAACAAAGAAATACAGTACAATAATACATCATCACTAAGGTAGGAATTCCCATACTCAGAATACAAATGAATCAGAGCATAAATGTCGATATGTGAAGATCCATGTCAAGTAAGACAGGTCATGGCCACCAAACATACACTGTGGATCCATGCCAATATGACTCAAATATAAACATAGCCACCAAAAATACACCGTGGATCTATGTGTTAAAGACTCAAATTTGAACATAGCCAACATACATACAATGTGGATCTATGTAATAGTACACTGAATATACTCCAACGCAACCTGAATCTGTGAGAAAAGATTCAGGGTCTTCATCTCCACCACTCTATAGTATGAATCTAGCCATGTGAATACATGTGTTGAAGTCGAACATGGTAGAAACTACTTTAATACTGGTCGCTAGTGAATACCATTAACAAGTGCGAGATAAATCACCATTAATGTCAATGACTCCCAAGGTACTCTAGTACAATCCAACGAATGTGAATCAATGATTTGAGTTCGAACACTCGACGAAACCTTCTGATCAAAGGTCAATGATGAAAACCCACTGTTGAAAGTGAGGAAACCTACCATTGAGGCATGCAAGTTCCAAGGTACCAATTGGTTTCTAAGTCTAATTCCTAGATATTGAGTTGAAGTCGACAGGAAAAGACTCGTCATAGGAGGGCCTTAATGTATCCCACATCAATGACATGAAACAAGTAACAAGATTTGATGTAGATCAAAGTAACAAGTTATTCAGGACTGACTCAAGGATGGCTGATGTAATAGAAGGCTTAAAGACTGCAGAAATGGCCAACGCAATAGAAGGCTTTCCGGGTTGAGTTTCTCTTTGAACATATTGATGAAACAACAACTGTCTTGGAAATACTGACTCAACAACAAGGATCACAGACCAATTTGTAATCTTATAAGAGTATGATCAGGAGACAAGTGTATTTTCCAACCTAGACACAAGGCGAGTGAAAGGGTGTCATGTTCAAAAGCGAGTCTTCCATGGAATACAGGTTTAGACATATTTCTTTCCCAATTTTTCCCCCACCATTTCTAGTGAGTACCTCTTTATTTTTACACAAGCTTGAGGAGGATAACATATGCTTGTTGATGTAAGCTCATCCTTCGGATGAGTCCCTTGGAGTATGTTTAACGAACCCTAGGAAGGAGTGGTTTGGTCCCATAAGGGCCTTTCAATGTTTGTTTAATGAGTCCAAAAATAGAAAACTTGGGGCTTTTTCATTTTTTGAGAGTCTGAAAAACACTTAAAGAGAACTCTCCCAGTTCCTTTTTAGTAAATTAGTTTGATGAGACCGAAAAAGTGATAAACTATTTCCCATCAAACATTTTCTTCAAATACTTTTACGAGCATGAAAAGAACAAGATTGATCAACAATCTTTTCATGTTTAGAGAGTCTGAAAAGAGATTAAAGGTGACTCCAGGTGGTTCCTTTTTTGTGTAACCTTTACGAGTCCGAAAAAGTGATAAAATTATACTTGGTTACATTCTCACATATTTACGAGCACGAGAAAGAAAAAATACTAAGCTTGGTAACTTATTCTCATGTATTTACGAGCATGGGAAATAACAAAGACTAAGCTCGGGATTGTTTTCATTTTTACGCAAGCTTAAAAACAAAACAAAACTATGTTTGGGATAGATTTTATTTTTACACAAGCTTAAAATCTAAACAAAACTATGCTTGGACCTAGTTTCATTTTTACACAAACTTGATTTAGAGGAAGCTATGCTTGAGGTAGGTGGTTTCATTTTTACACAAGATTGAACCATAGAAAACTATGCTTGTGACTTCCCAACACATAACACATGGAATGGTTGGTACTTAGCTCCCAATTTAAGAATCTAGCCATTTTAACTTCAGCATGAAGTCAAGAGGCTATAAGAAATTCCCCTCAAGCTTCTTTTCATCCAACTTCAAAGGTGGATGAAATGAAGTTTCAAATAGTAGATGAAGGAATTGACTCAACAGAGAGGGGGGAGTTGTTTCATTTTTTAACGAGCTTGACATAGGATCATAACTATGCTCGAGACTCTAGGTATAATCCCCAGACCTCTGTTTCATTTTTTAATGAGCTTGACACAGAAAAGAGAACTATTCTCGTAACCTCTGTTTCATTTTTTAACGAGGTTGCTACAAAGATGCAAAAACTATCCTCAAAATAGGTTTCATTTTTTAAATGAGCTTGAAATCAGAAAATCATGCTTAAAGACCTCTATTTCATTTTTTAATGAGGTTGCCTCAGAGACACAAAAACTATCCTCAAAACTCTCTTCTTGATCATGGATTCCAAGAGAACAATGCTCCGGAAGGACACCATGTCAAGGGACAAAACTCAGTCATAGATTCCAAGAGATCTTCACTAGATGGAAGGAACACACTTTGGAATGAACACATGTCGAGGGTTGCGACAGGGGTAAGGGGATCAGGCTCTAACAACCCTATCAAAGAGATCACCATGTCAACTACTGGATCTAAGTCATTAGAAGTTGAATCCATGGGAGACAACACCACATAATTGACCTGTGGCGGGGGCGATACCGTATACATATAAGAACCATTTAGGGAGGAAATCCAGTTGGGGTCAATGCATGAAAGTTGATTAATAGTCACAACTCGTCCATCGTGAGGGAAATATATCACACGAAAAAGAGTAGACACAATATCTTTCATGGCATAGACATAATCTCGCCCAAGGAGTAAAGTGAAATCCAAGGGGTCTTGGACTACCATGATGTCAATAAAGACAATTTTCCCTCCTAAAGTTATAGGAAACTAAGGAAGGGTCCCTAAAGGTTGACTGGTTCTTCTATTAAAATCTAACAAATGTTGCATAACAGGTGCAAGTGGAGGACAACCCAAAGCTTGCCAAGCAAAAGAGGACAAAATACTAATGGATGCACCTTCATCTATCAATGTCTGAGGAACGTCTCGACCAAAGAACTGTACTATAATCTGGAAAGGAATGTGAGAGGGAAGACAAGGTCCAGTTAGCACACCCCAATCAAAATGGATGGCCTCATAACTTGGAGGGGGTTCCATGGGAGAAGGAGGAATAACCCCCAGCATGGTAGATTATGTATCAATGAGAAAAACATGTGCAGTATCAGGTTTACTCTCTAGCATGAGAGTAGGATCAACCGATGGAGAGATCAGATCGACCACATGGGTTTCATTCTCTAAGGGGAGAATGGGGTCGACAGGTGGAAACAGATCGACCGCTTGGGTTTCACTCTCTAACAGGAGAGTGGGATCAACCGAGGATGGGATCGGATCAACCACTTTGTTAATTGATTCAATTAAGGATGTGACCAGATTGACCACTTGATCAACCAGACTAACTGACAGGGGAACCATATTAATCATTCCATCAACTATAGGGGGGTCAAGAGTAAACTTGCGATAAGCGCTTGGAATTTGAGGCTGTGAAACAAGTATGTCTTCCAGGAATTTTGAGGCTTCTTCCATATGAGGGAAAAGGTGAGTTAGATGACTCCCTTTGCATAACATACACAGGAAATTGACTCTACTTTTCTTCTTCTCAACAGTATCTTGACTAGTTGACGGGAGGTCATCAACATGTTGTTTAGAGGCTGATGACATGGGTTGGCAAGGGTTTGTAGACCAAGCTTCTATAACCTTGGATAGACCAGGGCAATCCTTAAGAATATGGCTACCCTTATAATGCCTCCAAGGGTACTTGGGCTTACGAGTTGTTTGGGTGATCTTGACATCATCAACACTCCCAGCATGATTAACAGTAACTCGTTGTTTTACAACATGTTTGACAATGGTTGGAAGTTTGGATCCTTGCTTAATTTTCTTCTTATTATTATTTATTTTCTTCTTCTCCTTATTCAGCGAGTTACTAGCTTCAGAACTTTCACTCGACGAAGAAGATGAAATTGAAGGTGACCTTGCAAGTGAAGCAGGCGAAGAAGACCTTACTGGTGAGGAAGGTGAAGGATCAACATGAGGTTGATGTTCTTGGGGGGAAGTGCTTGCGACTGAAGCACTAACTGCATTCAGTATTACCTGAGTGGAAAACAACCATACCGGTAATCCAATCATGAGACCTAGAAGGCTCAAAGTAGCGATATGAGGAGGATCAATGCTTCCATAAGAAGGAAAAATAAAAGGTTCCCCTGGAAAAGGGGTTCCTTCAATGGTTGTTCTGGGAACTAACACCATTAAAACAAAAATCCAACCTAGAGTCTGCTAGGGAAAACAAACAACACACGCTAAAAATATAGTAAGCAAGAAAGCAAACAAAACCTTCTCACAATGATCACACTAGTTGGTGATGAAATCCAATGTCACAGGGACAAAGTAAGAAGGGGTTGGGATAGAGTGGGTGGAAAAGTTACGTTGATGACCTGCTTAACAGATTTACGCCTTGGTGCAATCTCCCATACATATTCGTGGGTATACCCTCCAAGGAGCCTGAGTGAGTTTGGCCAATGTCACTATGAAGACTTTCCCCTCCATAATCACCTCATGTAAAGAGCCTAGAGAGATAGGCCACTAAGGTTACCAATTACTACAGTGATGCCTAGGGAAACAGCAGACAGTCTGATCCATGCGCAAAGGCAGGGTATCTAGCCTGAAGTCAACTTGAAAGGCTTCCACTCATCATTGTGGGTATACCTTCAAGCGACCCCCATAATACGCACAATCTCTACACCAAGACCGACAAAGTAGGGTGAGTAACTCTGCTAGTCTCAATGTGACCTCATGATTGGCCCTTGTGTGAGAAGGCCTTCCCAAGACAAAATGTAGTAAGAGGATTTAACTCTCCCTATCACAAGATACTATGTTTATTTGCAGCTTTGGAAAGTTATCTTTCACACCTATTCCAAAGCCCTACAACTAATTTAATGTAGGTTTGCTACCAGAAAATATAAAAATGTCTAATCAATTGTTATAAGCGTTTAATTTTTAAGGCTATTGTTACTCAAAAGGAAAATGACATTGACAATATGGTGTTTTGACCGACTCGAAAGTTATGCAAAGAGATGAAAGCTATGCTACGAGAAGGAGAAAACATTTATCATTCTCATATGCACAATGTCCCAAAATTTTAAAACTCATCGATATCAATATCTTCAAGAAATAATTCAAGGAGATTGTATACAAATACACAATTCATGGCCCCCCCTGGCCATGAGGGGGAAAAGTTTTCAAAATTTAAGACTAAAAAATGCCAAGAATCATGCAATTTTGTTACTTCAAATGCAAGGATGCCCCCAATCTAATATAAATCAAGAAATTAAATCCTTTTGTTTCAAAATTTTCACTAAAAACAATAATGAACTTTCTTAAAACAAGGAAACCCAAACTAAAAGTTTTCTTTTAAAGCGAACTATTCAGAAGAAATCTGATCTTTCCCTAAAAAATTCTAAAAAAAACACATGCTTTGTAATTGAAAGATACTCAAAGCAAGAGACTGATCCTTCAAAACCAAACAAAGCCAATGTGGCTAAAAGTAACTCAAAGAATGTCAAGAAGACTGTAAACAGATCAATATAAGCTCCAAAATCTCAATCCAACTGATAAAAGCAAAAATGGGTCATCAAAATATGACAAGACCCAATCTTAAAAAGTTTACAAACAAGTTCGTAGCTTAGCAGTAGAGTACAGTGCGAGAATTAGGTATTCTCGCAGGCTAGACACTGGTAGGGTGTGAGAAGTTCGCATTGGATCTAACAACAAGGTGCGAAAATCATTGGTTTTTACAGGCTATAGAGAGGTACAGTGCGAGAATGTCTATAATCAAAGAAAATTTTGAAAAAGGATAGGGAATCTAAGTGAACTTCTAGATCCAGAGAGTTTGGATGGATGTCCCACAGACTCAGAAACCAGAAAACAAGAAACCAAAGGAAGGAAAACTAGACTAACTAGGAAACAATCCATTCCCCAGTGGAGTCACCAATTTTGTTATTGGATAAATCAGTAGGTGTGGACACTAACTGATCTCCCTAGATCCACCTAGATCTAGAACAAAACACACCAGAACATGATGCTTTCCTTAAGTTTTAAATATTGAATTTACTAACTAAAGAGAGATGGATGACATACCATTTAAATGTCACTTCCTCTCGCCATCGCCATCCTATCTCCATTCCAAAACTCATACAATGATGAACCTGCAAAAGAATGCAACCAACCAAAGTGATAGTAATAGCATGAACTCAATATAAACCTATGTATGTGATCAAGGAATCATACAATAAAACACAACAAGCTTTATAGGAAAGAATCATATTACTGTATCATATTAAATGTGAAAGAGAGATTACAACCATGGCCTTGATGTTGTAAGGTCCCTTCCAACTGTCCTTCATTCCCCACACACTTCCACTCCAAGATTTCTAAAAGCATAGATCTGATAATATTCACAATCTATCTTGACAAAGGTAAAACTCAAAGACACTCCAACCAAGCTAATAATTCCAAGACAAATCCAACTTAGCCCTTCTCCATGAGAGCTCCTCTCCTTTTATAAGTTGAATAGGATAAGGTGAGGAGGTTAGGATGATCCCACTAAATCATGAAAGAAAGTAAGATCCAAACCATTCGGATGCCACTTCACCATGGAAGTTTCTCCTTCTAGAAGACTCGAGAAGACACTCGTTTTTCCCATGTGTAAGCATTCTTGCACCTTGCCTATAGAGTAGACTATGAAATCCTCGTGACCTAGCTATGATGCATCCTACGAGAATCACGCATTCTCACACCCTAGCTATAATGCAGCGTGTGAACTTCCTTTTTTATAGGGTTTTTACAAAAGAAAATGCAACTTCTTTTCTCAGGAAAAGTTCTTCTCCCTTCTTTCTTCAGGAACTCAAGCCACTAACCCCTATGAAGACTATAGATAGGTTTACATCATTAACGGTCATAGGGATGACAAAAATAATGTGTAACACTGCCATACTAGCCAAACTACCATCCAACATCCCTAAATTCGATGGTAAACTGGGAGAGGACCAGAACAATCATGTAATGACTTTTCACCTTTGGTGCTCATCCAAATCCTTGATGGATGACTCTATTCATTTACACCTTTTTCAACGAACCCTCAGAGGTTCCGCCGCAAAGTGGTATATAAAATTACCATGAGGCTTATTCACCGAATTCAACACCCTCTCTATGGATTTCCTCACCCACTACCAGTTACCGATCTGCTACGAAATGGGAACCAGAATTTTGAGTTCTTTCAAACAAACCAAAGCCACTCATATCTCTGATCACATTCATGAGTGGCGACGGAGATGACGACTCATCAAAATTGAACTTCCAGATCAGTTGCTAGCAAAGTGGTTCACGAAATCATTTGTGAATGACATCGCTCGTGACATCACTATGGGTGGAGTTGTCACAGAAGAATAGGCAATCAATCATGCTCAATACCTTGACCTCATTTACTCACAAACGGGTACTCTTTACGACTTACTCCTTGATGCACCTCATCCTTCTACTTCCGCTACTTCAAATAATCATGTTGCTTCTCATGCAGCTGACGATGTGATTGGCACTTTCCATGCCCAAACTCATTCCATCCAAACCTCTAGAAACAACCCCAAATCCACTTCTTCTAATGTTCAAAATGCTCTGTCTCCTACCCCTCCCACCGGAAAGACTTATGAGGTGAACTCTGTTCAATCTGCCCCTGCCGAAAAAAATAAATCCAAAAAAGGGAAGGTTAAGAATAAGGAGGATAAAAATAATCCACAATCTCAGAAAACCAAAACACCACCCGTTGATGATAAGGATAAGCGCAAACCCTGATACCTTTGTCTTATCTGTGGTGATGATCACTACACTAAGGATTGTCCACGACGAACTGGGGTTACTAAATTCCTTCAAGGGACCCTGAAACCCCCTACTCTAGCCATGTTGTCACAACCCTTCCCTTCTCAACAACAGGCCCAATTGGTTATTCATGACCAACCTTCCCCCTCCAATACATCCTATGTCTTAATGTGTATAGGTGATTCAAAGAAGAATGTCATCACACTTACCACTCGAGCCAAAGATTATTCTTCCTCCAAAGAGAAGGTTGATGAAATACCTCCTTCGTTGGTCCAACCATCTCCCATGACCCCACCTACCAACGGTCCTCTTCATCTTGAACAATCAAGCCTAGATATAGTCCTTCTCCCTCCCCCAAAGGGTTTTGTTCAAAAATCGGCTTTCAATCCTCATGGACATGCTACCCAGAGCTACAATATTGTCGAAGATAGGGCCCAAACACCATCTGCGATGTCAACCCTTGAAGTCCTTCAGAGTTGTCCTATACAACAAAAGGCACTGTTGAAAACTATTGGTGGAATTGACCCTACGGATACAAATTTAATAATTTTTGACTTGGAAGATCACATTCCAAGGTTACCCCCTCAACTCGCATTCCAAATACAAGTTATTGTCTCTGACAAAAAAATTTGTAGAACAATTGTTGATGAGGTTGCATCGACATGTGTCATGTCTATTACCTACTGAAAAGCCATCGACTTTCCTCCTCTAACTAAATCCCACAACATGCTCAAAACCTTCAATGGCTCTGGTTTTAAGCCTTATGGTGTCCTCCCTTCATTACCTATTACGTTAGAAGGCAAAATGGTCAATGTTGAAGTGGAGGTCTTTGATGCTCCTCTAGATTACAACCTTCTACTTGGCCATAGCTGGATCGATTCCATGCATGCAGTTGTGTCCACCCTTTTCCATGTCGTGCTTTTCCCACATCAAGAACAAGTAGTTATCATAGACCAATTGGCCTTCTTTCACTCTGATGCACGTATCGAAAACATACCTTTCATTGCAAAACCCCCCTAGATATGAGAACGTCGGTGTCGGTCTTCTTAAAGATTCCTCTTTGATGGGTACTTTCCCCATTCCACCACCAGATATTCCACATCCGTTTGTCGCCTCGATCAAAATGATCTCCACCTCTGTTCATGGAACCTCTGTGTCTTACGACCCATGGATGGTACCCAACCCCGATGATCATATTCATTATGGCAACGAAATGCCTTTGAGTCCGGTCGAATCCGCTTATCAAGCCATTCAATCGGAAACCCCTTCTACCCCCTCTCTTGGTGATTTATCTCTGGATCCATTCCACGTCATTTTTCCTACAGATGAAATGATTATGTCTATTATGTCCATGGAAGATACCCCTTGGGACAATTGACATCATCGTTCCATCCTCTTCCTAGAACAACACACCATTGAGGGTTACCAACGAATCTCGACCCCATTGACCGTTGTCATCATTTATACCGTTCCCAAGTCTACACACGATATGTTCTACAAAGGGAAATTAAGTAATATCTCACCCACCATCCCCCTCAACATATCCATAAAACCTGGAGTTGTAAAAAATGTGCATATCGGAGCTTCATGTTCCCATGACGAAGTTGTTACCTACAAGTCTCTTTTCCAAGAATTGCGTGACGTCTTTGCATGGATCTATGAATAAATGTCGGGGATTGACCTCGACATTGTGGTACATGAGATTAAGACATACCCAAGTGCTACACCTGTCTGGAAATGACTTCATCCGGTCCACCCACGTAAAGAAACCACTATCAAGCTTGAAGTTGAGAAACTTCTCAAAGATGTGTTTATTTTCCCTGTGGCTCTAACTGACTGGGTTTCCAACCTTGTTCTGATTGACAAGAAACAAGGCACAATCCACGTGTGCATTGATTATAGAGACATTAACAAGGCTTGTCCTAAAGACAACTTTTCTACCCCCTTCATTGACCAGATCGTCGACGATTGTGCCGAAAGTGAAATATTCTCTCTGATGGATGGTTTCTCCAGATATATTCAAATCAATATCGTACCCACGGACCAACACAAGACCGCTTTTATTTGTCCTTGGGGCACTTTTGCCTACCGTAAACTTCCATTCGGTTTAAATAATGTCGGTGCAACTTTTCAACATGCTATGTCTTATGCCTTTCATGATATAAAGCACATTGTGCAGCCATATCTCGATGACTTACCCACTCATTCCATGTGTCGTTTAGATCATCCAATACACCTCTGCGTCATTTTCCTTCGATGTCGGTTTTACCATATACACTTGAATCCCCACAAATGTGTTTTTTGTGTAGAATCCGGTCGACTTCTAGGATTTATTGTTTCATGTAAAGGGATCAGGGTAGATCCTTTGAAGTTCAAGGAAATTCTCAATCTCCCTCCTCCTTCCTCACTTCGCCAATTACAAAGTTTACAAGGGAAGGCAAACTTTCTTCATCATTTCATCCCAAACTATGCTGAGCTAACTCTTGGATTTACGTGATTTCTAAAGAAAGGTTTTGAGTTCATATGGGATACCACTGCCAACAAAGATTTTGAAGCTTTGAAACTGTCTTTAACATGTACCCCATTACTCTTCCCACCTGATTATAGTCAGGATTATTTCCTTTACCTCGCGGCCTCAAACTATACCATTGCTATGGTTCTAGTCCAGGAGGATGATTCTCATGATGAACATGTCATTTATTACTTAAGTCGGAGTCTCACGACTACCAAAAACAAGTATTTACACATTGAAAAATTGGCCTTGGCAGTCGTCCAAGTTGTTCAACATTTCCGGCACTATATCCTTTTACGCAAGACTACGGTGATTTCTAACTGCAACCCTATGCAACACATTCTTACACGTCAATTGCTAGGAGGAAAATACTCCAAATGGATCGTAATACTCCAGGAGTTTGACTTAGAATTCGAATGCACTAAGTCCAAGAAATCCTTGGTGTTTGTCAAGTTGATATGCGACCTTCCCTGCTCCGAGATGGAAAATGTAGCAGAAGATTCATTACCCGTTGAATCCCTTTTCCTAATCAGTTCCGACGACCTTTGGTATGGAGGTATCATCATATATCAGCAGACCCAGAATTTCTGGCCCAATTTTTCTAGAACTAACCGCCGTCGAATATGCTACCAAGCCCGTCAATATATTATCCTCGATGATACTCTTTATCATCGTGGGATTGACTCCATTTTTCGACGCTGCCTCACGTTTGACGAAGCCAAGAAATCCCTAAATGACTGCAATTCTAGATCCTGTGGTGGTCACATGTCTGGTTATGCTACTGCCCAGAACATCTTACGAGCGAGGTATTTTTGGCCTTTTTTATTCAATGATTGTATAATTGTTGTCTAAAAATGCCATGCTTGCCAAACCTACAACAATAATATACGATCACACACTGCTCCTCTACACCCTGTGGTCTCCATTGGTCCTTTTGCAAAATGGGGTATCAATTTCATGACATGTCACCCTCACTCGTCTGGGGTGCATGGATACATTATTGTAGCCATAGATTATTTTACGAAATGGGCCAAGGCAATGCCAACATTCGACAATACCAGAAGTACTGCAACATTATTTATATTCAATCACATCATTGCTCAGTTTGGTGTTCCTCAAGCTATCGTTACTGACCACGGTAGCCACTTTAGAAACTTCATGATGTCCGAACTCACTGAAAAGTTGGGTCTTCTCCATGAAAACTCAACACCCTATTACCCACAAGCCAACGACCAAGTTGAAGCAATAAACAAAATCCTCATTACCATGCTTCGACGAATGATAGGGATTCACAAAACGAGTTAGCACACGATGTTGTTTTCAGCATTGTGGGCTTACAGGACATCCATTAAGTCTCCTACCAGGTTTACACCGTTCCAGTTAGTCTATGGTCTAGAAGCCATCTTGTCGATTGAATGTGAGATACCCTCCCTAAAACTAGCCGTCAAACTTCTCCCAAACACTTATGTCGAAGAAGAACGTCTGTTGTATCTCATGTAATTAGACAAAACCCTTTGCAATGCCACCCTAGTTATAGTAGCCCAAATGAAACGCGTCAAATCCCAATACGAAAAACATGCGAAGCCACGCATTTTATTTGAAGGTGATCTAGTTCTCCTTTACGAACAAGATCGGGATAAGCTAGGAGCCGGAAAATTTGAAGCTATGTGGTGAGGTCCTTATATCGTCAGACGAGTTTTGGAGAAAGGAGCTTACGAGTTGGTGGACTACGATAGTATCCCTTTGAGTGAACCTAGAAATGGGTTGTACTTAAAGAAGTACTATGCTTAAGTTCACATGTGCATGAGTGCTTGTTTTTTATTGTATCACAATATTTGTGTGTTACTTTAGTATGATTTTTCGTTATTTGGTCTCTGCCCTCGACCGCTTATCTTGCATTGTGCTTGGTTTCCATATGTCGGAGTCTTCGCCACCCCACATTGTCTTCACCGATGGTACTATCCGTAGTACTCAGAACCTTGCTTCTGCTGCATGGGCAATTTATGCCCCTACAAATGAACTTATCAGTCTACGAGGTGTGTGCCTCTGTCGTGCGACCCATAATATTGCAAAATATAGCGCTATCATCGAATTGTTGATTGATGTTATTTCTCTTGATATCCGCCACCTGTTTATACGACTCGATTCGCAGCTAGTGGTACTACAGTTAAGTAATGTTTATGCTATCCAAATTCCTACTTTATTACGGGTATATTTACAAATTCGCCTCTTGGAACGTTATTTTGATTATATCGAATATCATCACATTCCTAGATGTCTAAATACATTGACTAATATCTTAGCTAAATATGTGTTAGACAGACATTTGGGACATTTATAAACCAATCACACATCATATGTATAATGCACACAAAATAAGCCGGTAGAAGCCATATATATGTATATAAAAATCAAAAGTTTTTACAAAAATTTTCTTTCCAAGTATCAAAATCTCAAAATATGAAGCCTATAGATTCTACAAAATAGCATCACGGATGACACTCATGATAACACACAACTGCTCAGGCTACCCTATGGAGCAGTTGACTGAGAGACTTGGACACGCCCACAATATGGCACTGGTAATGTTTCGGGATCTCCCCAATAAAAATGTTTGGTACATCTGCGGTCAACCCCTCTAATTTTTGTTCCACTTCCTCATAGTCTTCGGCATCCCATATTGCCACTGGAGCCGCTTCTCCTCACCTTTGAATGGGAGACATTCCTGGAGGTCGATAAAGCCCCACATCTGTGTCATCAAAAATAAATTTTTTGATTAGTCCTTGGATAAACATAAAAACATTTCATATGATAAAATTTGCAAAAACATCTAAAAAGAACAAAATGTGTACTTCTCACCTAAGTCACCCCACTGAGCATCCTCAGGCAAGACCAACTTTGGATCCCCTCGGAAATCCAAACCAGCATATGCGTAGTCATCGATCATCAACATCTGGTGCCTCAACTAGTCAAAAAATGAATCATTATACTTGATTATAGGCCCTGCTATGTGTCGAGCCATGAGGTTACACCACCTCAGCATCCTCGGATCTTGTGGGGCTGGTAAACCCCAATCAACCTATAGTCATAGCAGTGGGACCCTCTCGAGGAAGAATGACACCAAAAGTGACTCGTACCCAAACTACTTCAAGTCACCCTTTCTGCACTTCATCAGTTGTCTCTTCATACTGCGGAGAACTGCGTCTGACCAGTTAAAAACCCGAGGCTCCATGCACTCTATGGCATATTGGAAATAGCTCTGGAGAGCCATGTGTGGAGCCTCTCTCCCAGACATGCATGCAATAGTAAACAGGATAGTTCACAGGGTCAAATCTTGGACCCCCCAAATGGAAACCTTACCCTTGCTTCTCTCTACCTCGGGAACACAATACTGGCGAACATACTCTCTCATAGAAAGTTCGTCGCCTCTACCTCCAATCAAGGTAGCATGGTATCAACATCGTGAAAACCCCATCAGAAAATAGATATCCTCGATATCTATTGTCAACGTATGGAATCCCATGTGAAATAACTATTGATCCACATCCCACATGTGGACCAGGTATTAGAACAACCTGAGTTAGGCTCTCATGCCCAGGATCCTAGAAAATTTCAAGAGCCCACATTGTTGGAGGGCAGCGACTGTACCTGGGTCATTCCCAGCAATGGCATCATCCTCCTCATGTTCTCTTTCTCTCCATTCCAACATCGTGATGGTCAAACACCTACAATAGAGCCATGAGAGGGAAGTCAACAACTTGTTTTAGACTCTTGCATAATTTTTATTGAGCAAAACCACATTTTAAAATCCATTTTTTGGCCCTCGCAGGTGAACCTTTTGCACAGTGTGCGATTCTCATAGGTGCCCTGAAGCCCACCTGTGAGAATATTAGATTCTCGCATGTCCCGCATGGTCCACTTGCGAGAATTCTTGAGCGCATGTTTCGACCCTAAAATGGACTCAAAACTTTAAAAATTGCCATTAAAAACCAAAAATAAACCGTGGAAAAGTTGGAGAATCAAGAGATTACCTTGTTGGCTGAAATCGTTCGCCAAAGGATCGCTTGTGCCTCCCACAATTGAGCAAATAAATTTGAAGGAAAATGAGGTATGTTGGACAAGTTTTTGGGCAAAGTAACAATGAAATGGTAAAAAGTCCTTTTCACCCATATTTATTCACTTTTTACTATTTCTTATTGATTTTTTATATTATTTTTATTGCTTTGTTTATAAAACCTAATACCCTAATAGCCTTATGAGTATGGTTTTTCACAGATATAGAAACTTCTAAGTCCGAACGAGGGGGTAAGGGTTTTTTTACTTTTTGTTGCGTATACGAATACTTTTTAAGGTTTTTTAGGAAAAACCTCGAGCTCAGTCTTCATTCGTTCTCGTGCGCAAAAATATATGAGAACATAACCTAGTATACTTTTTCTCATCTTTTCGTACTCATCATGGTAACACAAAAACGACGAACGTAAGGGAGTATCCTTTAAGCTCTTTTCACGCTCCATAAAAACAAAAAGATTGGCAAGCGACCTTGTTCTTTTCACACTCGTTAAAGTATTTGAAGAAAACATCTATTGAGTGATAGTTTATCTCTTTTTCGGTCTCATTAGACTACTTTATGAAAAAGGAACTGGGAGAGTTCTCTTTAAGTGTTTTTCAGACTCTCAAAACATGAAAAACCCCTGAGTTTTCTATCCTTGGACTCGTTAAACAAACATCGAAAGACCTGTAATGGGACCAAACCACTCCTTCCTAGTGTTCATTAAATATACTCTGAGGGACTCATCCGAAGGATGTTCTTACATCAAAAAGCATATGTTATCCTCTGCAAGCTTGTGTAAAAATAAAGAGGTACTCACCAAAAATGGTGGGGGAAAGTTTGGGAAAGGGATATGTTTTTGTATTTGTATTAATGGCAGTAAGCATTGCTCTTGAACATGACACCCCCTATTCATCATTTGAATTCAGGTTGGGAAATCCATTTGTCTCTTGTTCGACTTGCTACAAGGTCATATCTTGGGTCATCTTTGAGTCAGTGCTACCAAGTCCTTGGTCATGTCGTTCATATGTTCAAGAGAAGTTCAAACGAGCACTCTATTGAGTCATCCATATATAGTTGTCCATTCTCACTATGTCAGCCTTCCCTGTGTCCGTTTCAACCCATATTCATACTTTGTTTCACCCTCAAAATCTGTTACTTATTTTGTGTCATTGATGGGGGATACATCAAGGCCCTTTTGTGATGAGTCTTGTTTTGTGGACTCCAACTCATTATCCAGAAATGAGACTTAGAAATCATTTAGTACCTTGGAACCTGCATGCCTTAATGGCAGCTCTCTTCGCTTTCGACAGGGGTTTCACATCATTGATCCCTAATCGATAGATTTCGCTGAGTGCTCGACTTCAGCTCATTCATTCACATTCATTTAGATTGTACTTCAATACCTTGGGAGTCATTGACATCAATGGTGATTTCCCTCACACTTGTTAACAATTTTCATCAAAGACCGGTAATCAAGTGGTTTCTACCATGTTTGACTTCAGCACATGTAATCACATGGCTAGATTCATACTTTCAGGTGACGGGAGTGAAGACCCTGGGTCTCATCTTTTTGATCCAGGCTACGATAGAGTATGTATGATTTGTATCGGCACATAGATCCACTTTGTATTTCACATGGCTATGTCTTAATTCAAGTCTTCTCACATAGATTCCTGGTGGCTATGTAGCATTTTGACGACATGGATCCACGGTGTATGATTAGTTTCCATGACCTACATTTATGATTCCATTCATTTGTGATCCGAGCATGGGAATGCCTACCTCAGAACTAGTATTATATTCTATAGATGCTTGGTTGTTTACAGGTTTCTGATTAGGTGCGCTCCTTGTTTCTGACACACACACACGTTTTACAAAGTATTTCGTCTGTCACAAGTTCCAGCCTCATACTTTGGGGGGCATTCTATTACACATTATTTTGGTCACTCTGGTGATGTCTCTACAAGTGATGTATTCAGGCTCCCACAAGGACTTTTTGCCTGAGAAAAGTGACTGTTGTCTTCTTCCAAAAAGCATATTTTTAAGATGAGTTCGCAGGCTGCCTATGTTATAGGGTGCGGAAATCCTTCATTCTTACAGGAAACCCAAACTTAGAGTGTGAATTGTTCATAGTCTGCTCTATAGGTAGGGTGCGAACCTGTTTCAAAGCTTGGAAAAGAGAAGAGCTCATGAAGGTTCTAGAAGGGAATCTTATAGAAAATGAGTTGGCATTCACATGGTTGGGATCCTACTGACTTCTCAGATTTAGTGGGATCATCCTCATCCATGTAACCATCTCTCCTTATTCTATATATTGAAAGGTTTCTCATGGAAAAGGTTAAGCAAGATTGAATGAAGAATTGGTGAAAGAATTGTGTGAAGAAATCTGCTTGGATAGAAGCTTGAAGACTCTATTTGGTCTATCAAGTTGTATTGGATATTCTTCATGCAAATGTAGAGCAAGTGTGTGTGTTGGAACCAAGAGTCACTGAAAGGAAGCTTGCGACATCAAGGCGATCTAGTTGTATCTTCTACTTTCATTTAATATAATACAACGACAAGTCCCTTTCCCATAAAATAACTCTTATTTTATTGCATAACTCCTTGATCATATGCATAGGTTGACATTGAATATACTTTTCCATATTTTCTTTGGTTGGTTTGTGTTGTCTTAGACCTGATTTCACAAGAGCACCATAGCGAAGTAGGAACAACAGAGACCTAAGGAAGCGATACAAAGGTATGCCACTCATTCCTTCTTAGTAGTAGATTCAATGACTGCAACTTAGAGAAAGAGTCATGTCCTGTCCCATTTTGTCCTAGATTCAGGTGGATCTAGGGAGATCTATTAGTGTCTGCACCTACCAATTTATCCAATAACAATCGTGAAACTAGGGAAATTAAACTCAAGACCGGATCACTTATCACGCATACTATCAGAAGAAGATGCAGGAAACTTGGATGCTAGTTTACCAAATGAACACCTATTTTAAATTCATATGGTTGATGACTATTTTACAAACATAGTTCAGTTCTTGAGTACGAGAGTAGCCCCACTAGACTTTACAGTGGAGCAAAAAAAGAAACTAGTAGTGAAGGAAACAAAATATCAATTGACAACAATAAATTTATACAAGTTAGGTGTAGATGGAATTTTGTGACGATCTATATTATAACATGAAAGACATATGATCTTGTCATAGGTGCATGAAGGATTTACAGGAGGAAATCATGGAGGAAAATCAATAGTTCAGAAGATTTTATGCCTAGGATTGTGGTGGCCTAACCTTAATTGTATCAGAGTTGTGATGTTTGTCAGAGACTTGAAAGGCCTTCCAGGAGAGAAGAAATTCCCTTAGTTCCATAAGTGACATTACAATATTTTAATAAATCGGAAGTGTACTTTGTTGGTTTGATTAATCCATCATCTAAGAGTTTGGGAGATAGATACATCATTACTGTGATAGACTATTTAACCAAATGGGTCGAGGAAGAACCAACCAGGGACTGCAACTATTTTTGGATA
The DNA here is from genome assembly GCA_032191745.1 of Picea mariana. NCBI lineage: Eukaryota > Viridiplantae > Streptophyta > Pinopsida > Pinales > Pinaceae > Picea > Picea mariana. Next base: position 359,961 of record JASDQU010099746.1, read on the forward strand.
AATCGATAGGTGCGGACACTAACTGATCTCCCTAGATCCACCTAGATATAGAACAAAACACACCAGAACATGACGCTTTCTCTAAGTTTTAAATATTGAATTTACTAACTAAATAGGGATAGGTGAAATACCGTTTAAACATTGCTTCATTTCACCATCACCATCCTAGCTCCGTTCCAACACTCATACAATGATGATCCTGCAAAAGAACACAACTAACCAAAGTGATATTAATAGCATAAACTCAATATAAACCTATGTATGTGATCAAGGAATCATACAATAAAACACAACAAGATTTATAGGAAAGAATCATATTACTGTATCATATTAAATGTGAAAGAGAGATTACAACCATGGCCTTGATTTCATAAGGTCTCTTCCAACTGTCCTTCATTCCCCACACACTTCCACTCCAAGAATTCTGAGAGCATAGATCTGATAATATTCACAATCTATCTTTAAAATATGCCTTATATAGCCAAGCTAACAATCTCCAAAGCTCAATCCAATCCAAGCTAATCCCAAAATATCCAAAGCTACTCTCATCCAAGCCAATCCCAAAAGATACAAAGCTAAAAGCTAATCTCATCCAAGCCAACTTTCTCCATGAGAACTCCTCTCCTTTTATAAGTTGAAGAGGATAAGGTGAGGAGGTTAGGATGATCCCACCAAATCATGAAAGCAAGTAAGATCCAAACCATTCAGATTCCACCTCACCATGGAAGTTTCTCCTTCTAGAAGCATCGAGAAGATGCTCGTTTTTCCCACATATGAGAATTCTTGCACCCTTCTTATAGAGAAACCTGTGAACCTCTCTCAACCCAGCTACAATGCAGCCTATGAGAATCAGGCATTCTTGCACCCTGGCCATAGTGAAGCATGCGAAAATCATCTTTAACAGGGTTTTCATAAAGGAAAATGCAACTTATTTTCTCAACAAAAGTTCTTCTCCCTTCTTTCTTCAAGAACTCAGGCCACTGACCCCTTTGAAGACTACGGACAGGTTTAGATCATTAACGGTCATAGGGATGAAGAAAATAATGTGTAATAGAGAACCCCCCAAAGTATGAAGTTAGAATAGAGTGATAGCTGAAATACTTTGTCGAGTGTGTGTAGGGAATAAGGAATAGTCGGTCGAAAACCTGCCAACAAACAAGGAAATACAATACAATAATATATCATCACTGAGGTAGGAATTCCCATAATCAGAATACAAATGACTCAGAGCATAAATTTTAGCATGTGAAGATCCATGTCAAGTAAGGTCATGGCCACCAAACATATATTGTGGATCCATGCCATTATGACTCAAATCTGAACATAGCTACCAAAAATACACTGTGGATCTATGTGTTAAAGACTCAAATTTGAACATAGCCACGAGACATACAATGTGGGTCTATGCAACAGTACAAACTGAATATACTCCAATGCAACCTGAATCTGTTAGAAAAGATTCAGGGTCTTCATCTCCACCACTCTATAGTACGAATCTAACCATGCGAATACATGTGTCGAAGTCGAACATGGTAGAAACCACTTGATTACCGATCATTAGTGTATACCGTTAACAAGCGTGAGAGAAATCACCATTAATTTCAATGACTCCCAAGGTACACTAGTAAAATCCAACGAATGTGAATCAATGAGCTAAGGTCGAACACTCAGCAGAATCTCCCAATCAGGGGTCAATAATAAAAAACCACTGTCAAAAGAGAGGAAAAATGCCATTGAGGCATGCATGTTCCAAGGTACCAATTAGTTTCTAAGTCTAATTCCTGGATAATGAGTTGAAGTCGACAGGAAAAAACTCATCATAGGAGGGCCTTAATGTATCCCACATCAATGACATGAAATGGGTAACAAGATTTGAAGTAGATCAGAGTAACAAGTGATTCAGGACTGACTCAGAGATGGCCGACGCAATAGAAGGCTTAAGGACTGTAGAAACGGTTGACGCAATAGAAGGCTTTCCAGGTTGAACTTCTCTTTGAACATATTGACGACACGACAACTGTCTTGGAAAAAATGACTCAACAACAGGGACCGCAGACCAATTTGTAATCTGATAAAGGAGTATGATCAAGAGACAAGTGGATTTTCCAACCTAGATGCAAAGCGAGTGAAAGGGTGTCATGCTCAAAAGTGACTCTTCCATGAAATATAGGTTTAGACACATTTCTTTCCCAATTTTTCCCCCACCATTTCTAGCAAGTACCTCTTTATTTTTACACAAGATTGAGGAGGATAACATATGCTTGTTGATGTAATCTCATCCTTCAGATGAGTCCCTCGGAGTATGTTTAACGAACCCTAAGAAGGAGTGGTTCGGTCCCACATGGGCCTTTCAATCCTTGTTTTATGAGTCCAAAGAAAGAAAACTCAAGGGTTTTTCATGTTTAGAGAGTCTGAAAAACACTTAAAGAGAACTCTCTTAGTTCCTTTTTCATAAAGTAGCCTGATGAGACCAAAAAGCAGATAAACTGTCACTCAACAGATGTTTTCTTCAAATACTTTAACGAGCATGAAAAGAACAAGGTCACTCGGCAATCTTTTCATGTTTAGAGAGTTTGAAAAGAGATTAAAGGGAACTCCAGTGGGTTTCTTTTTCGTATAACCTTTACGAGTCCAAAAAATTGATAAAATTATACTCAATTGCATTCTCACATATTTACAAGCATGAGAAAGAACAAAGACTAAGATCGGTAACTTATTCTCATGTAATTACGAGCATGAGAAAGAACAAAGACTAAGCTCGGGATTGTTTTCATTTTTACACAAGCTTTAAAACAAAACAAAACCATGCTTGGACTTAGTTTCATTTTTACACAAGCTTGAACCAGAGGAAACTATGCTTGGACCTGGTTTTATTTTTACACAAGCTTGAACCAGCATAAACTATGCTTATACCTAGTTTCATTTTTACACAAGATTGAACTAGAGGAAACTATGCTTGAGGTAAGTGGTTTCATTTTTACAAAAGCTTGAACCATAAAAAACTATTCTTGGACTTCCCAACGCATAACACATGGATGATTGGTACTTATCCCCCAGCTTAAGAAACTAGCAGCTCTACTTCAACATGAAGTCCAGAGGTTGAAAGTATTGCCCCCCAAGCTTCATTTCATCCAATGACAAAGGTAGAGGAAATGAAGCTTCAAATACAAGACAAAGGACTTGACTCAAATAGAGAGGGGGAAAACTATTTCATTTTTTAACGATCTTGACACAGAAACAAGAACTATGCTCGTAACCTCTGTTTCATTTTTTAACGAGGTTGCCACAGAGACAAAAAAACTATTCTCGTATGGTCACCAATTTTGTTTTTGGATAAATCGGTAGGTGTAGACACTAACTGATCTCCCTAGATCCACCTAGATCCAGAAAAAAACACACCAGAACATGATGCTTTCCTTAAGTTTTAAATATTGAATTTACTAACTAAAGAGGGATAGGTGAAATATCATTTAAACGTCGCTTCCTCTCACCATCTCCATCCTAGCTCCATTCCAACACTCATACAATGATGATCCTGCAAAAGAACACAACCAACCAAAGTGATAGTAATAGCATAAACTCGATATAAACCTATGTATGTGATAAAGGAATCATACAATAAAACACAACAAGCTTTATAGGAAAGAATCATATTACTGTATCATATTAAATGTGAAAGAGAGATTACAACCATGGCCTTGATTTCGTAAGGTCCCTTCCAACTGTCCTTCGTTCCCCGCACACTTCCACTCCAACAATTCTGAGAGCATAGATCTGATAATATTCACAATCTATCTTGAAAATATGCCTCATCCAGCCAAGCTAACAATCTCCAAATCTCAATCCAATCCAAGCTAATCCCAAAAGCTCCAAAGATAATCTCATCCAAGCCAATCCAAAAAACTACAAAGCTAAAAGCTAATCTCATCCAATCCAACTTTCTCCATGAGAGCTCCTCTCCTTTTATAAGCTGAAGAGGATAAGGTGTGGAGGTTAGGATGATCCCACCAAATCATGAAAGTGAGTAAGATCCAAACCATTTGTATGCCACCTCACCATGGAAGTTCCTCCTTCTAGAAGCATTGAGAAGATGCTCGTTTTTCCCACGTATGAGCATTCTCGCACCTTGCTTATAGAGAAACCTACGAACCTCTCACAACCCAACTATGATGCAGCCTATGAGAATCAGGCATTCTCGCACCTTGGCCATAGTGCAACATGCAAAAATCATCTTTAATAGGGTTTTCATAAAGGAAAATGCAACTTCTTTTATGAGGAAAAGTTCTTCTCCCTTCTTTCTTCAGGAACTCAGGCCACTGACCCCTCTGAAGACTAGGGATAGGTTTAGATCATTAACGGTCATAGTGATGATGAAAATAATGTGTAACAACAGTGCGGAGACAACTTCATGATTTTTGTTTGAAAATGTGGTTACACATTTTGGATGCCCAAGAATACTTATGAGTAATCATGGAACTCAATTTTTGAATATGACAATTGCAACATTGACAAAGGAGTTTCAGATCCATGATTAGAAGAGCACCCCATATCACCCTCAAGAAAATGGGATAGTAGAAACATTCAATAATATCCTAGAACATGCATTAATGAAGGTTTGTAATGTAAGTCGAGATGAGAGGGACTTGAGAATTCCAACAATGTTATGGGCATATATGACTACAAGCAGGAAGTTGAAAGGACATACTTCATTTATATTAATGTAGGGTCAAGAAGTTGTGATTCCTATGGTGTTTATTGTACCGAGTATGCACATTGTTGCATTGAAAGAGCTTACAGATTCTGGCTCAATGGAGAAGAGACTTTCAAAACTAGTAGAACTCAAAGAAGACCGATTTTTCACAGGTTTCCTTCAACAAGTGCAAAAAGCATGCAAGAAATCATGGAGTGACATGCACATTAAACAAAAGAAGTTTTAGACATGAGAATTAGTATTACTTTATGACAACAAGTTTTTGCAACACGCAAGGAAGTTCCAGATGCATTGGTTAGGACCATATGTGATTAGGTTTGTGACATATGCAAGTGTTTTCCAGTTGGAAAAACTAAATGGACAAGTTATGGAAGGAATGGTTAATGATAGTTGGCTAAAAATGTATAGGGACAACTGGGCTTCTATTCACTAGTATCAATGTGAAACATGTGTACAATAGTATTTGTATCATAGTTTATTATAGAAAGAAAAAGGAAAAGAAGAAAAGAAATAAAATAATTTGAACGTTGGAGGTATGCACAAAGAGATAAACCAAGAAAATGATGCAGTTAAGAAAGAGGAAGGTGAATTGCGTAGAAAGATGAAAGAGAGTATGAAGAAAGAGAGTATCCACACTGATGATAGTTGAAGGAATTAAATATCAAACTTTATGGGACATCCATTAAAGAGTGATCATGAAAATGAATTAGTGGACACGCATAGTCATAAATCTAGAGCAATGGAAAATATGTGGACAAGCTATAAAATCAAACGTATGATCCGCCAGGTGATACAGAATGATTACAAAATACAGAAAAAAAGTCATGAGACTAGAATCATATGGTATTAGAGATGATAAACATGCAAAGGGAAATAATGGATCATGATAGGATATAATAGTCAAAAAAGGGGAAATAAGGAAAGTCTATTAGAGAAAAGAGAGCCATTGGTGCAGAGAAAGTTGAGTGTGATATAGAGGACACTGGGTGTAAATGGTTATGGAATCAATGAAAGGAAGAGTTTCCACAAAGAAGTAGTGTGGTAAGCAACCATAAACATATGAAAAAGAGATGAGAGAACAACAACAGGCATGTTATCACCAAAAAACCATCCACAACATTGCACACAAATGGTTAAGGAAAAACATCAATGCCAACAACAATTAGTCCACCTATAGCACTAAAATTCATCCAGAAGGAAAAAAACTATGTAATTGAGGTCAAAAATCAGAGTGCACATAATCACCAAAAGGAGATCATGTAAAGTGTGCATGCCAACACAGGCCTCATTGCGCACTATGCGCAAAATGCACGACTGTGTATGAGAAAATCAGCACACTTTTATGAACGATGGATTTATGGATATTGTCAACCCCTCAACCACTTCTGGTCCAACCCCCAACACAATTTGACACTCATATCTAAGTGAAATATAGCTTGGGGGTTGGTCAAGGGATAGAGGGTGCCCTAAAAGTCCCCTTGTTCACACTATGAACCAATTACATTTTTCCAGGTATGAATGTTATAAATAAGAGCCATGGGTGTGTTAAGAAACCAAGATATTCAAGGTATTTTTATGCTGCAATAATTCTTCCTTGAGAATCCTCTTTTCTCTTTGAAGCCTTCAATCACCATTGCAATAGGCCATTCTAATCACCTCTTGAGGGAATAGGAATTTTTTTTATTCACCATTTTCCATTTAATTTATTCCATTGTAAAGAGAAGAGCTCTCAATTAGGGAACTCAAAATCCCTCCCAAGGAGGAAGAGGGGACTCATAAGTCCATGAATTTCTCTACGGTGTTTTGCCTACTAATCTATTGATCCATTGGTAGCATCATGTTGGTCATTGTTTAATTTTCATGGTTCTAAGTTTCTCAATCTTTATAACATTTATTTCTTAGTTTTTTTAGTTGTATTTATTTGTTTTCATATCTGTTTGTCTTATCTAACCCACTCACAAACTCTTGTCTTGTCTAGCAGTCTCATCTAGACATGCAAGTGTTGTTGTTTTGCTCACCCAAGTGAAAAAACCAACATAACATATTGAAGACCATACTGGAAAACCATTGATGATTCCACACCATGACACTGAACCAAACCATCATATACCATGTATGCCTTTATGACAGAATGTACATAACCCTCGTGCTAGGGAAACCCATAATTACAATCTGGTCGATGACTTAGCATAATATCCTGCAGCCATGTCTATATTAGAGGTCCTCCAATCCTATCCAACTCAACTGAAATCCTTTGTTTTCTCCTTGGGGGAAGTCGACCCAGTTAATACTAGACTCATCACTTTTGATATAAATAGTGGAGAACCACGCCTCCCCACCCTGGTCACTTTTCGAATACCAGTTAAGATCTGAAACATCAGATTTCATTGATGCATCATCGATGAAGGTGCATCCACATGCATCATGTCCAAAGTAGTATGGCAGAAACTCAACTCACCTGATCTAGTACCATCCACCATCACCCTGAGAGATTATGAAGGTCAACCATCATCCCTTGAAGGGCTCTTTCAAAATGCCCCTGTAGAACTTGGGGAAAAAACCATCCTCATCGACATTGAAGTTATCAATGCTCCACTTGATTACAACATCTTGTTCGTACATAGCTACATGTATGATATAAAGGCAATATCCTTTTCTGTGTTTTGAACGATGATGTTCCCCCGCAACGGGAAAATCATCACCATCAACCAAATTACACATTACAAGCCTAATCATTTTTCCAACATTGATAACATTCTTCCCCTTGTCTGCACTAGCTCCGATGATTTTTTGTTCATTGACATGGGTCCCAGAATTTTCAAGAACACATCATTACTGGGGGCATATCATGGAGCACCACCTCTCCTTGATGTTCCCCCGCAACGGGAAAATCATCACCATCAACCAAATTACACATTACAAGCCTAATCATTTTTCCAACATTGATAACATTCTTCCCCTTGTCTGCACTAGCTCCGATGATTTTTTGTTCATTGACATGGGTCCCAGAATTTTCAAGAACACATCATTACTGGGGGCATA
>JASDQU010099746.1:367763-402421 GCA_032191745.1 Picea mariana
AATTCCCTTTTTCTACCCCCCATCTGGAGTTCAAGCATTCCAGGTAGTTTCTACCCTCACCCTTCTAAACATGGTCCTTTCCATCCCTATATGGTATCCCTACACCATCTCTCCCTCCTCAGACAAAGGGATTACCTATGCATATTCCCGTACATGATTCTGCCACACCACCCCCACCTCCAAATAACAACAACACCCCCACCACTAGAGGCAGATGGAAGAATAACGAGCCCATAAATCCACATCCTCCCCAAGCTCAACCCCTTTACACACTATGCGAAAGAGAAGGACACCCCACTATCATATGTCCTACTCTTCCTGAGTTACGTAATATGATCTATCTCCCTAGAGAAACCACATTGCTCTCCACTCCATCAAGTATGTCCACTGCTACTATGGAGTCCTCAACCACACACAATAAAGGGTTGTGAACCAAATTCACTTGTGCCATTTGTTCAGAATATGGTCACTTCACTCATCATTGCCATACTCTACCTCAATTTGTCTAAATGTTAGTCATAGTAAACCAAACATCTCAGCTAGATCACTCTCAAACACCCCCTACTAAGTCTCACATGACTGATATTCAATATATTTCATCAGCAATCCTCAAGTGAACAAGGTACTCTCCACAATATCGGGACATGTACTTTATGTCTAGTGGTCCCTCGCACCCTGTACATGATATCCCATTTACGTCCTCGCCTCTCAAGGCCACTAACACTTACCAATCGACCTTTCCCCCTGTTACCTACCAAGATCCTCTATGTTCTCACATTTTTCATTGTGATGAAGATATCCCAGAGGAACTCACTACCCTCAATTGCCCATGGAATGCACTCCATCATTGAGCACTTTTTCTTTCACAGGAGGACTTTCACACTCCTATCCAAGCATCCATGTGTGCAATCGAAACCAAGGAGTTTATTCCTTCAAGGCATATAGATTGGTTCAACAACCCTATCCCTACCCCATATGATTTTGAAGAAGGAAACATGGCCAACATTTCCCCCACCATCAAAATTGACATTTCCATTACCAACATCTCCCCCACCATCAAAATTGACATTTTCATTAAACCAAGAATCATAGAAGAAATCACCATTGGTGTCGCATGCTTCCCTGAATAACTCATGAATTATAAATCTCTCTTTCAGGAATACCAATATATTTTTTCCTGGTCATATACAGAGATTACCATCCTCGATCCTTCTATCGTCAAACATTGAATCGACAAATGGTTAGATGTCACCCTAGTTCGTCAAAAGCAACGCCCCCTTCACCCATCCAAAGTCACAGCTATCAAATCCTAAATTGACAACTTATGTGAGGTCAAGTTCATTTACCCCATTGCGTACACTTCGTGGGTCTCCAAACCTGTCCCTATTAACAAAAAATAGGGCATTATTCGCATCTGCATAGATTTTCATGATCTCAACCACGCTTGTCCCAAAGAAAAATTCCAACCCCATTTAATCAACCAAATTATCGGTGACTATGTTGGACACGAGGCACTTTCCTTTATGGATGGGTTCTCCAGCTACAATCAAATCCAAATCCATCCAGCAGATCAATACAAAACCACTTTTACTACCCCTTGGGGTACCTTTGCTTATTGCGTCATGCCTTTTAGACTCAAGAACGTAGGTGATACACTTCAATGGGACATGACCTATGTTTTTCATGATCTTTCTCACATCATCCTTTCTTATTTGGATGACCTCACTGCTCAATCCAGAAAATGAACTCAACATTTAGATGACTTACGAATCATTTTCCAACGATGTTGCCAGTACAATATCCTCTTGAACCCTCTCAAGTGCATATTTTTCATCATGACTAATGGCCTCCTTGGGTTCATTGTTTCCCAACATGGCATCATGGTGGACCCCCTCAAGGTCCAAGCTATAACAAAAATTCCACCACCTAGGAATTTACGCCAACTGCAAATCCTACAAGGCAAAGCCAACTTCTTACGTCACTTTTTCCTATATTACGCCATGCACGCACATGGTTTTATCCACTTACTGCATCATGATATCCCATTTTCATGGGACAAACATGCTCGAACAATTTTTGATGATTTTAAATATGCCCTATCCAATGCCCCTTTGATTAGTCCCCCAGACTATGATCGCGATTACATCCTCTACTTGTTGTCCTTAGTTGTCTTAGTAGAAGGAGTCCTCATCCAATTAGGGGATGATGGGCATGAACATTTAATTTACTACATTAGTAAAAACCTCTCAGGGCCACCCTTGAAGTATAATCATGAATAGAAACTGGTGTTATCAATTTTCCTCACAATCCAAAAACTGTGACATTATATCCTGCTTCAAACTACCAAGGTCATAGTAGATTCCAACCCCATGCAGTACTTGCTTAGTCGAAGAAAGATTAATGGAAAATTTTCCCAATGGATTGTCATCCTCCAGGAATATGATCTAGAGTTCGCTACTCCCAAAAGAAAGAAATATCTCATCCTAGCCGAACTCATTACTACTTTTCCCTCAGATGCTAAAACTTCCCCCATCAATGAGGATTTCCCTGATGAACACCTCTTCTTCATCCCCTCTGATGATCTCTGGTATGAGGAACCCCTCATCTACCTTCATACACAAAATTTTGGGTCTCATGTCTCTCGAGATGATCATTGACACATTCTCCATCAAGCCCCTCGATACCTCCTCATCGGAGATGTTCTATATCGACGTGGGGTCAACACCATTCTTCGTTGATGTCTTACCATCGATGAAGCTGACAGAGGCTTGAATGATAGACACAATGAAGCTTGCGGTGGTCACCTCTCAGGTATGTCCACCACCTAAAAAATCATTTGAGTAGGGTACTTCTGGACCTCTTTATTTCATGACTCCATCCACGTTGTCAAGTGATGCGACAAATGCCATCTTTATGAAAAAAAGGCACGAATTCCACCAATTGTTCTACATCCAGTCATAATAGCCACCCCCTTCTGTAAATGGTGTAGAAATTTCAATAGAAATTAAGTATTTCCTGCGATTCACTTGATCTAACAATTATACGCCACTGTTAAATACATAATCGCTTCTACTATTATTCTTGCGGAAAATTAAACCACGATCACAACCACAATCACAAAGTGAAATATCAAGAACACATAACACAGAATTTTTTCCGGGAAAGCGTAAAGCTAAAAACCCCACTATCATATATTATGTATATCCTGAATCATGAAATAATCTCATACAAAACTCTAATCCAAGAGCTCTCAGTACAATACAATCGTCTCACACTGTCATACACAAATCAATAAATACATGTGCCAATTCCTGTGTCTAGACAACTTGCCTCCTCTGCACAATCTCTGCAATTTGAATTCTCATAATGATACATAATTGCCTAGTTTGCACATGCTCATAAGCATATCCACTGTATGTGTGATCAAATCACAACTGATAGCCAAACTGTCCCTTTCACCTATTATCTCAACTGGGTCTCCACTGGATCTGACATGCACGTAGTTAACCATGGTGAATCTTCAGTTGCATGTGAGTTCATTGATTTAGTGAACTCTCACTAGTACATGTTTAGTTACCACTAGTACAATGGATCTTAACTCACTTAACTACACTTATAGTTCTGTTACAAATCCAACTCACTCAGTTATGAATGAAATAATAGATTAATATTTATTGTCTAATTTATTTAAGGGAAAAGTAAATTAGATACATCTTTCTTGTTGACTTTTCAATAAATGGGGCATAGAATTCATGACTTTCCATCCTCCATCTAGTAATGGACACAAGTACATTGTCGTGGCAATGGATTACTTTACCAAATGGGCCGAAGCCATGCCCAGATTTAAAAACACCTGTTGGCTAACCTTTATTCTTTGGTTGGTCTTCCCGACCTGTCTATCAAAGTTATTGACCTAGGGTTCATGTCATTTGGGTTTCCAACAAAGCCTCTAAAACTATCGGCCCTCCTGGTAAACCAAAAGGCAACACAATACACAGAATGCATTGTGCAGTCTCACCCGAGATAACTTTAAATGGGTGGCTGTAAGACTCAGGTGTTTATAGCCTAGGATTGAGTATGAGATAGGGGTTTATTAACCAAATCCATTCACTATGAGATATGAGGATAATCTACTTGTTCCTCACAATTGAACATGTCTATTTCATAGTTTATTTCCCAAACAACATAAACATATTCCATAACAATGTATTAACCCATTCATTTATCGTAATTAGTAATTGTTGTAAGAAAGTAAAGATATGCATTCATTCATCATATTACACAGATATTACCATGGTTCACCCCCTCCTGGGATACGTCCACAAATATTTGGCTCTTGGCTCTTTTATTATGGCAGTTCTTCATTTCCGGCGCCACGCACTTACAATTCCCCTCTTATGGGTAAGATCTATATGAGGCGACCTAGATTGCACCAGGCTCTACAGCCTATGAAACAATCCTCAGATATACCTTCTCTCCTCCATTATAGCTCAACATCTTACAAAATTGGTACATAAAAGTATTGAATAATGCCTTTTTAACATGTATTACTCTAATGGAATGTTATAAGAACCTGAATCCTTACAAAACAGTAAACTTACTGTAAAAATGCCAACCCTATATATAAAACTCAATCAACCAACCTCTATATGATACCAGGGTATCTATATTTATACATTTTAGGCTCTTCATCCTTCTTAACTAAAATTTCCAAAACCCTAACCCTACCGACGTTAGGTCTTCCTCCCATGCACGCATGTTGTTCTTCCTCCAGCTGTCACTTTCCTTGTGCATGCTTTCTTGCATGCATGCGTGTTGTTCTTTCTCTATATGTTACTTTCATTTTTGCACGCTTTCTTTCCCATGATCGTCCTTATCTCTACTTCATCATGGTGCCAATAGGTCCCCAAAACTAACATGTGACTCGTCCCGAGTAACCTAATCTTTCTACGCTACCTCGATCTCCTCGGTGATCGTCTGGAACTTTTTATTCAGCTCTGCTGCTTTTGTCAGTGCCTGTGTGGTCTTCTCCTTAATGGTATCCAATACTTGAACTGCCACTTTGTCCCTCACTAATCCTGCACATTCTACCTATATTTGTGCAATCTGTGTTCTATAACCTTCTTCCTGTGCGAGTACTTCTTCTACCCATTCCTACAGTGGCTCTATCTGAGCCTAACACTCTTATTTCTGTGTTTGCGCAGTGATAAGTTCTGTCTGCATCGGTTTTTATCTCATGTGTCCCTTTGAATCATTCTGGGATTGATATGGTCTTCTGTCATTGTTTGATTTATTGGATCGTTGCATTGATCCTCTCCTCTTCCTTGTCCCAACATTGGACCTGCGGATCCTCCTCCAACCTTGTCCAAAGTTGTGTTTCTTTATTGAACAATTATGCTGCTATGCTAACCTGCTACCCTATCTCCTACAGTTGCATTGTTTCTTCCTTCTTCCTTTGCTCCTTTACTATTGGTAGAGTTGTTGGTGTGAGCTGTTATTGGAGACCCTCAATCGCCTTCTGATATCGATCAATTTCCTGCACAATCTGGTCGATCTTTTCTATGGCTGGGAGTTTGTTTCCTTGTGCAGTGCTTGAAAGTTTCCATAAAATTTCTCCCACTCTTCATTCCAGTTCATTTCTGTGTTCTTTCTCCTCCCGAGTTTTGGATTTGTCCTATTCAAAATATTTTTCCAGTGCTTCCCACTTCTTTGTTTCTTGTTGTAGCTCGACTAAGTTTTTATGTTCCCGAGACTGCATTTCGTGGTCAACGCTAACCTATAATTTGTATAGTTCCCTTGATGGAATCTGCATCAATACCAATTGGATGTTGTCCAAATCCTTCAGTGGTTTTTGCCCCATGATTTTGTTCATTCTCAGCATGCTAGGCTTGATGTAGACCGTTGCATGGGCATGTGGCATTGGAAGGATTGGGTCTCATTCTTCTACCACCACTCTTTTGTTGGTCTTTGTTGTCGTCAGATCTATGCCTCTGTTGCTACTTTCTCTCTGTGCCTCCCCGAGTGTCTTGAGGAGTTGTCCCATTTATGCTATCTCTTTTTGCAGTTTATCCCTGTGATGTGCTGCGTGGTCAAAGTCTTCTATGAGACAGTCTTGGACCATTCTGGCGATCATTTATCCATCATCCTCCATGATCGTATAGTCCAGTGATTCTTGTTGCACCTTTGATTTCTTGTGCACACCTGCTTCCTGTATAGTCGGTCTCTTAGTTCCCCTTGGTTCCTGTGTGATGGGATTTGGGGCAGTCTGCTGTGCTCCCTTAGCTTGTTTCGGATGTCCATTGGTTTCTTTCTGCCCCTTCTGGATTCCTATATACTTTTCCCCTTCGTTTTCCTGAGTCGACTTGTTTTGGCCCGTCCTTGTTTTCTTGGGCACTAGGATTTGTGGAGGCTATGTTTCCGCCTACACTGCCTCTCCTTCTATCGTTCGTTCCGGTACTTCCTGGGGAATGGATGGGATTATCCATTCATCAGGCCATTCGCTGATGACCATGTCAATGTCACCCTCTGTGATGCAGTAGCACATTTGTAGCCATTGTTTATTTGGATCCTGCCTTGGTTGTATCCACATGGCTTGATGTGTAGCCCAAAAGTTAGCGATGTCCCCATATCGTGTGACAACCTCTAGTGTTATTCTCCATGATTTTCTAATAGCTTCCTGTATATCCTATAGGTATTCTTTAAATACGATTCTATTCTCCCTCTTATGCCTAGCCTGTGGCCTAGATTTCAGTAATAGATATCTCGCTCCCGTTGGGTGTGGTCTAGTACAAAAAATTACATACTCTGGTTCCTGCAATCCCATGAAGGCTATGAGGGTGAGAAAACATGAGTAATGGAATTCTATACTAAGCACTATGCATCCTTGCAGTCCACTTGGAACAAGTTTCATAGATAAGGCACCCAAATCACAAAGGTGCCTTCTGCACATTGAGTTGCAACTGTGATGACTCCTATAGGTACTTCGTCTTTGTGGCATTTTCTTAACAATTTATATTCCAAGATATTTGCACCCAATTGTGTCACTGCATTGTTGATCTGTTTGATTATAATTCCTCTTGTTCCCCTAACCATATTTATTTTTCATTTCCTCTGATAGCGCTTTCTCCTTGGATTTATTGTCCATAATCAATGTGAGATCCATGCCTCGGCTGGCTAGTCATGTTATCTGTGTGATAAGATCAACAATTATGGGGACAGGTTTGTCCATCCATATATCCCCTCCATGTGTGACTGCTAACAGTTGCTTGACACATGTCGTTGCATACTAGCCTCTGCCAAAATATGGTAGCTTCAACAACCCTAAAATTCTTGTTCTGTCTAGTCCAACTACCCACTGATGTGGCTAGATGATCACTTCTCCAAGTTGGTTTACTACTATGTTCTACATAAAAACCCTCGACACAAGTTTTGGGTACTTGGTTTCATCTGATACGTCATGGTCGGAATACTTGAGATTCCCGACATGACCCAGTAGTTGTGGGTCTATCTGTACTCCATCTGGTATGCGTGGTAGCATAAATTTTGTTGCCAGTTTCTTGCGAGGTGAGCTCAGTATCTGAACTTGGTCTTCCTGCTATGGTGGTTGGTTCGAAGTTCCAACAACTTCCGATGTCTCTCCCATGAGCCACTCTGGCCAAGACGAGGTAGTTCCAGTGGTCTCCTCTGTTGGTTGACCTAGGATGGGTGTTTGTGACTCGTCTGGTTGCACTGCTACTCCTAGATTATGTGTCTTTTTGTTAACTTCCCCGACTGCTTCAGTGCTTTCTGGTTTCACTTCCTGTTAGGTTTCCGCTTCCTCATTCTGAGGCTCTTGCGTCACTGTTGGCATATCCTCTTTCATGGCCTCTATTTGTGGCTGTTGAATCTCTTCCAATATCAGTGTAGAGTTCACCGGTATCATCTCTGGGAATGGAATCTCTTCAATATCGACGATCTTCAGCTGCTGCTTCTCGTTTTCTTCCAGCGGTCCTTGTGACTTGGTTTGAACCCTGGTCGATCTAGTTTTCTAGCCTAGATTTATGGGCTTCAATGGTGCCATAGTGCTGATTTTCAAACATTTCTTGAGTTTGAATGACTTTGGTGAGCTCTATGGTCTCTCTCTATTCATTCTGGATGTTGTTTCTCTCTCTCTCTCTCTCTGTTCTCATTTCATGAAAGACTAGTTTCTTCCATGCTCGTGTGTTGTATGGGCTTGTCATGAAGCTTGTCGAGGATGCTTCCTCCATGATGTGATTAATGCACCATAACTGTGGGTTAAATACATCTATGACGTTTTCATACTTTCCATTACGCTTACTTTTTTGTTTCCATTTCGTGTGTTTATTGTGATGTTCCATCAGTCCTTGTCGTGCTTTGATTTCTCTTAGTGTTGTCTTGTCATACTGCTTTTGCCAAATTTTCGTTTCCTGCTCATTTTTCTTTGGTATGTAACCGTTTTCCTTGCCTTTGCTACATTCCTGTTTCGAACGTCATGTGGCTTTTCTATCTCTGGTGTGCTTCGTGACTTTAAGTTTTGTTTCCTCTTTTTTGTTTTTTTACTGCGCAGTGGGTGGTCGAATTTCCTTGTACAGCTTCAGTCGGATCTCGTTGATCATTCCTCCGAGGTCTGTGACTGCTAAAACTCTTAACTGTACAACTCCTCCTTCTGTTACTGATTTTACCTCGTATGGTCCTAACCAATGCATTCTCAGCTTTCCTGGGTGATAAAATGATTTGCTGTCATAGAGCAATACTAGATCTCCTTCCTTGAATGCCTTCTTATTGATGTGTTGATCATGCCAAGACTTGTCTTTGGGTTTATGCACTTGTTGATGGAATCCTTCCAGGATTCAGTCTTCCTCCATTGACAATAGCTGATTCAGTATTTTCTGTACTGCACCTCGTTCGGTCATTTGTGTGATAGCTACTATGTGTAAGCTGGGTACTAAAAATTCTAATGGCACTACTACTTCTTGGCCATAGACTAGTTTGAATGGTGTGTTCCCTGTCATATTTTTTCATGTCCTCTTATACTCCCATATTATTTCTCGTACTTTGAGGTCCTAGTCATCTCTATTGATGTTATAGATATTTGTCAATGCGTTCTCTAGAATTTTGTTAAAGGATTCTACTGTGCCATTCGGCTGTGGATGATACACTGTTCTTTTCTAGTGGTGAACTTCAAACTCTTCGAGCATCACAAAGATGGTGCTATTTATGAAGTGCGTTCCTTGGTCGCTCATCAAAACTCTTGGGCACCCAATCCTAGTAATTACTTGTTCAAATAAGAAGTGTGTAGCTATCTCTGCACTGCAGTCTTTTATTGGTGCAGCTTCCGCCCATCTTTTTAGGTATTCTGTTGTAGCAATGATGTATCTTTTCCCTGTTCTTTTGGCTGGTGGGATAATTGGTTCCACAAATTCTATTTCCCATTTATCAAATGCTTGTAATGTCACTTGCAGTTGCAATGGCATATCATCCCTTCTATTGGGTTTGCCTACCCTCTGACAAAGATAGCATCTCTTACAGTACTCTTTCGAGTCTCTGTGGATCATTGGCCACCATAATCCTATGCGAAGTACCTTCTGGACGGTATCTTTTCCTGTATAAGTCCCTCCTGCCATTCCCTTGTGAGATTCTTCTACAATTCTTGGTCATTTGTTCTCTAACACATACCTTCGCAAGATTCAATCTGTGCCCATCTTATATAGATGTCTTGCGATCAGTTGATAGTCAGCTGCATGGACTACTAGGTTCTTCTTCTATGTGGTGGTATATTCTTGCGACGCGATACCTATTCTCAAGTACTGGATGATATCTTCAAAGTATTCATCAACAATTTGTACTGAGAATAGTTGTGCATCCATAAAGTTGTCTTCTAAGTTCGTTGGTTCTTCTCCATTTGTGACCTATGATAGGTGGTCAGGTCCTGCATTCAGTTTTCTTGGTTTTAATATTACTTCGAAGTCAAATTATTGAAATAATAATAACCATCGACATATTATCCCCCCCAAAACTGGCTTATTGACTAGGTATTTTAGGGCTGAGTGATTTGTAAACATCTTAAAATGTTTTCCCAGTAATTAATGTATGAACTTTTGCAGTGCGTAAAACATAGCTAGGCCTTCTCTTTCCGTCGTTTTATAATTATGTTCTGAGTTTGATAGTTTTCTTATTGCGAACGCTATCAAGTGATCCAAGTCTCTTGCTCCTGGTTGCTCTAAGATATCCCCAAGTGTTATCGCTGATGCATCTACATGCACATGGAATGGCTTTTCCCAGTCTGGAAATACTAATATTGGTGCAGTAACCATCTTTTCCTACAAAGTGTCTAGACCATGTTGACACACGTCATTCCATTGATATTTTGTATCTTTCCTTAGCAAATTTTCCATTAGTGTTGTGATCTGTGCATAGCCTTTGATGAATATTCTATAGTATCCTGTGTGTCCTAACGTCGCTCGTAGATGATGGACTATTTTTGGTGCTAGTAAATTAACAATGACTGCGATCTTTGTCGAATCAACCAATAGCCCCTATTTTCATACTAGATGGCCCAATAGTATCCCAAACGGTGTTCCGAATATACATTTATTTATGTTTAGTGATATCTGACACTGTCTGCATCGTTCTAGCATCAAGCATAAAACTTCCACATGGTTTTTCAACAGACTATAGACTATCTATTCATGCAGGTATACTTTGAGAAACTGATGGATGAATTCTTTAAATGTTGTGATAACCACTCTGGAGAATATTGTTGGTGCATTCTTTAGTCCAAACGGCATGGATGTTTATTGGTAAGATCCCCATTCTGTTGCGAACATGTTCTTGTATATGTCCTCCTGTGCTATGTTAATCTGATGGTAGCCTAAGAATCCATCAGTGAATGAGTAAGCTTCGTACCCCCCCCACATTCTCTAACACTTCATCTGTGAATGGTGTAGAGAATGGGTCGTGTAGGCATGCATCATTCAACTTCCTCAAGTCTATGCATATCCTAATCCCTCTTTCTTGTTTATTGTCCTGTACTAACATCAGGATTATCCATTATGATTCCTTGACTGGTTTGATTATGCCAACTTCGAGCATCCGGTCGATATCCTCTTTAAATTTCTATTTATATATGGGGTTCAGTCTATATGGTCACTGTCTAATTGGTCTCACTTCAAGTCTGAGTGGTATCTTAATCTCTCCCAGTTCTCCTGCTATACCCTTCATCTCTGTAAATTTTGTAGGAAACAAGTTGTTGTATTCGTGCAACAACTCTGTGATGCTTTATACTGTTGGCTCATCCCAATAGTCTCCAATGCTGGCCATTTTGGGATGTTCAGCTATTTCAATGTTAACTTTATTTACCTTGATTGGCACAAAAATGACTTCGGATTATATGAGTGGTCCTTCCACATATATTTCTCCTTCGACTTCTTCAATCTGAAGATCATGCAGGTCATCTTCGTCTGGTGCTTCCTCCTGTACATGGTAATGTGACAGTAGTTCCTTGACTATCTGTTTATTCCGTTGTTTTTCTTCTGTAATAATTTCTATTTCTGGTTCTTCAATGAATATGATTCCTCTGATCTGTTTCAGGGTTGCATCTATGTTGGGGTTCACATGCTCTAATGAAAAAGTGACTGTGAAGTTCTTCTACACTATTCTCCATGTTGTAGTTCCTTTGCTCAATTCCCGATCTATGTACCAATTTGTTGTTATGCCCTCTAAAGTATGTATGAAGTGATGAGGCCATTCCTTAGGTGGTGTCATTTTCCATAGCATTCTACACGCCTCCAAGTGCTCCGATGGTGCTGATCAGTGTCCATCGTACTTCTGTTGTTTGTTGTTTTTTTGTTCTTCACTGAATCTTATGCGTAGTAACTTCTTACATTGATACTGGTTTGTGATAGTCTCTTTGTGATCACCCCACCATATTGCGAGTGTGGAATTGAGTGCTAAGTCAAGTTCAAGCATTCTCTGGGTCTCTAACACTGCTTCTTTGTACTGTGTCAAGAATGTTTCCAAATCATTTATTCCATGAAAACTAGGTGGTTCTCTAACGTTTGTGCCTACCCATTTTACTGTGTGGTCTATTCTCGCACATCATCTTGTGGAGACTTCATGTAGCCTTTGCTGCTAGTTCTCTAAACTTGTGTCTGAATCTATTGCACATGAAGTAATTCTCCACCAACTGAGTACCCCATCTGCAGTTGGGTTTACGTAATCCTCTTCACGCACAGTTGTTCTGTACGACTGGTCGACAGGGATGATTTTAAGGATGAAAATTTATTTTCAAATGTAGAAACCTTGGCGAAGATTACTAATCTTTCATATGTCAACTATAAATGTTTGGTGATATTTTTGTAAAAATATTCAAGTATTTTATATAGTTTTTATAAAATTTTGGCAATTTTTAAGGTAAGATAATTTTATCTTATAGAATTTGGGCTAATCATCTTTAAAATAGCGAATCTTGTTTTTGGAAAAACCATGGAAAATTAGTCCATGAGCGAAATTTAGCCCCTAAAATCATCCTTTCTAGTCAATCTCCTATAAGTCTAGGCAAGTGGGTTCTGTGAACCTCTCCCCTTCTGATGGATTTAGTGGTGCTATGACCCTGTAGTCTCCAGATTCAAATGTCATTTTCCTAGTTTTCAAATTGATTATGGTCTGTTTGTCCAATGCCCAATCCAGACCAAGCAGTGTCGGGTAAGGTGTTGTGTCGTCCGCTATTTCAATGACTTCAAAGTCTGCTTTAGTGCGCACTCCTTCAATATCTATTGTTACTCCTTTCAGTATCCCTATTGGTAGGAACCTATGTTGGTTTGCTAGTTTTAGTTGGACATTTGAATATCCCAGTGTTGTCTCTCCCATGCGTTTCCATGTCTTCTTTGGTAGTACATTCACTTCAGATCCTAGATCTAGTATAATGTCTCCCATATTAAAATCCCCAATGTTAGAATTCAGTCTAAATTCCCTACTTGTTCTTCTTCTTGTGTGTAGATGATTGACAATTTTCGGATCTAGCTTTTTTTCTGTCTTGCTGCTACATTTCTCTAGGATGTTTTGCAATATTTTCACAGATGAGGATAACTTAATACTTTTACGCATGATTGCAAAAAGTATTTGATATTAATTACTTGTCCCTTGGGTTGCATTTCATTGGTATGATCCAATGATGGTGACATTTCATATTCCGGGGCTTCCTTGACTGGTTGTGTAGTTGAAGTCAATGCATGTCCTCCTTCTGAAATTCTTGTTTGGATTCCTTAAAAGTCTCCTTTTCTTTGGGTGCGTCGAACTACTTTCTTGGTTTGGTGTTCTTATTTACCCATTGGTTCTGTGCTAGTTCCTGTCAGACTGTGTCATTTCCCATTTTTGTTCCTCCACAGGTGACTATATTGATGTTCTTTCTGTCATCCCTTGCTTCGGCTGAAATCCATTGAACATTCTAATTGTTTTGGTTCCTCTTTTCCTGGATATTTACTAATAGTGTTGGACATTCCTTTGTATCGTGATCCGATGTGTGAAAATACATACAAGTCACTGGAGGCAGTGGACATCCCCATGCATAATGTCCTGGTTGTTGACAATTGTGACATGTGACTGGTCCTCTACCATGTCTGAAGCCTCCTCTAGCTCATCCTCCTCCTTGGTAGCCTGCTCGATCACCTATCGGTGTGTTATACTGTGGTGCTTGATTATAATGTGTGGTATTATACTAGGTCTGTTTTGGGTTGTACTGCAATTGCATGTTATTGTATGGCTATTGTGAAGTATTATACTACTCTTGCGCAGTTTTGTATGGGGTTGGGGCTTGGTTGAACTGGGGCGCTTCTTGCCCAATCATCATTTCAGCCTGTACTCAATATGCATCTGATGTTATTTCCTGTATCATCTCCATAGTTATACAATCTTTATCATCGTGACCCACTGACGTACAAAAGGTGCAATATGAATTCTTTGGAACTATCTAGTATTTCTGCATCATCGTGCAATGGTAAGGGTCATGACCCATTTTCTTGCATATTTCGCATCATAATCCTCCTTGTTGTAGCGGGTTTGGCATACCTATTACCAAATACTGTGTGAATGTTGGGCATTCGTTCTTGTGGTGTCCTTTCATTCTGCATGTGGTACACCAAATGACTTCTCGTTTGTCCTTTTCTTATTCTGTTTCAACTGAAATGTTATATTCTTCAAATCCTCCTTCAATTATTCAATAGATGGGTTCATCTGCTGGTACTGGTTCTCTTCCAATTGCAAGGCTTCCTACAGAGCCTCTGCCTGTGTCTAAAATTTTTGTTTTCGTAAGGGATATTTTAAGTGTGATAGAAGTGAATTTACAAACAAGTGTATATGATGTGTCTCAATCATGATATACTTTAACTTTCCCTTCAGTCACTTGCACTCTGATCGATGTCCCATACAGACTCTCCTAGTTTATGTCTTATTTTGATCATCTCATTCATGTACTGATCCACTGAGCTCATCTTCTAGAACTCATTAATCAATATCTTCTTAATGTCTGATAGTGTCCTTGTCATACCAGGGGCACTGTTCATATCTAGACTCATGTAACAGTCTAGTGTGCCGTATCTTAGCGTAATCACTAGCTGCGCTAGTTTAGTGTCTTCATCAATGATCTGTTTGGCTTCCTAGATCTTCACACAAATGAACAAATACTTCTCAGGGTCTTCTGTTGCATCTCCCTGAAACTCTGGTAGCCTAATGGTGGGATCATGTCCTGCCATTCTGAATACTAAAATACTACCTCCTCCTCGTGGTGTAGATACTTTGCTATTGCTTCCTGGACTAGCTCCTCCATTTGTTTCTCCTTGTGTAGATGTACTTCCTACTATCGAACTTCCTCCAAACTTTGGTTTTCTAAACAGTGGTGTTATCTTTGGTGTATTAGTCACACATGGGTTTATGGGTTCCATACTGACATTAATATGGATAGGATGGCCGCCTTCTCTGCCCGTTCTTAGGCCCCTTTTTTTCCTCTCATAATTTTCATGTAGGATTTCCTCAATCTCCTCCAAAGCCCAGAGATCCTATACCTCTTCCTCGTCGCTTTCCAAGCCCTCCCTCATTGCTATGACTCTCTTCTTGGTATTCACCTTGTATTAGTAGGGTACTCTGCTACGCGTTGTTCCTGATGACACCAAGATCCACTTGAGTTGGTCGTCATCCATCATGATCAGGTCCAAGGGTTCCTCTTTATTGTCTTTATCCTGGCCTCCTTCCATTTATCCTTTCTTTGGCAGTGCTTCCACCCTTCCCCCATGTACGTAGGGAAGTTTAGTTGTGTGAATCCATTGTCATTACAACTTTGTTATATAGCAATATCTTAATAGAAGTATATTGAATGTACTTTCCTCAAGGTCCACATAGAAATTATTGCTCTGCTACGTTGTATGACTTTACAATGTTGACAACAAACTCTGTGATGAATCCTGCCACAATACGGTCAAGCCAAAACTCAACTGCACGAGTGAATTTGTTGTTCACCTACTGTAACTGCTCAACCTATACTGGGGTCCAATCTAGCTGCCGGATCCGTCTTGCCGCATGGTTATATTTCAACCTTAGTATCCACTCCTGTAGTATGTGGGGGAAATCATAGAAGAAGACTTCGTGTAAATCCATAAACACGTATTTATCCAATTATTTGAGAGGTGTGATGTGAGGGTTTCTATTGTCTTTTTGGGAAAAATCTAGCTCTTTGGTTCTCAACCAACCTTCAATTTATGCTTTCATGGGGTTCCAAGGTCTCAACATTCCCTTCTAGTGGCTCAGTGGTCTTATTATTTCCCTCATTATTTTCTCCTACACTATATCTCATCTACTCAGTCCTCGCTTGTTCCTCTTAACACAAAAACATAACTATTTGTTGGTTAACCTTTATATATAAAAACAATAAACTTACTATAAAAACACCAACCCTACATATAAAACTCAATCAACCAACCTCTATATGATACATGTGTATCTATATTTATACATTTTTGGATCTTCATCCTTCTTACCGAAAAATACCAAAACCCTAACCCTACCAACGTTAGGTATTCCTCCCATGCATGTTTGTTGTTCTTCCTCTAGTTGTCGCTTTCCATGTGCACACTTTCTTGCATGCATGCATGTTGTTCTTTCTCCAGCTATTACTTTTGTTTCTGCACGCTTTCTTTCCCATGATCACCCTTCTTTCTACTTCGGCCTGGTGACAACAACACCACTGACACAACAACATGATTTTTCTTCAACCATGTCATTACCCACTTCGGAGTCCCGCTACAGTTAGTGTCTGATCATGGTAAACAATTTGAGAATGAGATCTTTGTGGAAATCTCCTCAAATTTAGGCTTCTCCCATGAGTTTGCCTCCCCATACTACCCTTAGTCCAACAGACAAGTCGAGGCTGTCAACAAATTCCTCAAAACCATGCTACAATGCGTCGTCAAGAAACATAAGACCAACTCGCATCATATGTTTTTTTCTGCGTTATGGGCTTTTTCCACAATAGTCAAAATTGCCATCGGTTTTACACCATTCCACCTAGTTCATGGGATTGAATCCACTCTCCCCATCCAGTGAGAAATCCCCACATTACGCATTGCCATCAAGGTATATCCTTAAAATTATCTAATGGAGAAACAACTGTTGACCTTAGAGTTGCTTGATGAAGATTGTCGATCTTCATTACAAAACAACGAGGCATCTAAAAAATGGTCCAAAGCCACTTTCGACCGCCATGTCTACCTTCTCTCATTCAACGAAGGTGATCTCGTGTTAGCCTACGATATCGCCCATGATAATCTCGGCCATGGGAAATTTGAGTGATTATGGAATGGAAATTACATCATCCAACACTGTCTCACTAAAGGTTCCTAAATCATGGCCTCTCCAAAAGGATACCCTCTCAAAGAGCCTATCAATGGGTTGTACTTAAATAATTTTTACTCCTACGCATAGCGCCACTACCTTAGGTTTTTCTTTGTACACATTTGTAGACTTTTTATTCTTGTTTTCCACCACCACTCCTCAAGTCTGATCTATCATTTGTGTTATTAATAGATGCATCATCCATCATCCTACCACATCGGTTACGCTGACAGTAACAGCCGTTGGACCCAGAATCTTGCTTCGACCGCTTGGGCCCTCTATACCCCCTCACATATCCTGCTCAACTCTAGTGGCATATGTTTGGGCTTGAACACCAATAACCAAGTTGAATATTATGTTTTCATTAGTCTCCTCACCGATTCTAGTCACCGCCACATTCGTCACGTTATCTTTCTTTTAGATTCCCAACTTGTCGTCCTGCAACTCAACAATGTATATCATGTTCATGATCGTTTCCTCTTTCGCAAATGCCTGCAAGTTAGAATCCTATCTCACAAATTTTATTCCATCACATTTACACATATTCCAAGAGAACTTAATGAAGTAGCATATCACATGGCTAACCTAGTATTAGAATGGAATTTATCACATTAAACATCATTTTATACATATCATCATACATTTTTCACAACACATCGAAACAACATCATACATAAAAAACATAACACATAGAGACATGAATGATCCAAATATATCCATATATATATCATCAAAAGGTCCACAGTGTTTACAAAAAATACATGTACAAATTTCCCGTAGGCTCACGAATACCCCCCACCCCTATGAGTGCAAAAATGTGTATCAACTACCCTATACAAAATGGGATCCCAATCCTATATATACAAAAATAGGAACTCAAGGTTCCCTTAGAGCTCCCCCACAAGTCCTCAGTCGGCTGGAGGTGCCCCACCAACTAGGGGCCCTCCAGGTCTAGTAGGAAGCTGACCAGTCATCGTTTCCCCCGCCATTGTTTCTCGATGGATTAGGGTCCACCACTCTGCTGGTATGCCCACGCACTACTCCAAGACCTCTTCATCCTAGATATGGTCCTACATTCTTTCAGGTATTCCCTATAAAACCCACTCGAAGCATCAACACAGGTACTCCAACATCACCTTGACATCTCCCTATGGCTCGCGCCTTGGTCTAGCACTAGCATCATCTCTCTGCCACCTCTGTCCTACTCTCGACTCTCCAGGAACTACACAAGCTAGCCCCCACTAGTTTGACTCCCTGACCACCTCTTTCTCTCGACCTCGGGGCCCCACATCTACAAAACAACACTAGAGATAGAATCAACATCCGTATACATATATAATCAATGTTATTTATCAAAATCAATAAACATAACAGTACAACACATACCTCATTAATCCCAGTCCTCCCAAACCCCCTGTACAGCCCTACATATAACCCCTACCTACATACTAGGAAATTCACAACATATAGGAGGATAAGATCACTAACCTGTCTCTCGCCACTCCTGGATTAGTAGCCTCACGCTCCCGCAATCTCCAAATCTCCTCACATCTATCTTCACAACTCAACAATAGTGACAGGTACAAATGAGATGGCATTGTGGGCCCACTATTGTGCCTCTTTCGTCACCTTAGTGAGAAAAATAGAGGTGCTTGCAAGCTCAGTTGGGTCTGTTGAGTAGGACAACTGCAAGGAAAAGAGTTAGGGAAAGAAAATAAAAGACTACAATTAAGAATTAAACTAAGAAATGCAATAACAACTAAATTCATGAGCATAGGGACATAGAAACAAAAAGAACCATAAGACCCATGTCACCAATGTTGAGGCTGATCTATTAGTGAAACAAAGCACCAAGAAGAAAGGGGACTATGAGTCCCTTCTTCCTCCAAGGGAGGGCTCTTGGACCCCCACTAGCTAGCTCTTCATACAACAAAGAAAAAATGGAAAATGATGATGAAAGAACTCTTTACAAATCCACTCAATGGGTGAGATGGATTGTCCAATGCAATGGTGGAAATATTCTCTTGACAAGGATGGAGTCCTGAAGAGAATAGAGGCAGTATAACATTACTTTGAATTCCTTGAAAAAATGAGGTGCATCCATGGCTTTTTATAGCATTCATTTGGGTTATTGTTTAACTGCTTTGTAGTGTGAAAAGAGGCCAAATAGGGCATTCCTAGGTCTTTGACCAGCCCACCAGTCAGATCCAGTCCAGATTTTAGGGTCAAATCGGCTTGGGAGATGAACCATAAGTGGGTGGGAGGCCGACCACTCTCATAAATGCGTCATTTAGCAGGTGCGTGGATTTTTGCGATAACAGTTGCGCATCGTGCGCCTGTGCGCAATTTCTGCGTTCCTGTTCCACGCATGCGCGTGCGCCCAATGTCTGCATAGCGCTTTTCAATTTTTCACTACTTTGTATAGTTTTTTGACCTTTTTTGAATGTTGTGGTATTAATTCAGGTCCATGGATGACTTCATCACTGTTTGACGATGCTGAGTTCTTGTAACCATGTGCGGACGAAATTTCAGTGATAACAGATGCCCCCTGATGGATGAGGTTAGGAGCATACATATAGCCGAAATTCATCAATGTTTCTTCTACTGAGAATGTTGTTGTAAGAGAGAGAAATAGTTGGATTGTCCAGAGTGATCTGTTGGAGGGAAAAAGGAACCGGTAAGATCCGACCCTCCATGAGGTGTGTAAAATAGAAAACTGTGTACAAACGAGGTGGGCATGCCCCATGCTCGTGTCATGTAACTCTGGAAAAGATGACTGAAGTGTTGGTGTAGACAACTACAGCACCCTCGGGGGCAGTCATGATAAAGGTAGAAGACAATTCTTCAAATGAACATACTCTAAATAGTAGGCAGTGATCGCGGTAATAAGTAGCAGCGATTATGTGGGCATTGATAGCCCCGCCAAATTCAGAGGTCTTCAGAAAATGAAAGAACTAACTGCAATAGTCACAAAGTAAGACCCATCGTAACATGAGAAAGTGTTGGCGTCAAATGTTATAGGGGTCAATGACAGCAAGGAGTAATGGTGTTTCACCCTGTGTCATCTGATATCCCTCATTGAGTGGATAATGAGAATCAAGATACTATCGCCCTTCTGGAAACTGTGCTGATGTTGAAAAAAAAAAGGGGGACGCGACTCCCATAAGAAAATGGCTTCGTGAAATCTACTAGGTGAGGTGAGGAAGTGGAGGAGGTACATGGACAAATTCAAGATGTGGGAAGACTCAAGACTACCCTTGGTTGAAGTATGTGTGAGATAAAAAAGTGGCCGCAACCGTTCAACGAAGTCGAGTGTCAGGGGGACGACAAGACTAGGAATAAGTTGTGCCAGAGTCAGGACAAGGTGAACAAATTTAGAGGGCAGAGATAAGTGACCTGTGGGGTACTCTTAAGATATGGATGATGCCGGAAAGTGTAGATGATAAGTAGTGCTCCAACCAAGGGTGACATGGGTTGCGGTTGGCAAAAAAGAGGGAAGCAGGTCGCCAAATGTGACGACCAAAAAGGGTAATGTAACGACTAGAAATAAAGGCGTTTGTAAAATAAATAATGAATAATTGGGGAGAAATGTACAAATACAGAAACAGGTGCCCCAGTGTGATATGGGTGGCCCATGTAGGGCATAATTTGCGTGGAAAACTGATGAAGGGTGGGGGCCCCATTGGTGAGTTTCTGTATGAGGTAGGTGAAATGAAGGGAGATTTACAGATGGGCAAACTGATTGTGGATGAAATGTAGGGTTCATGGTACTATGGAGGTGCAGTCAAAAAATAGAACCGTAAAGAGATAATCAGAGAGTCCATGTGGGAAAGCTAGCAAAATGAAGAGAAGGAGTATGCGGTTGATTCGTGACATGATGAAAGACTATCGGGACTCCCATCCCTAAAGGGTTTTGAAACAATAGCATGAGTGTCAGAAGTGCCAAAAGGTGCTATGAATGGGACAACTCATGTGGGTAAGAATGCTATCGGGTGACAGTACCGAAGATGCAAATGGAGGTGTGGGTACTGCAGAACCGGGAATGGGGATCCTAGCGGAAAATGTTAGAGGGTGTGACTAGAAATGTAAGTGCAATACAGAGGGAAAGACTACATGCTAGTGCTAAGTATATACCTGAAGGAGTTGTGCCGATGTATGATGATCGAGTACCTGCACACATAAAAACCAAATACCCAACGTGAACAATATCTGAAGAGAATCGACGATATGAGCATGTATTTGATAAGCGTGAATATGCACATGCATACCTGACCAGGGTATGAAAAAAGGCGCCATGGGGGCTCAGGATGAAAAGAGGCCTAGGGACTGCTGTGATGTAGATGATGAGATGGTGATCCCGTGGCTAAATATGGATCAAGAAATGGACACCGTGGGCTCTTGGAATGGTGAGTGGAAGTTTGGCAAAAAGGCCTATATATAGCTGTAGGGCCCACATTGCCACCTCATTTGTACTTGCTGCGATAGTGACTGGACGAGCAGTTTTCAGAGGAGATTTGGAGATTCGGGGAGGACGAGGCATCTGATTGGTGATTAGTGAGATTTAGGTTAGTGGTCTAATCATCCTACATAGGAATAGAATTTCATTTTTGGGGCAGGGGCTGTACGGAGGGTTGTACAGAGAGATTTTGTGGATGTGGGCCCCACGTGCGCGGGTGATCTGGAAGTAGGCACGCACACGTGTGCGCCTGCCCACCGAATAGACGCGCATGGGGGTGCTGGTGAGGGAATAAAAGGTGTGCACTATGCATGCGCCTGTCGGCTGTACAGCTACGCATTTGTGCGTGGCTGTAGCGTGGACAGGCACGCACCAGTGCGCACCTGTGTAGGTAACAGGCGCACTTGAGAGCGCGCCTATGTATGTAACAGGCACGCCTGAGAGAGCACCTGTGAATCTAACAGGTGCGCATACATGTGCACCTGTGTAGTGAACAAGTGCACATGTGTGTGCACTTATGGGTTAAAAAACCACGCCTTAGAGGCAAAGTTAATGGGTGTAAAATTGATCTGTGTGATGTTGTTGATGGTCTCATGGGATGATATAAGACTCTTTGTTGTGGCTACAGGTGGACAGTTTGCATGATGCCAGTGGGTTGGAGAGAGTGAGATTGGTCCCAGCTACGAGACGCCGTGGCTATTGAGGAGCTAGGTGTGCGAGCGACTTTGGCAGCCTATGGGTTGCTAAAGTTCTTTGAGTGCCCTTTGATATAGGTGCAGGAGTATCTCCTGCAGTTCCTGATCCAGATGTGGAGTCCGTAGCTGCATTGCTTCCTTGTGCGAGGAGAGAAGATTCCCTTCACTGTGGTGGAGGACGTGTACTTCTTGACTGGGCTCCCGTTTCAGGGTGTTCCCCTACCGGCGGAGCCGGTGCTACTGAGGGATCTGGCCCTAGCGACCGTTGGCCAGAGATACTGTTCTGGTCAGAACTTTATGTCCGGGATGGTTGTGAGAATTGGGTGGATAGATGCCATCTGGTCCACTTGTATTTTTTGTATGTAAAAATTCGGATGGAACTTTGGACCTTTATATATACATGAGTATACATTTGTGAGATCTATGTGGTGTTTACATGTTTTTGGTTAATGTTTTCATGACGTCTATTCTATATATATGCTGTGACAGGTTTGTGTTATATGTTTATGTATGTGTAGCTTGATGTGATATATGCCATTCTAACACAATATTAACTAGGTTATTTGTAATTTGATTCAATTGTCTTGGAATATGTGTAAATGTAATGGAATCAAAATGTCAAGAGAAAAGCCTAACCTGCAGGTATTTGCAAAAGAGGCAAGGATCATAGACATGGTACACATTGTTGAGTTGGAGTATGACTAGTTGAGAGTCGAGGAAGACGCTAAGGTGATGGATACGGTGATGTTGGGCATCGGCCAGGAGGCCAATGACGGCGGTGTATTCGGCTTGGTTGTTGGTTGCTGAACCCAAACATATGCCGCTCGAATGGAGCATTTCATGTGAGGGGGTGTAGAGAGCCCAAGCAGCCGAAGTGATATTTTGTGTCTAACGGCTGGCACCGTCGGTGTAACCGATGTGATAGGCTGGTGGAGGAAGCATCTGTCAATATCACAAAGGATAGTTTAGACGTGAGGGAGGGAAAAAAGATTAAAAACGCTATAAAATAAAATAACCTAAAGTAGAATGACTACGCTTAAGCGTAAAATTTCTTGAGATATAACCCGTTGACAGGTTCTTTGAGAGAGAGGCCTTCGGGGGAGGCTAGGATGTATGCACCTTTGGTGAGGTAATGTTGGATAATGTATGGGCCATGCCAGAGTGACTCGAATTTTCCGTGGCCAAAGGTATCATGAGAGATATCATAAGCTAGGACGAGGTCGCCTTCGCGAAATGAGTGAAGGTTAACATGGCGATCAAAGGTAGCCTTGGATCATTTTTTAGCTGCCTCGTTGTTCTGTAAGGAAGATCAATGATCTTCATCCGGAGACTCCAAGTTCAGCAAGCGCTGCTCCATTGGAGCAGTGTCAGGTAATAGCTCAATTGCGGTGCATAAGGTGGGAATTTTGCACTTTATGGGAAGAGTGGCCTCAACCCCATGGACTAAATGAAATGGTGTGAAACTAGTAGTTTTTTTCACAGTCGTTCAGTAAGCCCATAGTGTAGAAAATAACATATGATGCCAATTGGTTTTATGTTTATTAACCGTGCACTGTAACATGGTCTTGAGGAATTTGTTAAATGCTTCGACCCATCCGTTAGACTGAGGGTAATATGGTGAGGCAAACTCATGAGAGAATCCTAACTGAGACGAGAGTTCGATGAAGATCTCGTTCTTTAAGTGTTTCCCATGATAAAAAATGAGTTGGAGGGGTACTCCAAAACGTGATATCACGTGGTTAAAGAAAAAATGTGCTGCAGTGTCAGTGGTGTTGTTGAAAGTGGGCATAGCTTCTGCCCATTTGGTGAAGTAATCAACAACAACAACGATGTATTTGTGACCATTGTTGGAGGGGGGATTACAAGTCATAAAGTTGATGCCCCATTTACAAAAAGGGCCGGCAGTAATGATAGGGTGAAGAAGAGTAGGGGGATCTCGGGCTTTATTGGTGTAGAGCTGACATTGCTCACATCATGTCATGGCATGAATGCAATCATGAAACAAGGTAGGCCAAAAGTAACCAGCTCGAATAATCTTTTGAGAAGTGGATATGCCCGAAAGATGGCCCCCACATGCGCCGTTGTGGCAGTCGTTTAAGACTCTATCGGCCTCGTCAATAGTCAAGCATCGACGAAGAATGGTGTCGATGCCCTGCCGGTATAGGATGTCTCCGATGAGGAGGTAGCAGGGGGGCCAATGGTGAATACGATGATGATCATCTCGTGAAAGGTGGTTACCGAAATTTTGAGTGTAGAGATAGGTGAGGAGGTTGTCATACAAAGGATCATCCGAAGTGATGTAAAAGAGATGTTTGTCAAGAAAGTCGGTGTTGATGGGGGCACTGGTGGTGTCAGAGGGGAGGGCTGTGACAAGTTCGGTGAGAACGAGGGCCTTCCTACTCTTAGGTGTTGAGAACTCAAGGTCGTACTCCTGAAGGATAATGATCCATCGAGCAAATTTTTCGTTAACTTGCTGACGGCTTAGCAAGTACTGCATAGGGTTGGAATCTGCGATGATCTTTGTTGTGCGAAGCAGAATGTAGTGGCGCAGTTTTTGGACTGCGAGGACGACTGCAAGAGCAAGTTTCTCTTTGTGTTTATACTTCAAGGGTGGCCCTGAGATGTTTTTACTAACGTAATAAATGACATGCTCACGATTGTCATCACCTAGTTGGATGAAAACACCGACGACTGATACAGCTGATGCTGATACGTAGAGGATATACTCACGATTATAGTCAGGTGCACTAATTAAAGGTGCATTTGAAAGTGTTGTTTTAAGATCGTCAAATGACTGTTGCGCATGGTCGTCCCAGTGAAATGGGATTTCGTGATGTAGTAAGCGAAGGAAACCATGTGTGCGTATGGCGTAATCTAGGACAAAGCATCTAAGAAAGTTAGCTTTGCCCTGTAGGCTCTGAAGTTGGCGTAAATTCCGAGGAGGTGGAATTTCGGTGATAGCTTGGACTTTGAGGGGGTCCATGGTAATACCTCTTTGGGAAACAATAAAGCTGAGGCAGTGCTCTGCGGTGACACATAAGATGCACTTGAGAGGATTCAAGCGGATTTTGTACGGATGACACCATTGAAAGATGGTTCATAAATCATCAAGATGCTGGGTGCATTTCTTGGATCGAGCTGTGAGGTCGTCCAAGTAGGCGAGGATGATATGAGCCAGATCGTGAAAGATGTATGTCATAGCCCGCTGGAAAGTTGCGCCAGCATTCTTTAAGCCAAAAGGCATGACACGATATGCAAAAGTACCCCAAGGGGTAGTAAATACGGTTTTATACTGATCGGCGAGGTGAATTTGAATTTGATTATAACTAGAGAATCCATCCATAAAGGAGAGAGCCTCATGGCCGACGCAGGCGTCAATAATTTGATTGATGAAAGGCATTGGAAAGTTGTCTTTGGTACATGCGTGATTAAGATCATGAAAGTCTGTGCAAACGTGGATAGTGCCCTATTTTTTGTTAACGCGTACAGGGTTGGAAACCCATGAGGTATAGGCGATGGGGTAAATGAACCCAACAGTGCATAACTTGTCGATTTCGGCTTTGATAGCTGCGACTTTGGATGGGTGTAGCGGTCGTTGTTTTTGGCGAACTGGTGTAATGTTGGGCCAGGTGTCGATGCAATGTTCGACAATAGAGGGATCAAGGCCAGGCATTTTCGTGTATGACCAAGTGAAAATATCCCTATATTCCTGGAAGAGGGCTTTATATGCGGTGATTTCCTGAGGAGTGCAAGCATCTCCAATGGTGATTTCTTCGACGATGCCATTTTTAGTGGAAATGTTGATTTTAATGGTTGGGGAAATGTTGGCCATATTACCTTCTTCAAAAGCATCAAGGGCAGGAATGGGATTTTTGAACCAGTCGATAGGCCCTAATGGGATAAAATCCTTGGTTTCGACCGTGTAAATAGGGTTTTGGTTAGGAGGCATGGAGGATTCCTATGGAGAGAAGAGTGCGCGATGGTGTAGCACATCCCAGGGAGAGTCCAAGTGGTTTAACTCTTCGATTATTTCTTCGTCGCATTGGAAGTGACGGGAATACAAGGGGTTGTGAGGAGTGATCTTGGTGATAGTGGTCTTGTGGTGGCCCCCTGGTGAGAAAGAAGCAAGGGGAAGACTGTTAGGAGTTGGTGAGGGTTCACTCGACATAAACCATATATTGAAGTACTGAGGGGTACCCATGGTGGTTGGGTGTAAAATGTCTGGAGGGGAATGAGCGAGAGAGTTGGGGGGGTTGGGGGGTGAATCCTCCGATAGGTCATCTAAGAACCATGGAGGCATTGGGAGGGCCTCAGGTTCAGGCGAAATGACATGAAAATCTACAAGTGATGAGGTAATGTCACTTATCATCTCTACGGGTCGTTGAAGCAGGGTCAATTGGCGTTGCCTGTATTCAAGGATCATAGAACACTAGTATGTAAAATGAGCTAATGAATCACAGAGAGAGAAAGGGCATCTCATACGTTCATTGATTGAAGTGGTGACATAATGGATGTCAGTGATATTTGTTGAGGGGGATGTAGCAGGACGGGGGTTGCTCTGGAAGTTCTAGCGTATGGCGGCTAATGTCTGCCTAAAGAGTGGTAGTGCTGGGCAATGGTGGGTATAATGGCCATACTCTGAACATATAGAAAAAGTGTATTTTTTCCTCAACCCTTTACTACTGGAAGGGGGGGTGGTAGTGGCGGGTGTTGGGGGAGTTTGATTGAGTGGGATCAAATTTCGTAATTCTGGTAGAGACGGGTAGTTGTTGGTTTGGTGTACCTCTTTCTCACATAGTGCACAAGGTGGTGGGATGCATGGAGGAAGTGGAGCTATGGTCTCCTTCTTCTTTCTCTTGGCCCCAACTGTAGCAGGGGGGTTAGTGAGTGGGGGGGTGGTGGGGGTAAGTATGGGAATCATCATGGGGATTCCTTCTTTTTTGGGGGGAAGGGATGGTCGAGGGACCATCTCTGGTGGGTGTAAATACCAAACTGGGATTTCTAACACCATATTAGGTAGTGTGAGCATTGCGGCTACCTGAAAAGCTTCGATACCTGGTGGAGGGTAAAAGAAGGGAATTTGTGTGATGGCTTGGGGAACTGTCTCCCAAACTAGGATATGTCCTTGGGGAGAGGTGGAATCGTGGACTGGTGGGTTCGACGAGTGTGTAGGAGGTTCTGAAGGAGGGGGTTTAGTGACGAGTGGGACATCAAATATGATAGAAGCCTCTGTAGGAGGAAGGGTATCCTCTGTGTGAGTTCTGTTAGATGATATGACGCATACTTGATTGAAAGGATGAAGGAGTGGTGGTGCTCCATGGTACGTTCCTAACAAGGATGGATCTTTAAAAATCCTAGGACCCATCTCGATGAGTGGATATGCGTCGTGGCTTGTGTGGATGAGAGGAAGAATGTTATCGATGTTGGCAGATGGGTTAGGCTCATAATGTGAGACTTGGTCAATAGTAACGATCTTCCCATTGTGGGGGAACATCATTGTCCAAAAGATGGAAGATGCCACTGCCTTCATAGCGTACATGTAGCTACGACGGAACAAGATATTATAATCGAGAGGGGCGTCGATAAATTCGATATCGATGAGAATGGTCTTGCCCCCGATTTCGACGGGGACATTTTGGAAGAGCCCTTTAGGAGACGATGGTCGTCCATCATAAGCACGTAATGTGATGGCAGAGGGTATGAGTTCCAGGGAACCAAGTTTTTTCCATACCGTTTTGGACATAATGAATGTAGATGCACCTTCATCGATGATACACCGATGAACTGTGATGTTCCATATTTTTACTGGTATTTGAAAAGCGATCAAGGCGGGAAGACGAGGTTCTCCGCTGTCAAGATCAAAGGTGATGAGTCAGGTATATGCTGGGTCGACTGCCCATAAGGCGGAAAGTGATGATTTTCGCTGAGTAGGACAAGTCTAGAGGACCTCCAATACTGACAAGGCAGTCGGGGAATGCGCTAAGTCGTCGACCAAACTATAGTTATGAGCTGCCCTAGCATGTAGGTTGTGGACATTCCTACGCAATGGGATATGAGGGATGCGAAGCAGTGGTTCGACGGAAGGGCGAGGAGTCACCAACAGGGGTCCCATCGGTGTAGGGTTTGTCTCTGGAGGGATGGGAGGAGACTCAGTGGGTGTATGATACTGACGGTTACGTGTTTGCAGAAGGATTTCTTCCTCACTTGTGAGGAGAATTGTGCGATATGCTGGATTGTTGGGGTTGAGGTATTGTCCCGTCGGAGGTGGAGGATGTTGTGTGTCCTATTGGGTGTTTATCACACCTTGATGTGGAATAGGATTTTGTAGCACGGAGGGAGGGGGTTGTTGCACGTATTGTTGTGGTGCCTGCCGAGGGGCAGGCAGTGCAGTAGAATGGGGAATACTACCAGAGTCTTTCAACCGTTTAAAATCAGCTATCTGGGGGAAATGAAAAGTGTAATGGTTGAACTCACCACAAAGGGAACAAGGGAAGATGGTTTTAAAATTATTGTTATTTTTCCCTTGGTGTTTATTATTATTTCCCCCTTGGGGGTTTTGGTTCCCTTGGTTCTGGTTGCCCCCAGTGGGTTGGTGTTGTGTGGGTTGATTCCCGCCTTGACCTGGGTTGTTGTTTTTCCTGTTCTGTCCTTTCTTCTTGGCATTGTTAGATGGATGGGTTGGATTGGCCATATTCAACTGTTCAAAATTTTGGTATTGCTGAACGGCAGAGGGTTGAACAAAATTCACCCCCGCATGAGGATGTGGGGGAGCTATTCGTTGTGGGGGACCAGGAAATGGGAAGTATGGATTTTGTGGTGGTAACGATCCATAGGGTACATAGGAAGGTGTAGTGCTTTCGCTAGTACTATAAGTTGAGGTAGAGGGTGTACCAGAGTTTGTTTGAATAGGTGGATGGATGGGGGGTGCCGGCGGTGGTCCACTGATGGGTGGAGGTATAGCAACAGGGTATGGTTGTTGATAAGGAGGTGGGGGCTAATAAGAAGTGGCCCGGTATGCCGATGGGTATTGAGGTGTTCCATACATCGGTGGTGGTTGGGGTTGTCGGCCGTGGTGAGTGGTGGCACCAATTAGTCCATCTGCTGAGTGAGAAATCCCAGGTTTTTCTTGGCCAAATGGAACAGGTTTTGGAAGATCAGGAAGTACAGTGTATAAGTACCCTAACTGTGCATAGATGAGGTCATATTGTTGGGCCTTACTGATGGCTTCCTCTTTAGATTGAAGGAAGGTGGAAGCTACATCCTTACCGAAGAGAGAGACAAGTGATCTAAGAAACCAGTCGAGACACTGTTGCTTGGTGGTTTCTGCTTTGCACAAACTACATCGCCTACGCCACTCGTGAATGTGGTCAGCGATATGTTTGGCTGAGGTTTGTTTGAAATTAGACGATAGTTCTAGACCATTGTCGTGGTGGATTGGTAATTGGAAGAAGGTCAAGAATGCTTTGACCAAGGATTCAAAAGTTGCGTGGGACCCTGATTTTTCTTCGACATACCATTTGGCCGTTGGGCCAGTGAGTGTGCATTGAAATAATCACAGTCTGATTGAATCATCCATAATGCTATTGGAGGAGCACCATAGGTGAAAGGTCATGACATGGTTGGCAGGGTCATCGCCTGCCTTTCCTTCAAACTTTGGTATGTCTGAAGGTAGTTTGGTGGGCATTGCAGGCCATGTGGGATCATGCAATATAGGATCTGTTAACACTTGGTAAATTTCCTAGAGGTTGAAACTGAAGAAATCTACAAAGGTAACTTTATCCAACCACTTTTAAAGCTGGGATCTAGCCCTTCCATCTTTAGAGAGGTATCTCTCTATATGATTTAGCTTTGTTTTTAACTTTAGA
Organism: Picea mariana; assembly: GCA_032191745.1. Taxonomy (NCBI): domain Eukaryota; kingdom Viridiplantae; phylum Streptophyta; class Pinopsida; order Pinales; family Pinaceae; genus Picea; species Picea mariana. Next base: position 397,658 of record JASDQU010099746.1, read on the forward strand.
TGTTAGGCTAGGTAAAGAGATAGGTAGGTTTTGTTGTAAAAGTGTTTTTTGAATGTGTTGAGACAGTTTACACATCCATTTGGCTATGGGGTCTGTGTTTAAATGAAATATGAAATACAACCAAAAATGTGAAGGAAGAATTCCACAGGGTGAGATAATATACTCACTAGATCTATTAGTAGCTTAAATGATGGACAGAAGAAAAGAAGAGAAAGATAAATTCAACTAAGAAGCAGTTAATAATTTCTTAATTGAAATCACCAGAAGATAAACATTAAAATCTTTCGAGTCAGAAACAGGGTATCTAAGATAAATCATGAAACATTCATTACACTTAAAGATTAGTTTCAGAAAACAATATGATCACAAAGCAAGAATAACATTCAACATTAGAGAATAAACATCACCAGTGAATACATGCAAGAATCCTGTAAAAGTGCCTCCTTTTATTAATGGCAGATCTCTTCAAAAATGGTACAGTCTGATAGCATCAGGGTGTGAAGATCAACAACCCCCAATACTTCGAAAGGTGAAGTATTTATAACTCAAATTACAAATGTTCCTGTCATAAATGATCAGGACGTGTTAATTCTATTTTTAGCCTAACTGATTTAACTAATCAAACTGCTTGATGACTTGGTGCAACTGCATGCAAAAATTCTGGGTAGACCGTTGATATAGCCTTTGCACGACCTCATCTGACTGGACAGGTAACTAGACCTGGACAAATCATCTGCTAATCGAGCAGATCGCAGAGTTCCTCCCATCTGAGATGACTAGGCACAGTGACTTTGAGCAGTCTCCGATACACTTCATCCATTTCCGTATACTTAGCGAATGTGGGCTTAGTGAGGAATATGTATCGAATCTCGTGTTGGATACTGATGTTCAACTGAAGGGCATCCAGGAAATCTTTGCCGGTGATGCTCCCTTGTATGCCTGCAAACTTTGAACTATCTTTGGACACCTCAGCCAATCTCTTCTTGTAATCCGGTAGACCTTTCTTTTGGAGAGCCTCAATCTTATTAAAAAACTTTTGTACCCCTTGGTCCATGATCTGAACCTTCTCTTCCAATTGCAGCAATAATCCTCTCTTGGTCAAAACTCTCTTGACCTCAAGGATGGTCTATGTTATGTCTTCTATCTTCACCTCTTCTAGCTCTTCTCTGGTCTTGGAATTGAGGAATTTGATGATATCATTTTCCTGAGTTGGTCTATCTCCCAATTCTACTCTGATCTTCTCAATAGCCTGTTTACTCCTCTAGACCAACTCGTTCTGCTCAAACATGATTTGGATCATGGGTCAGATCTCATTTATGGACTTGGTGATGTCTGTCCATACATTCTCTTTGACCTCAGCCAAAGTCTTCCCTCCCACTGTTTGCTTTCGGAGTTACTGTAGCTCCTTCCTGAGCTGCTCAGTTACCTGCTTTTCTTTGGAGAGACTGGTCTGGAATGAAGTTTTGAGTTCCTGGAGGTTCTCAACTTCCTTTTTAAGCCTGTTGATCTCTGTCTCTTGCAGGTTCATATTTTCCATGGATTTGGCGAGGTCCGCTGTTCCCTCTTGTGGTGTCACTGGTGTTGCAGATGGAATTGTTGTCGCTGCTGTAGTGCTCAATCCTGCAATTGGGATAGCACTCAATGGAATGCCTTCCATTTGCTTCAGCTACTCTTTCTCTTTCAATAATCTCTCCATCTCATCTTCCATTTCTTTGAGTTGAGCATTCTGCTCCATGAGCAGCTTAAGCATTTCATCCTTCTCTCCTTCTTTTTCTGCTATCTCCTTCGGCTGTGAGTCCTCTATGGGCAGGAGTTTCAGTTGTTTTCTCAAGGAGGTGATGTCTGCATTCTTCTTCTTTATCATCTCCTCTACATCTTTGACATTCGAAGGATCATAGCCGATCTTGAGGACTAGCTCCTCCAAAGTCTTGATCCTGTTGTCCTTCGCAAATGACGATATCTTCTCCAGCTTGAGTTGTGTCTGTGCGTTGTTCAATGATACCTGTAATTTTGCTGCAGAAGCTGAAGCATGTGCCAATGTATGGAATACCATATCTCCTGTCTGATTATGCAGATCCATCTGATCTACTGGATGCATGTCCTTCACCTGGAATTCCAAGGTGGTCCTCTTGTAGTCTGTGATCACCTTGGGGTCTGGTACCTGCGCCTGGAGGAAGGCCATGTGCACCCTACCCCTTTTTGTGTCAAATGTAGACAGCAGCCTATGCTGTGCAGTGGACGACTGCTTCCAAAACTGAGCATAAGTACTACTGTTAAGGGTCTGGTTTCTTTTCTTAATCAGCTCGTACTTCTCGAAAATGCTCATCTTGGGCCCAGTCTTGCCCAGCTGAGTGTCCACTGGAGAATCTGTGGATTTCTTCAGTAGTGATGGGGTGATGTCCTTAAAGATGCTCGAACTGAAGGATGGAACAACAGACTTGGTCACTGTGGTAGGTGGGGTTTCTTTTTCTCCTGTCTAACAAGGAATTGGAGTCGTCTTGGGCCTCTTCGTGTGTAGCTGGAACTCTTCAGATGACACCTCCTTGACAGGGGGAGACAAATCTTGTCGAGGCCTTTTTTCCTTAGGGACCTGTGGCGTGGACGTTGGTGGCACAGAGGTCAGAGGAATCTGCTGCTCTACTTCAACCAAGGTGTCAGGCACCCACACAGTCTGATTGGCGAATTTCTCAATTTCGGGCTTCGCTTCATGAATGTATGGGATGTTTTTGTTCTTCACCCACATTTTTGAGATGATCCCACAAGGATCATAATGCCACGAGAAGCTTAGGAAAAAATTCATCTCTCTCAACATCTAGTCTGCTTCTTCTCCGGTGCCATGACTGTTATAGATGAAGGAGCCAATCTGCCCCTTGATCCTCAGCTACTGCTTTTTCTTCAATGATACGAAATGGATGTCATCTGAATTCATGATTTGTCTTATATACTCTAGAGAAAAGATTCTTACCGGCACATATTTGGGCAGCTTGTAGGGTGCCAACTTGCACCCGTATACTCTGATCTCGGAATGGTTTTGATACAGGTACCAATCCCCGATCTTCGTGTTGTCCGAGAGATGCAGAATTCTCTGGACTTCGTCGTTTATTCAAGGCTCGGGCCTGCCGCTCAACAAGCTTACCACAGGGTGGTAGAATAGATCGATGAATGCCTTGAAGCTATATTCTATGGAGTTATGCTTCAACAAAGAGGTCCATGCTGTGACTAGCTGAGGCCTTCCATCTGCGTCCATTTTCTGCATGGAGAAACTAAATTTATCTGCTTGAAAGTAAACGAACATGTATGCCAGTATAGACGAGTATATGAACATGCCTTCCGTGCCAAAATTCACAAACTATTCATGAATATTTTCTGCCAAGAAGGAGCTGAAATCAAACTGGGTGGTGGGCTTTTCATCATTAGAGAAAATGGATAGAAAACCCAGAATGGGCTCATCTACCCACTGGTCGGAATAGTACCCTAGCAGGGAACAAAGGGAGGAAATGACCTGGTTTCCTTTGGTGGAGAACATGGATGACGGGTAAGGGGGATTTGTGGAAGGGAATTGAGTGGAGGTGGGAAGAAAAAGCTTGAATATTTGAGCTCTCTGGGGAAAAGTCATCTTTTGATATAGCTCTGTAAGGATTTCCAGGTTGAAAGGGGATGCAGAGTCTGCATGGGGAATTTTCATCATCTGGACTATGTCTTCGGGCGTGATGAGGAACAGGGTGTCTCCGGATGAGGATATGACAACTCTCTGTTCGGGAATATAGTGAGCTTGGAATTTAAGTGTAAACTTGGGAAAATGATGGATCTGGGGAAAGAGGTACAGAGGTAAATTGGACTCCCAGAGTCCAATTTTATTGCTCTGGTCCAGGAACACCTCCCTGAGCCATGACTGGAGGTCTGAGAAATCGAAATCGCATTTGGTATCTGCGATCAATCTGTCTTTGTCAACCAATGGGATCTTGTCCAGGTCGACAGGAGGCGGGAGAAAATGATTCTCCTCTCCTTCTGCTTGTCTTGGATTTGTCACCATCTCTGCAACAGTACCTGCAATAAACACGAAGTTAGTGGGGTCGACTGACTATGGATGAAGGCGACGAAAATGCAATGGAGGAGTAAGAGGTAAATTTTCTGGTGCGATGGATGAATAGTGAATGAAGGGGGAATAACGGTAGTTTTATTTAAAACTGAGGTCGGTTTGGCACGGGAGATAGGTTAGCATGATAACGGGTATGTTATCTAGTAATAAATGGACAACGGGCCACTTGGGGGTGAGATGGCAGGTGACGGTGGCCAAAACATACGAACGGGTGACGTGGCGGCTAGGGGTTGGATGTAAAAGTCGCACTAAGGGGCTTGCCATGAGTGAAAAAGGGGTAGGGGACTGACAATAGTTATGGGATGGGACATAATTCGGGAACAAGTGGAACAAGTGGAACCTAGTGGAAGATGATGTCCACAAGTGACGGGAACTATCAGATAGGATATGGTGATGGGACTTCGGGACAAATAGACTGACGCCACGTATGATAAGGGGCCCGCCAGAGGGGAAAAAACATTCCGGACCCGCCCCCCCTCGGTTAAAAGCAGATCATCAGGGGGGGTCCAAAATCCAATTAGGGTCGTTGATCTACGTGCCCTCTTCCTGGCCGCAGATCCTAGCGTGCCATTTAACACTCATTCCGGACCCCCCCCCTCGGTTAAACGAAGAATGGACAGGGGGGTCTGGAATCCAATCTGGACCATTGATTTACGCGCTCATTC
>JASDQU010099746.1:402898-415055 GCA_032191745.1 Picea mariana
TATTTGCAGGATGAAAAAATCATTTGTCAACAAAAATACTAGAGACACATAATATCTCAGTCACCAGTTGATTCCCATAATTTATGGGTTGATAACAGCGGCTCCACCTATGGATGGTACTTTCCATGTGAAGTGCCAAGAATCCTGGTTCCTATTCCGAAAATTTCTGCCTAACAGCCTTTGTTGGTTTTATTCTCAAAAATGGGAAAAACAATGATTAGCAGCTTATCGCCTTCTCTTCGGGCTTCAACTAACTGGCGAATGTTCTCCACTCAGAAAATGCATGTGAAAATGAAAATTAAAATGGTATGTACAATGAAGAGTGAGAGCTCGAATCTTCTACTGAGGTGGTAAGTAATGTTTTAGCATTCTGCCATTCACAGGTGCTCCTGGAAGATCTGACCCATCAATGTTGCTTAGCAAGAAGGCATTGTTTCCCCTGAAAGCTTGGATCATGTATGGTCCTGTCCACAGATTGTCAAATTTTCCATGCTTTCCCTTCTCTTCATTTCTGGCATCCCATCTCAGCACCAAATCACCTAGCTCAAAGTCATCCTCCTTGGTTCGTTTGTCGAAGATTTTCTTGATGTTTTCTTGGATTACCTGAGTCTTATTGAAAACTTATTCCCTAGTCTGTTGCAAATGGATCATCTGGTTGATCCTTCTCTGTGAGTCATTTGGCTCAGCTTGAACATCTTGAAGCAACTTCATGATAGGGACTTCTAGAGAAGTGGGGAAAATTACCTCTGTTCCATAGACCAGCTGGTATGGTGACATACCAATCGATCTTTTGGTCGTCAGCCTGTCAGCCCATAAAGCAAACACCAACTTATTGTGCCATGAATTCTTGTTTTCCTGCAATGTTTTCTTGATGATATTTACCAAAGTTTTGTTTGGAGATTCTGTCAACCCATTCCCATGAGGGTAGTAGGCTGTGGAATGCCCCAAACCAATGTGATACTGGTTGCAGAAATCTATGAGTTTCTTTGACCGAAAGGTAGCTGCATTGTCAGTTATAATCTTTCTAGGACAACCAAAATGAGACAAAATATTATTTTCAAGGAATTTGATAATAACAGAGTTAGTGGCTTGTCTGCTTGGTACTACCTCGATCCATTTGGTAAAATAATAGGTGACAGTGAGAATCCACCTATGCTGGCCTGAAGACGGGGGGTGTATTTCTCTAATGAAATCGAGTCCCCATTGTTGGAAAGGGGCCTCGACTGAGATCAGTTTCAGAGGTAAAGGAAGGAGTTTCCTTTTTCCCTCAAACAGTTGACATTGGTGACATGTTGTTATCTTCTGATGCACATCGGCGAACAGGGTGGGCCAGTAAAATCCAGCTCTGAGTATTTTGTTGGCTGTGACTTTCCAGTTCAGATGGCCACCACATTCCCCTGCATGAAACTCTTGCAACACTTTATCAGCTTCATCTTTCAGTAAACAATTTAACAGAATGCCTGTCGGATCTTTCCAATACAAATTTCCTTCTAGAATATAGAATTTCAAAAATTTCAACTTTAAAAATCTAGCTTTAGTCTTAGTCAAACCAGGGGGAGCTTGTAAATTTTGTAAAATGAATATAAGGTCTGCATACCATGGAGAGTTGAGAAATACCTCTCTCACATTTGGAGTCGCCATCTCACCCTGTTCATCTGCCACATCTAGAAAATTAATGTCAAGAGCATGAAAGTTAGATTCATCCATTAATTTAGCAAGGCCTTGACCTTTGATTAGTTTCGTGGGCTTAATCTCTATATCGTATTCTAAAATGACAGCAATCCATTTTCCCCTTCTTCCATCCAGATTTTCCTATGTCAATATATCCTTTACTACCGCATTTGGGACATATGCTATGGTGTGGGAATGAAGAATGTAGACTCTAAAGTCTTTTAGGGCCTTTACCAAAGAAAAATCTTGTTTCTCCATTATCTTGTAATTCAGAGCATCATCCCTCAGCGCTTTGCTAAAGAAAGCTATGGGTTGTTCATACCCTTCGCTGTTCTTTTGCAGTAATACCGCTGCTATAGTATGTTTGGAGACGAAAGAAAAGAGATAAAAATCCTTAGTAAAATATGGACTGATCAAAACAGGGGCTTCTGTGAGTGCTTGTTTTACCTGTTCGAAAGATTGTCTGGACTCAGAGTCCCATTTAATTTTTACATCCTTTTTTAACATATTTGTGATGTTTCTGAGGAGTTTTGCGAGATTGGAAATGAATCTTTGTAGAAAGTTAATTCTTCCAATAAAAGACTGTAGTTCTTTAAGGTTTCTTGGGTGTTCTAAATTTTGTATGGCCTCGATTCTACTAGGGTCTATTTTGATTCCATCTTTAGAAATGATGTGTCCTAGTAGTTTGCCTTCTTCTAACCTGAAAAGGCTCTTCTTAGGATTTAAAGAAATCCCAAACCTTCTACATTTTTCGAAAACTCATCTGAGGTGTCTTAGGTGTTCGTCATCGGATTGGGAAAACACAGTCACATCGTCTAAATAGACGACAATAAACTTACCTGATTCTTCCACGAAGGTGATATCCATCGCCCTCTGGAATGTGGCTCCTGCATTCATCAGACCGAAAGGAATTTTCACATACATGAAAGTGCCCCATGGCATGGTGAAAGTGGTTTTGTCTTGGTCGTCCGAGTGAACTAAGACCTGATTGTAACCAGAGAAACCATCCAGTAGAGAAATTCATTTGGAGCCGACCGCTCTTTGCAGGATGTGGTCCATCTTCGGCAAGGGGTAATTATCCTTCAGGGAGACTTTATTCAGATTTCGGAAATCTATGCAGAGTCTGATTTCCCTGGTTTTCTTACATGTAGGGACCAGATTAGAGACCCACTTGGAAAAACGTAATGGAACTATGATCTTGGCATCGTACATTTTCTTGATTTCCTTTTCTATCAGAGGGAGAAACTTGGGATTTATCCTCCTAAGTTTCTGCCTAAATGGTTTTTGATCTTCCTTTATTGGAATTCTGTGTTGTATTATGCTGGTATCATAGGCTTTCAAATCTTCATAGCCCCAGACAAAGACATCCGAATATTCTTTGAACAACTCAATGTATTTGAGTTTTTTCTCTGGGGGTAATGATTCAGACAGTTTGACCATCCTAGGTTTCTCTTCAGTCCCTATATTATAGTCTTCTACCTCTTGTCCATGGGCTTCTATTTTTGGTTTTTTAGCTACGTCGTTACAGTCAAACAGATCTTCTAAAGGAACAAGACCTCTAGGTAAAACATTGCTTTTCAACTATAAAACATTAGCATCCATTTCGTCATCGCCTAATTCTACTGAATCTACAATATTTACACTATCAATTCCAAAATCAGAGTTATTTACATTTTCCTCTTCGTTTTCTAAATCTATATTTGTACATTCAAAATCGTTTTTCCACTGCAGAAAATCCTCGATTTGATTGTCATTACCAAACACTTTCCAATACCTGATATTTTCAGGAACTGTCAGTCTACATTTCACCTCAACAGTATATGGGTGAGTCGGGCAGAAAGGAATCTTACAGGTGGCTACTGACGTAGCCAATCCATCGGCCAGAATATTCTGTCCCCTCGGCATTACCTGCAAGTTGACTTCAGTAAAACACCTCAAGGCATCAAGAACAACTTTCCTATAAGCTCTAAGACGTGGGTGTTTAGCAGCATAATCACCTTTGATTTTCTTGATTATCAATTCAAAATCACCTCTTACCATTATCTTCTTAGCACCAACTTTTTTCAAAAGCTTCAGACCAAGCATCAAAGCTTCATACTCAGCAATATTGTTAGTACATTGGAAATTTAATTTGTAAGAATGGTTTTCTGAATACCTGTATCTGTGATTATGTAGCCAGACTTCAGCTCCTGCTCCTTATTCACTCACAGCTCCATCAAAATCCATGCTCCAGAAATCAGCGGGTAACTCTTCAGTTATCACATTCTTCATCTTTGCTACCTCAATGCCTTCTTGGCCTTTATCTTGACTAGATGTGTCTTCCATCAGTTGAGTATCTTTTTCTTCCATATCACCATAATTGTACAATATGAATGAATCTAAATCGGAATGCATAGAGTAAAGGGGATAATTGTGCGGTTTTTCTTGGCTACTGACCATGTACTTCATCAATGTTTCTCTATATAGCCTCCTATGTTTCCCAAACAATGGGATAGTGGCATAAGACATATCTAGTTGTAGTGTTCCTTTCAACTTAGCCTCCCAAGACCGGGATATCAACATTCCATACTTCGGTGGGATGTCTGCAACCACCACATCCATTACCATGCTCTTCGCAGGAATCTGAACCAAGGTGATGCATAGGTCCTTGATCAAACAAATACATTTAACTTTGTTGGAGTTGAATGAGTGTAAATCCTTGTATGGTCTGGTGACCTCCAGTCCCATCTTTTCCATTACTGCTTTAGGCATCAGATTTTGGGAGGCACTCGAATCCAGCATAGCGTTATGCAAGATCAAGTCGTGTCTGTTTAGACTGATGTAAAAAGGAGCGACCTCACTAGTATCATCTCGATCATCTACTTCCGGTCCGAAAATAAGTTCGGGATGATCATCAGTAAGGTTCACAGTGTCTGAATGATTTACTGATCCAATGGTTAAGGCCTTCGTGCCTATGTCAGGTTCAATGGCCAGTGCTTTAATTACCTGTGAACGATACCCATCTCTGTTCATCAACTCTGTAAGTGGGATGGGAATTTTTATTTTTGCCAATTCCCCCTCAAGGCTAAAGGGTGTAGGAGCTCTACCATGGCTCATCAGTTCTGGTTTGTCCACCATATTCTTCGGCTCAGAAGCACTCGGTGGATTAATAGGTGAAACCTCAAGCTGTGATGGCCTTTTCAGAATGGTGATGTTTTTCTTCATGGGAGTGTCAGCCTTACTCTTCTCAGGAATCTTCTTAGCAGTAGTCTTCTCAAGAGTCTTCTCGGCAGCTGGATTAGGGGTCTTCTTGGTTTCGGCTACTTTATGTGTTTCAGTCGTCTTTTTTGGAGAACTCCCTTCTATATTTTTAGTCTGCAAATTGTACTGTCGATGTACCTCTAGAATAGCATTTTCAAAGGCCTATTGTTCTGCATCTTCGGCTTCTTCACTTACTTTGGTTTGATTGAGAAGAAAAAGTTCCTTCTCTTCTTGGGTAAGGAAAATAGCTTCGTTGTCGTGAATGCCCATGAGATTGATATGAGTGTCCTCCAATTCCTCAATCACTTCATTCCCTTCATCAGCATAGTTTTCCTGTAGAGGAGGTCTGATCTGCTGATCTAGACCCCTCTGTTCTCTTTGGTCCCTAGGGTCTCTCTGTCTGATTTGAGGAGGTTTTCTCCTGAAGTTAGGATTTCAGACTTGAGGAGCAGGTGGATCATCTCTCGGAGGATTTCTTTCTGACACAGTAAGTCTTTCCATCATTCTTTCCACTGCTCTGGCCAAAGAATCCAATTTGGAATCTGTGGTCGAAGTGGAAGGTTCTTCTTTGATCATGACTCTTCTTTCTATCCTCTGACGTGCCCTTTTCACCAACAGATTGGCCTCCACACTTATAGAACTTTTCTGCATGTCCTCCAGGGTGGTAGAATTTCTTTCTCTTAGCTGGTATGACATGTCGGCATCAAATCCATCAGGGAATTTAATCAATGCCAGACCCTGTGGAGGTTTGATTTTAGTTGGGATTGCATTGTATAGGTTGTTGAAATGGGTGCAGTAATCTTGTACCATCTCACCTTGATTTCTTCTTATATTCTCATATTCTGACAATATCTAGAGAGGGTTTTTATTTACCTCCCATCTGTCAAGAAAACTTCTTTGGAATGCGACAAGGTCAGGGACTGAGGCAGCTGGTAAATCTTTGAACCATTTCTTGACGTCACCTATCAAACTTTGGGCAAACAATCGCATTTGAACGTCAGCCTCATCAACTTCTTGCAGGTCAAAATAATCATTCATTTTGTCAACATGTTGTTGGGCGTTTAAAGGTCCTATTGCATTGAACTGTGGAAGTCTTGTTTGATAGTCTTGGGGCATGGCATGTAATGGTGCAACCAACACCAAAGGAGCATAGTGAGCTTCCATGATGGGTGGAGGAGGTGGGACGACAACCTGGATGTTCGGCGAGGTAGCGACTGAAGACGAGGATGAGGAGGGACTGGATAGTACTGAGGGAGTGATTTATGGTTTATTCGTAGGAGACAAAACTTCGGGGGTTCGAGGTTGCAACACAGTTGGGTCAAAGATGATTCCAGTCACAAAATTGCCAGATCGTGTTCTAACCAGGCTTTGCTGTGGAAAATTATCGAGGTCAGGGTTTTGAGAGATAACTGGTTTTCCTGAAAAAGAAAGGGACTTATGAAGGGGAATATGACTCACTGAACATGCAACAAAGGTCTTTCGCCTGAACAACTGTTCGGGGTTATCTATTAATATCACGGGTTCTGGGTCTGGATGAGATCGAGTGTGAACTTTCTTGGGAGCCAGAACTCTTTTTGGTTTTTTATATATATATTTTTTAATTTTGCGAGTCTGAAAATAATATGTACAAAGTTTGATCAACCTCTAAACATTACTTTCTTCTCAAATTCGAACGTTTTTTTTAGGGGAAAGAAAATGTGAAATTATCAACTTTTAGTTCTTCCCTAGTGGAGTCGCCACTATGTTAGCAATTGGTAAATTTCCTAGAGGTTGAAACAGAAGAAATCTACAAAGGTAACTTTATCCAACCACTTTTAAAGCTGGGATCTAGCCCTTCCAGCTTCAGAGAGGGATCTCTCTATATGATTTAGCTTTGTTTTTAACTTTAGATGTTAGGCTAGGTAAATAGATAGGTAGGTTTTATTGTAAAAGTCTTTTTTGAATTGGTTGAGACAGTTTACACATCCATTGGGCTATGGGGTCTATGTTTAAATGAAATATGAAATACAACCAAAAATGTGAAGGAAGAATTCCACAGGGCGAGATAATATACTCATTGGATCTTTTAGTAGCTTAAATGATGGACATACAAAAAGAAGAGAAAGATAAATTCAACTAAGAAGCATTTAAGAATTTCTTAATTGAAATCACCAGAAGATAAACATTAAAATCTTTCTAGTCAGAAACAGGGTATCTAAGATAAATCCTACAACATTCGTTACTCTTAAAGATTAGTTTCAGAAAACAATATGATCACAAAGCAAGAATAACATTCAACATTAGAGAATAAACATCACCAGTGAATACACGCAAGAATCCTGTAAAAGTGCCTTCTTTTATTAATGGCAAATCTCTTCAAAAATGGTACAGTCTGATAGCGTCAGGGTGTGAAGATCAACAACCCCCAATACTTCGAAAGGTGAAGTATTTATAACTCAAATTACAAACGTTCCTATAATAACTGATCAGGACGTGCTAATTCTATTTTTAGCCTAACTGATTTAACTAATCAAACTGCTTGATGACTTGGTGCAACTGTACGCGGAAATTCTGGGTAGACCATTGATGAAGCCTTTACACGACCTCATCTAGCTGGACAGGTGACTGGACCTGGACAACTCATTTGCTAATCGAGAAGATCGCAGAGTTACTCCCATCTGAGATGACTAGGCACAATGACTTTGAGTAGTCTCCAATACACTTCCTCCATTTTCGTATACTTAGCGAATGTGGGCTTAGTGAGGAATATGTATCGAATCTCGTGTTGGATACTAATGTCCAACTGAAGGGAATCCAGGAAAGCTTTGCCGGTGATGCTCCTTTGTATGCCTGCAAACTTTGAACTATCTTTGGACACCTCAGCCAATCTCTTCTTGTAATCCGGAAGTGTCATCAGTTTATCATTAATGACTTTCAGACCAGGTAGACCTTTCTTTTGGAGAGCCTCAATCTTATTAAAAAACTTTTGTACCCCCTGGTCCATGATCTGAACCTTCTCTTCCAATTGCAGCATTAATCCTCTCTTGGTCAAAACTCTCTTGACCTCAAGGATGGTCTCTATTCTGTCTTCTATCTTCAGCTCTTCTAGCTCTTCTATGGTCTTGGAATTGAGGAATTTGATGATATCATTTGCCTGAGTTGGTCTATCTCCCAATTCTACTTTGATCTTCTCAATAGCCTGTTTACTCCTCTGGACCAACTCGTTCTGCTCAAACATGATTTGGATCATGGGTCAGATCTCATTTATGGACTTGGTGATGTCTGTCCATACATTCTCTTTGACCTCATCCAAAGTCTTCTCTGCCACTGTTTGCTTTTGGAGTTGTTGTAGATCCTTCCTGAGCTGCTCAGTTACCTGCTTTTCTTTGGAGAGACTGGTCTGGAATGAAGTTTTGAGTTCCTGGAGGTTCTCAACTTCCTTTTTAAGCCTATTGATCTCTGTCTCTTGCAGGTTCATCTTTTCCATGAATTTGGCGAGGTCGGTTGTTCCCTCTTGTGGTGTCACTGGTGTTACAGATGGAATTGTTGTCGCTGTTGTAGTGCTCAATCCTGCAATTGGGATAACACTCAATGGAATGCCTTCCATTTGCTTCAGCGGCTCTTTCTCTTTCAATAATCTTTCCATCTCATCTTCCATTTCTTTGAGCTGATCATTCTGCTCCATGAGCAGCTTAAGCATTTCATCCTTCTCGCCTTCTTTTTTTGCTATCTCCTTCGCCTGCGAGTCCTCTGTGGGTGGGAGTTTCAGTTGTTTTCTCAAGGAGGTGATGTCTGCATTCTTCTTCTTTATCATCTCCTCTGCATCTTTGACATTCGAAGGATCATAGCCGATCTAGAGGGCCAGCTCCTCTAAAGTCTTGATCATGTTGTCCTTCACAAATGACGATATCTTCTCCAGCTTGAGTTGTGTCTGTGCATTGTTCAATGATACCTGTAATTTTGTTGCAGAAGCTGAAGCATGTGCCAATGTATGGAATACCATCTCCCCTATCTTCTTATGCAGATCCATCTGATCTGTTGGATGCACATCCTTCATCTGGAATTCGAAGGTGGCCCTCTTGTAGTCTTTGATCACCTTGGGGTCTGGTACCTGCGCCTGGACAAAGGCCATGTGCATCCTGCCGCTTTCTGTGTCAAATGCAGACAACAGCCTATGCTGCGTAGTGGATGACTGCTTCTGAAACTGAGCATAAGTACAGCTGGTAAGGGTCTGGTTTCTTTTCTTAATCAGCTCGTACTTCTCGAAAATGCTCAGCTTGGGCCCAGTCTTTCTTGACTGAGTGTCCACTGGAGAATCTGTGGATTTCTTGGGTACTGATGGGGTGATTTCCTTAAAGATGCTTGAACCGAAGGATGGAACAACAGACTTGGTCACTATGGTAGGTGGGGTTTCTTTTTCTCCTGTCTGACCAGGAATTGGAGTCGTCTTGGGACTGTTCGTGTGTAGTTGGAACTCTTCAGATGACACCTCCTTGACAGGCAGAGACAAATCTTGTCGAGGCCTTTTTTCCTTAGGGACCTGTGGCATAAACGGTGGTGGAACAGAGGTTAGAGGAATCTGCTACTCTACTTCAACCAAGGTGTTAGGCACCCACACAGTCGGATTGGCAAATTTCTCAATTTTGGGCTTTGCTTCATGAATGTACGGATTGTTTTTGTTCTTCACCCACATTTCTGAGATGATCCCACAAGGATCATAATGCCACGGGAAGCTTAGGAAAAAATTCATCTCTCTCAACATCCGGTCCACTTCTTCTTCGGTGCCACGACTGTTATAGATGAAGGAGCCAATCTTCCCCTTGATCCTCAGCTGCTGCTTTTTCTTCAATGATACGAAATGGATGTCATCTGAATTCATGATTTGTCTTATATACTCTAGAGCAAAGATTCTTACCGGCACATATTTGGGCAGCTTGTAGGGTGCCAACTCGCACCCATATACTCTGATCTCAAAATGGTTTTGATACAGGTACCAATCCCCAGTCTTCGTGTTGTCCGAGAGATGCAGAATTCTCTGGACTTCGTTGTTTATTCGAGGCTCGGGCCTGCCGCTCAAAATGCTTACCACAGGGTGGTATAACAAATCGATGAATGTCTTGAAGCTATATTTTGTGGAGTTATGCTTCAACAAAGAGGTCCATGCTGTGACTGGCTGAGGCCTTCCATCTGTGTCCATTTTCTGCATGGAGAAACTAAATTTATCTACTTGAAAGTAAACGAACATGTATGCCAGTATAGACGAGTATCTAAACAAGATTTCCGTGCCAAAATTCATGAACTGTTCGTGAATATTTTATGCCAAGAAGGAGCTGAAATCAAATTGGGTGGTGGGATTTTCATCATTGGAGAAAATGGATAGAAAACCCAGAATGGGCTCATCTACCCACTGGTCAGAATAGTACCCTAGCAGGGCACAAAGGGAGGAAATGACCTGGTTTCTTTTGGTGGAGAAAATGGATGATGGGTAAGGGGGATTGGTGGAAGGGAATTGAGCGGAGGTGGGAAGGAAAAGCTAGAATATTTGAGCTCTCTGGGGAAAATTCATCTTTTGATATAACTCTGTAAGGATTTCTAGGTTGAAAGGGGACGCAGAGTCTGCACGGGGAATTTGCATCATCTGGTCTATGTCTTCGGGCGTGATGAGGAATAGGGTGTCTCCAGATGAGGATATGATGGCTCTCTGTTCGGGAATATAGTGATCTTGGCATTTAAGTGCAAACTCAGAAAAATGATGGATCTGGGGAAAGAGGTACAGGGGTAAATTGGACTCCCAGAGTCCAATTTTATCGCTCTAGTCCAGGAACACCTCCCTGAGCCATGACTGGAGGTCTGAGAAATAAAAATCGCATTTGGTATCTGTGATCAATCTGTCTTTTTCGACCAATGGGATCTTTTCTAGGTTGACAGGAGGCAGGAGAAAAGGATTCTCCTCTCCTTCTACTTGTCTTGGCTTTGGCGCCATCTCTGCAACAGTACCTGCAATAAACACGAAGTTAGTGGGGTCAACTGACTGTGGATGAAGGTGACGGAAATGCAATGGAGGAGTAAGAGGTAAATTTTCTGGTGCGATGGATGAATAGTGAATGAAGGGGGAATAACGGTAGTTTTATTTAAAACTGAGGTCGGTTTGGCGCGGGAGACAGGTCAGCATGATAACGGGTATGTTATCCAGTAATAAATGGACAACAGGCCACTTGGGGGTGAGATGGCAGGTGACGGTGGCCAAAACATACGGACGAGTGATGTGGCGGCTAGGGGTTGGAGGTAAAAGTCACACTAAGGGGCTTTCCATGAGTGAAAAAGGGGTAGGGGACTGACAACAGTTATGGGATGGGACGTAATTCGGGAACAAGTGGAACCTAGTGGAATATGACGTCCACAAGTGATGGGAGCTGTCAGGTAGGATATGGTGATGGGACTTCGGGACAAATAGACTGACGCCATGTATGATAAGGGGCCCGCCAGAGGGGAAAAACCATTCCAGACCCCCCCCCCCTCGGTTAAAAGCAAATCATCAGGGGGAGTCCGAAATCCAATTAGGGTTGTTGATCTACGCGCCCTCTTCCTGGCCGCAGATCTTAGCGCGCCGTTTAACACTCATTCCGGACCCCCCCCCTTAGTTAAAGATAGAATGGACAGGGGGGTCCGAAATCCAATATAAACCATTGATTTACTCACTTGTTCCTAGACCGTCCAGATGTGCGCAAGTCTTATCATCGATTTCGGACCCCCCCCAGTTAGAAGCAGAATGGTCGGGGGGGTCCGAAATGCTCTGTGCGCCGTGATCAGAACCGTTGAAATGTGCAAGAAGCATAAACTGGGGTGCAGAGGACACATGCACTGGTAAAACTTAGGATAAAAGCGTTTTTATGTGTTTTTTCCCAAACTTTCAAATAACACCCACAAGGGACTTCGATCAAGCAATCTTTTAATCATTTGAGACATGGTGCAAACTTTGACATCAAGCTGGTTTTATTGGAATGGAACAATACAACAATTAACCTATGTTCTAATCTAGTTTCCTATGAAAATTAACCCAAATTAAACTGTTGGGTTAAGAAATTACTCTACCCTAGGGCTATCTGACCAGGATTAGACAGTCTGGCTAGATTTATTCACTAATCTAACCTAGACACTTTGAATAAGATTAAACTGTTTAGCCAAATCATTCACTACCCTATCAACATCAAATTTAAAAGAACTTGGCCATGCTTGAAAGGTATGGCCAAGTTACTATTATTGCATG
>JASDQU010099746.1:415115-481548 GCA_032191745.1 Picea mariana
AACAAAAATACTAGAGACAGATAATATCTCAGTCACCAGTTGATTCCCATAATTTATGGGGTGATAACAGGATCATTGGTGAGTTTGCTGAGATCCGGGATGTTGAGAGAGGCCAAATATGGCATTTGCGGTGGGGGGGAGGATTAGCTCTGGCCATGGTGTGTTGTGAACCTGACCCTTGAGGGGGGCTAGGTGGGTTGGTGCTTCCTCTGTGAGAGGAAGTGGGTCCCCCGCTTCCGTGTAAAGGAGAGAAAGTGAACGGATGACCTTGGGAAGTGGACCCAAGTAATGTAGAACCAAGCAAAGCTGATCCTAAAATAGTAGCACTCACAGGAGTATGTGAAGGAGGTGCCGATGAGTGGGCAAGACCAGACACTCCCCCTAATATAGGAGGGAGTTTTAGCAAGCATCATGAACGACGGGGGTTCTGTGGTTCCCCTATGATGTCTGACTAGCTGTGTTAATGTGTGCAAAGAGTGGTGAGAGTAATATAGAAACAAGAGCCTTTGCATTGAATGTTTACACAATATATATATCCAAATCAAACTATAATTAGATGTGCATCATACATAAAATGTTTTTGAAAAAGAAGCATATATATGGGTAAGTGGGTTTTGTCCACGTGGGGAATCAAAAGAAAACAAATTCTCATGTCATAGAAGATGTAACGTCCTTCCTCTCAAATAGCACTGGACCTTCTGATAGTACTCAACAGTGGGGTCTGAAGTCACTAGAAGAGAAACTAGTGAAGGATGAAATAATTGGTTATAATGAGGGGTAAAGGGGGCATATCCTGAAAGAGCTGGCGATATTTCCCAATAGCCACACAAAATCCAATCAAGGTGCAATTGTAGCCCACAATTTCCACCTGGGTAGATGTCCTAAAATTGGTCACTAAGTACCTCCGTCAAAGTGCGGCATTTAGATTTTCGGCCTAAGAAATGGGTCACGGGTTGGATCCCGTCCAAGAGGTGGGTGCCTCAAGGGGGGACGCACAGAACAACCAGACCTCGGCCTTCAACCCTTCATGGGTATCTCCCTGCCTTATGGTATTAGGAACACTTGACTTGGAGGATGTTCAGTTCCCTATTTGATAACTTCTATGGTTTTGACAATGTGTGAACCGAATAATGGGGAGTTATTTAGATGCCTATCCCCGAAATCCTACCTAGACTAAAAAAATTCTTTTGGCACCTCCTATGGAGGAAAACTTAGTGAGTTTTTAGAAAGTTTTTAGATGTAGTTGTTTTGGTAGGTTAGGGGTGCAAACCAACCTCGTTGATTTAAACTGGGAGTGGATAGTCTCATCAAGAAAAGGGTGGGGTATTTTCAGAATCCCTTTGGAGGAAATGTACTTTGACCTCCATGTTTCAAGAAGAAGCTATGTGAGTGATAAGTGACTTTTGTGTGTGAGTGAAAGTGTGACAATTTTTAGTGAATTAGATGTCACCTTGCTGCATGTGGACTTTGCTTGGCCCTTACAAGTGTTTGATTACCTAATTAACTAAGTGTCTTTGGTACAACCTTGCGTAATTCAAAAGTCCCTAGGAAGCTAGCATGTGGACACGTGGGTCCGTTACTATCCTTTTAACTCCATATTGTGATGTAATCTAAGAAAAGCTTTGAAACTATCCTAGATTGATCATGTGGGCATGTATGGGCCCATTACAAAACCTTTAAAATTCCCTAGTGTTTTGATCTAAGAAAGCAAAAATTCAAACACTATCCTATCTTTGTAGCATGTGGGCATGTATGGGCCCGTTACAATATTAAGATGTGTTTGAAAAAGTAAACTAAGAGGAGTCCCAAGAAGGGTTGTTATCCTCTCCTAAAGGTTTTAATGTTCTTAAGGGAGATGAAATCGTTTCACAATCTTTTTCTGATTCTCAAAATCGCTTGGAGGCACGAGAGAAGAGCATAATAAGCGATTGTTATTCAACTTCTAGTCCCAATGCAAGTTAAATGTGATTAAAAATGATTTCCAACTTATCTTGTGAGTCAAAACAAGCCATCCATGTGGCAAAAAGCAAAGAAGGGAAATTGATTTTATCCTCCTAAGTGCCTATGTGTTTTTGACTAACCATCTTATATGATGAGGGGACTAAGTGTGGTGT
Source organism: Picea mariana (assembly GCA_032191745.1). Lineage (NCBI taxonomy): Eukaryota > Viridiplantae > Streptophyta > Pinopsida > Pinales > Pinaceae > Picea > Picea mariana. The sequence goes on from JASDQU010099746.1 coordinate 417,230, forward strand.
AGCTTTAAAACATGCTTGACATCATTTTTAAGAAGGCAAATGGCCTTCTCCACATCTCAACAAGTTTACAATGTGAATTTTTGCACAGATGCGTGAGTCTCAGTGGAGACAGAGGTGCCCTGAGCGCATGCGCGTGAACAGAGACAAGTCAAAAGGTGCACGTGCACAGAACAAAACCGTGAATCAGGCGCATGTGCGCATGATGTGTGTCTGTGGGCCTAAAAACCCGTGCATATATGACACACGATTGAGAATGAAAAATCTGAATGGATTTCTCTCAATTCAACTTGGAATTGGCTGGTTGGCAGGTCGGCTTAGGCCGGTTAGTGTACCTACAAGTTAAACAAACTAAAAGAAGAGAAACAAAACCCAAATGGGGTAGGAAATTGATACCTTTCCCCAGTGGAGTCGCCAATCTGTTGCGCCTCTTTCGTCACCTTAGTGAGAAAAATAAAGGTGCTTGCAAGCTCAGTTGGGTCTGCTGAGCAGGATAAATGCAAGGAAAATAGTTAGGGAAAGAAAATAAAAATCTACAATTAAGAATTAAACTAAGAAATGCAATAACAACTAAATTCATGAGCATAGGGACATAGAAACAAAAAGAACCATAAGACCCATGTCACCAATGTTGAGGCTGATCTATTAGTGAAATAGAGCACTAATAAGAAAGGGGACTATGAGTCCCTTCTTCCTCCAAGGGAGGGCTCTTGGAGCCCCACTAGCTAGCTCTTCTTACAACAAAGAAAAAATGGAAAATGATGATGAAAGAACTCTTTACAAATCCACTCAATGGGTGAGATGGATTGTCCAATGCAATGGTGGTAATATGCTCTTGACAAGGATAGAGTCCTAAAGAGAATAGAGGCAGCATAACATTACTTTGAATTCCTTGAAAAAATGAGGTGCATCCATGGCTTCTTATAGCATTCATTTGGGTTATTGTTTAACTGCTTTGTAGTGTGAAAAGAGGCCAATTAGGGCATTGCTAGGTCTTTGACCAGCCCACCAGTCAAATCCAGTCTAGATTTGAGGGTCAAATCGGCTTGGGAGCTGAACCATAAGTGGGTAGGAGGCCGACCACTCTCATAAATGCGTTGTTTAGCAGGTGCATGGCTTTTTGCGATAACAATCGTGCATTGTGCGCCTGTGCGCGATTTCTATGTTCCTGTTCCACACATGCATGCATGCCCAATGTCTGCATAGCACTCTTCAATTTTTCACTACTTTGTATAGTTTTTTGACCTTTTTTGAATGATGTGATATTAATTTAGGTCCATGGATGACTTCATCATTGTTTGACGGTGCTGAGTTCTTGTAACCATGTGCGGACGAAATTTCAGTGATAACACCCACCAACCATATATAGACCCTTTTTCCTAAACTTCCACACTCTGTTATAGGAGCCCAGAGCCTTTGTTTTCTGATCCATTCTTAGCCATGAGATCCTTGTCCCATCATATACACATTCACATTCTTGGGGTCATCATCTGCACTTGGCCCCAGAGGATAATTTTTCTCACGTCACGTTCAGGTACACATGCTCATGTTCAATTTTATCAAATAGTTGTTATGTGTTCTCTATCATCAGATATTGTTCACATCAGGTATTTGGTTTTAATGTGTGTAGGTACTTGTTCCACAAGATTACAAACCCTTCAAGTATATGTTCGACACTAGCATGTAATTATTCCCTCTGTAAATCAATTTCATACCCAAGTCATACCATCTGACATTTACCTTTAGGGTCCTTACATCTGGCTATGTTTTACCTGTACCTCTATCACATTTGGGTACTGTCACCTGACAGCACCCTCCCCCACATGAATTTTCCCAATCATAGTTCCCCTTGGCAACTCGACACTCATGCTGACTTCACTCCCTAGGAATGGGAGTCTCGATAGTATTATGAACTTATGAGAATGAACCCCATACTTCTTCCCATCATATTTCTAACTTTCCCAATGGACTCCCAGGTCATATCATCTCAGTTTTGTTGACTGTACCTCCATAGTTTCATTAGCCTTCCATCCCATCCACCATAATTTTCCCCATCTGTATATTTTCCTCCATCCATTTACCTAATACATAAACCCAGCCATGGGGCCCCCACCCTCCACTAGTTTTCTTTCACAAAATTGCACCTTAACAGGCCAAGCCATATTTCACTAGGGCACCTATTTTTGTATCTGTATACTCAACCCAAATTATTCTTTATTTCTTTGGTAATTGTAAAAATTCTTTGTTTCTAGCATATACTTAGTTTTTTCGTCGTTACCCTTTGTTGGCACAAGGGGCAGACCCAGGGTTCAACACTACAACAACGCACCAACAAAACCCTAAGTACCGTCCCTTTCGGCAACACCTGTGAAGTAGATGAAGTCTCACCTGAGGTAGAGGCAGGGTTGGTTGTAGGACTTAGGTGTCTGCTACCTTATCTAGGACACAGATCTATGATCGTAATACTTAACAGAGCACTTATCACCAACAATTGATCAATATTCAACCATTATCTACTTTGCAGATAAAACAGACTAGCACATCATTCATTTAGATCTGATGTATCTAAGTACTTCTCATATAGAAGTAGGTTAGATCTAATAGAATCAAGCACTATGCATATTCACATAGGTCATATCTAACATCCATATACAACATTAGCACAAAGCAAAAGCATATCTATCTATTTATATCAAAGCACTAGAAAGTAAAGACATAACACATCAAGACATAACACAAAGCAGAGAAACACAACATATACATGGTTCACCCCCACCCTAGGTCTATGTCCACCAACTCTTCTTATTTATTATCTTCTTCAATAGGTTACATGCACAGAGCCTCAAAACCATACTCCACAGGAATTGCGCAAAGGAACTACAACATGGTGAATAGTGTAGTAGAACTTCACAGTCACTTTCTCATTAGAGCATGAGAACCCCAACATAGATGCAACCCTGAAATGGATTAGAGGAATCATATTCATTGAACAACCAGAAATAGAACTTATTACAAAAGAACAACAGTGGAATAAGAAGACAGTCAAGGAACCACTATCACGTTACCATGTACAGGAGGAAGCACCAGACGAAGATGACCAGCGCGATATTCAGATTGAAGAAGTCGAAGGCAAAAGAGATGTGGAAGGACCACTCATAGAATCTGAAGTCATTTCCACACCAATCAAGGTAAATAAAGTTAACATCGGAACAAATGAACATCCCAAAATGGTCAGCATTGGAGACTATTGGGATGAACCTATAGTAGAAAGCATCACAGAATTGTTGCGCGAATACAACGACTTGCTTCCTACAAAATTTATAGAGATGAAGGGTATAGAAGGAGAACTGGGAGAGATGAAGATACCACTCAGACCTAAAGTGAGACCGATTAGACATCGACCATATAGACTAAACCTCATATATAAATAGAAATTTAAAGAGGATATCGACCGGATGCTCGAATATGGCATAATCGAACCAGTCGAGGAATCAGAATGGATAATCTCAATGTTAGTATAGGACAAGAAATAAGGAAGAGGGATTAGGATATGCGTCGACTTGAGGAAGTTGAACGATGCATGCCCACATGACCCATTCTCTACACCATTCATGGATGAAGTGTTAGAGAATGTGGGGGGACACGAAGCTTACTCATTCACTGATGGATTCTTAGGCTACCATCAGATTAAGATAGCACAAGAGAACATATACAAGACTATGTTCACAACAGAATGGTGATCTTACCAATATACAGTCATGCTGTTTGGACTGAAGAATGCACCAACAATATTCTCTAGAGTGGTTATCGTAGCATTTAAAGAATTCATCCATCAGTTTCTCGAAGTATACCTGCATGACTAGATAGTCTATAGTCTGTTGAAAAACCATGTGGAAGTTTTAGGCTTGATGCTAGAACGATGCAAATAGTGTCAGATATCACTAAACATAAATAAATGTATATTTGGAACACCGTTTGGGATACTACTGGGCCATATAGTATGAAAACTTACCAGCACCAAAAATATTCCATCAACTACGAGTGATGTTAGGACACACATGATACTACAGAAAATTCATCAAAGGCTATACGCAGATCACAACACTAATGGAAAAGTTGCTAAGGAAAGATACAAAATATCAATGGAATGATGCGTGTCAACATGGTCTGGACACTTTGAAGGAAAAGATGGTTACTGCACCAATATTAGTATTTCCAGACTGGGAAAAGACATTCCATGTGCATGTAGATGCATCAGTGATAGCACTTGGGGCTATCTTAGAGAAACCAAGAGCAGGAGACTTGGATCACCCGATAGCGTTCGCAAGAAAAAAACTATCATACTCAAAAAAAAATTATAACACGACGGAAAGAGAAGGCCTAGCTATGGTTTACGCATTGCAAAAGTTGAGACATTACCTACTAGGAAAACATTTTAAGATGTTTGCAGATCACTCAGTCTTGAAATACCTAGTCAACAAGCCAATGTTGGGGGGGATAATATGTCGATGGTTATTATTATTTCAAGAATTTGACTTTGAAGTAATAGTCAAACCAAGAAAACTGAATGCAGGACCTGACCACCTATCATGGGTCACAAATGGAGAAGAACCCACGAACTTAGAAGACAACTTTCCGGATGCATAGCTATTCTCAATATAGATTGTTGATGAATACTTTCAAGATATCATCCAGTACTTGAGAATAGGTACCACATCGCAAGAATATACCACCACATAGAAGAAGAACCTGGTAGTCCATGCAACTGACTATCAACTGATCGTAGGACATATATACAAGATGGGCACAGATAGAATCTTACGAAGGTACGTGTTAGAGAACAAATGACCAAACATTGTAGTAGAATCTCGCAAGGGAATGGCAGGAGGGAATTATGCAGGAAAATATACTGCACAGAAGGTACTCTGCGCAGGATTATGGTGGCCAACGATCCACAGAGACTCAAAAGAGTACTATCAGAGATGCGATCTTTGTCAGAGGGTAGGAAAACCCAACAGAAGGGATGATATGCCATTACGACCGTAAGTGACATTACAGGAATTTGATAAATGGGAAATAGACTTTCTGGGACCAATTAACCCACCAACCAAAAGAACAGGGGAAAGATACATCATCACCGCGACATAATACCTAACAAGATGGGTGGAAGATGCACCAGTAAAAGACTACAGTGCAGAGACAACTACACACTTCTTATTTGAACAAGTAATTACTAGGATTGGGTGCCAAAGAGTTTTGATGAGCGACCAAGGCACGCAATTCATAAATAGCACCATCTACACGATGCTCAAAGAGTTTGAAGTTCACCACCAGAAAAGCACACGATATCATCCACAGGCGAATGGCACAATAGAATCCTTTAACAAAATTCTAGAGAACACACTGATAAAGATCTATAACGTCAAAAGAGATGACTATGACCTCAAAGTACGATAAATATTATGGGCGTATAGGATGAAATGAAAAAATATGACAGGGCACACACCATTCAAACTAGTCTATGGCCAAGAAGCAGTAGTGACATTAGAATTTTTAGTACCCAGCTTACGTGTAGCAGCTATCACACAAATGACCGAATGAGGCATAGTACAAAAAATACTGAATCAGCTATTGTCAATGGAGGAAGACTGAATCCTGGAAGGATTCCATCAACAAGTGCATAAATCCAGAGACAAATCTTGGCATGATTGACACATCAAGAAGAAGGCGTTCAAGGAAGGAGATCTAGTATTTCTCTATGACAACAAATCATTTTAGCACCCAGGAAAGCTGAGAATGCATTGGTTAGGAACATATGAGGTAAAATTAGTAAGATATGAAGGAGTTGTACATTTAAGAGATTTAGCAGCCATGGACCTCAGAGGAATGATCAACGAGAGCTGACTAAAGTTGTACAAGGAAAGTCGACCACCCACCGCGCAGTAAAAAAAAAAAAAAGAGGAAACAAAACTAAAAATCACGAAGCACGCCAGAGATAGAAAAGCCACATGACATTTGAAATAGGAATGAAGAAAAGGCAAGGACAATGGTTACTACCAAAGAAAAATGAGTGAGAAATGAAAAGTTGGCAAAAGAAGTATGACAAGACAAAACTAAGTGAAATCAAAGCACGACAAGGACTGATGGAACATCACATTAAACACGCCAAATGGAAATGAAAAAGTAAGCGTAATGGCAAGTATGAAAACTTTGCAGATGCATTTAACCCACAGTTATGGTGCATTAATCGCATCATGGAGGAAGCATCCTCAAAAAGCTTCATGACAATCCCATACAACATGCGAGCATGGAAGCAACTAGTCTATTCACGAAAGGAGAACAGGGAGAGAGAAACAACATCCAGAATGACCAGAGAGAGACCATAGAGCTCACCAAAGTCATTCAAACTCAACAAACGTTCGACAATCACCACTATGGCACCACTGAAGCCCGCAGAACCAGGCTAGACAACCAAACCGACCAGGGTTCAAACTAAGTAATGAGGACCGCTGGAAGAAAATGAGAAGCAGCAGCTGAAGATCGTTGATATCTATGAGATTCCAACCCCAGAGATGATATCGGTGAACTCTACACCAATACTAGAAGAGATTCAATAGACAAAAACAGAGGCCATGGAAGAGGATATGCTAGCAGTGATGCAGGAGCCTCAGAATGAGGGAGGGAAAACCCAATGGGAAGTGCAACCAGAAAGCACTGAAGTAGTCCAGGAAGTTAATAGAAAGACACATAATCTGGGAGAAGCAGTGCAACTAGACGAGTCACAGACACCCATCCTAGGTCAACCAACAGAGGAGACTGTTGGAACTACCTCGTCTTTCCCAGAGTGGCTCATGGGGGAGAAATTGGAAGTTGTTGGAACTTCAAACCAACCACCACAACAGGAAGACCAAGTTTAGATACCAAGATCACCTCACAAGAAATCGGCAGTAGAAATTATGCTACGATGCATACCAAATGGAGTACAGATAGACCCACAACTATTGGGTCACATCGGGAATCTCAAGTATTTCGACCATGACGTATCAAACAAAACCAAGTACCCAAAACTTGCACCGAGGGTTTTTATGTAGAACGTAGTGGTAAAGCAACTTGGGGAAATGATCATCTAGCCACATCAATGGGTAGTTGGACTAGACAGAACAAGAATTTTAGGGTTTTTGAAGCTACCACATTTTGGCAGAGGCTAGTACGCGATGACATGCATCAAGAAACTGTTAGAAGTCACACACAGAGGGGATATATGGGTGGACAAACCTATCCCTATAACTGTTGATCTTATCATGCAGATAACAGAACTACCCAACCGAGGCATGGATCTCGCGCTGATTATGGATGATAAATCCAAGGAGAAAGCACTATCAGAGGAAATGAAAAATAAATATGGTACTTCCAGGGGAACACGAGGCATTATAATCAAACGAATCAACAATGCAGCAACACAATTGGGTGAAAATATATTAGCCTATAAATTGTTAGGAAAATGCTACAAATATGAAGTACCTGTAGGAGTCATCATAGTTGTAGCTCAATGTGCAAAAGGCACCTTCGTGAGTTGGGTGCCTTATCTATTAAACTTGTTCCAAGTGGACTACAAGGATGCGCAGAACCTCGGTACAAAATTCCATTACTCATGCTTCTCAACCTCATAGCCTTCATGGGATGGCAGGAACCAGAGTATGTAAGTTTTTGTACTAGACCACATCCAATGGGAGTGAGATATCTATTAATGAAATTTGGGCCATAGGCTAGGCATAAGAGGGAGAATGGAATCGTATTTGAAGAATACCTATGGGACATACATGAATATATTAGTCGATCATGGAGAATACCACCATAGGTTGTCGTGCTATATGGGGACATCGCTAACTTCTGGGATACACGTCAAGCCATGTGGATACAACCAAGGCAAGATACAAATAAACAGTGGCTACAGGTGTGCTACTACATCACAGAGGGTGACATTGACATGGTCATCAACGAATGGCCTGATCAATGGAGAATACCATCCATTCTTTGGGAAGTACCAAAACAAACAACAAAAGGAGAGGTAGTGCAGGTGGAAACACAGCCTCCACAAATCCTAGTGCCCAAGAAAATAAGGACGGGCCAAAACAAGCTGACTTAGGCAGACGAAGGGGAAAAGTAGATAGAAACCCAGAAGGGGCAGAAAGAAACCAATGGACAGCCGAAACAAGCTAAGGGAGCATAGGAGACCGCCCCAAATCCCATCACACAAGAACCAGGGGGAAATAAGATACCGACTATACAGGAAGCAGGTACGCACAAGAAATCAAAGGTGCAACGAGAATCACTAGACTATACAATCACGGAGGACAATGGATAAATGATCGCCAAAATGGTCCAAGACTATCCCATAGAAGACTTTGACCATGCAGCACATCACAGGGATAAACTGCAAAAAGAAATAGCATAAATGGGACAACTCCACGGGACACTCGGGGAGGAATAGAGAGAAAGTAGCAGCAGAGGCATAGATCCGTCAACAACACAAACCAACGAAATAGTGGTGGTAGAAGAATGAGACCCAATCCTTCCAATGCCACATGCCCAATCATCATTTTATCCTATACTTGATATGCATCTGATGTTCTTTCCTGCATCAACTCCATAGTTATACAATCTTAATCATCGTGGCCCACTGACATACAAAAGGTGCAATATGAATTCTTTGGAACTATCTATCATTTCTGCATCATCGTGCAGTGGTAAGGGTCGTGACCCATTTTCTTGCATATTTCGCATCATAATCCTCCTTGTTGTAGAGGGTTTGGCATACCTATCGCCATATACTGTGAAAATGTTGGGCATTCGTTCTTATGGTGTCCTTTTTTTCTGCATGTGGTACACCAAATGACTTCTCGTTTGTCCTTGTTCTTATTCTGTTTCAATTGAAATGTTAGATTATTCAAATCCTCCTTCAATTATTCAATAACTGGGTTCGTCTACTGGTACTGATTCTCTTCCAATTGCAAGGCTGACTATAGAGCCTCTGCCTACGTCTGATTTTTTTTTTTCGTAAGGGGTATTTTAAGTGTGGTAGCAGTGAATTGACAAAAAAGTCTCTATGATGTGTCTCGGTCATGATATACTTCAACTTTCCCTTCATTCTCTTGAACTTTTGATCGATGTCCCATACAGACTCTCCTAGTTTATGTCTTGTTTCAATCATCTCATTCATGTACTGAGCCTCTGATCTCAACTTCTAGAACTCATTAATCAGTAGCTTCTTAATGTCTGACAGTGTCCTTGTCGTACCGGGGGCACTGTTCATGTCTAGACTCATATAACAGTCTAGTGCGTGGTATCTTAGCGTAATCACTAGCTACACTAGTTTAGTGTCTTCATCAATGATCTATTTGGCTTCCCAGATCTTCACACAAATGAACAAATACTTCTCAGGGTCTTCTTTTGCATCTCCTCAAAAATATGGTAGCCTAATGGCAGGATCGTGTCCCACCATTCTAAATACTAAACTACTACCTTCTCCTCGTGGTGTAGATACTTGGCTATTGCTATCTGGACTAGCTCCTCCAGTTGTTTCTACTTGTGTAGATGTACTTCCTACTGTCGTACTTCCTTCGAACTTCAGTTGTCTAAACGGTGGTGTTCTCTTTGGTGTATTAGTCACACATGGGTTTATGGGTTCCACACTGACATTAGTATGGATAGGATTGATTCCTTCTCCTCCTGTTCTTGGGCCTCTTTTTTTCCTCTCATAAGTTTCGCGCAGGAATTCCTCAATCTCCTCCACAGCCCGGAGATCCTCTACCTCTTCCTCATCATTTTCCAAGCCATCCCTCATTGCTACGACTCTCTTCTTGGTATTCACCTTGTATTGGTAGGGTACTCCGCTATGCGTCATTCCTAATGACACCAAGATCCACTTGAGATAGTCATCATCCATCATGATCAGGTCCAAGGGTTCCTCCTTATTGCCTTTATCTTGGCCTCCTTCCATTTATCCTTTCTCTGTCAGTGCTTCCCCCCTTCCCCCATGTATGCAGAGAAGTTTAGTTGTGTCATTCCATTGTCATTACACCTTTGTTATATAGCAATATCTTAATAGAAGTATACAAGGATTGAATGTACCTTCCTCAAGTTCCACGTAGAAATTCTTTTTCTACTGCATTGTATGACTTCACGATGTTGACAACAAACTCTGTGATGAAGCCTGTCACAATACGGTCAAGCCAAAATTCAATTGCATGGGTGAATTTGTTGTTCACCTATTGTAACTAATCAACCTGTACTGGGGTCCAATCTAGCTGTCGGATCTGGCTCACTGTGTGGTTATCTTTCAACCTTAGTATCCACTCCTATAGTAGGTAGGGAAAATCATAGAAGAAGACTTCGTGTAAATCCATAAACACGTATTTATCCAAGTATTTGTGAGGTGTGATGCTAGGGTTTCTATTGTCCTTTTGGGAAAAATCTAGCTCTTTGGTTCTCAACCAACCTTCGATTTCTGCTTTCATGGGGTTCCAAGGTCTGAACATTCCCTTCTATTGGCTCAGTCATCTTCTCATTTCCCTCATTGTTTTCTCCTACACTATATCTCATTTACTCAGTCCTCTCTTATTCCTCTTAACACAACAACATAACCATTTGTTGGCTAACCTTTATATATAAAAACAGTAAACCTACTGTAAAAACACCAACCCTATATATAAAAATCAATCAACCAACCTCTATATGATACATGCATATCTATATTTATACATTTTGGGATCTTCATCCTTCTTACCGAAAAATACCAAAACCCTAACCCTACCAACGTTAGGTCTTCCTCCCATGCATGCGTGTTGTTCTTCCTCCATTTGTCACTTTTCTTGTGCACACTTTCTTGCATGCGTGCGTGTTGTTCTTTCTCCAGTTGTTACTTTCATTTCTGCATGCTTTCTTTCCCATGGTCACCCTTCTTTCTACTTCGGCCTGGTGACAACAACACCGTTGACACAACAATGCATTTTTTCTTCAACCACGTCATTACCCACTTTGGAGTCCCACTACAGTTAGTGTCTGATCATCGTAAACGCTTTGAGAATGAGATCTTCGCATAACTCTTGTCAAATTTAGGCTTCTCCCATGAATTTGCCTCCCCATACTACACTCAGTCCAATGGACAAGTCGAGGCTGTCAACAAATTCCTCAAAACCATGCTACAACATATCGTCAAGAAACATAAGACCAACTCGCATCATATGTTGTTTTTTGTGTTATGGGCTTATTCCACAATAGTCAAAATTGCCATCGGTTTTACACCGTTCCACCTAGTTCATGGGATTAAAGCCACTCTCCCCATCGAATGAGAAATCCCCACATTACGCATTGACATCGAGCTATTTTCTTAAAATTCTCCAATGGAGCAACAACTGCTGACCTTAGAGTTGCTTGATGAAGATCATCGATCTTCATTACAAAACAATGAGGCATCTAAAAAATGGTCCAAATCCACTTTCGACTGCCATGTCAACCTTCACTCATTCAACGAAGGTGATCTCGTGTTAGCCTATGATATTGCCCATGATAATCTTGACCATGGGAAATTCGAGTCATTATGGAATGGAACTTACATCATCCAACACTGCCTCACTAAAGGTTCCCACATCATGGCCTCTCCAGAAGGATACCCACTCAAAGAACCTATCAACGGGTTGTACTTAAATAACTTTTATGCCTAAGTGTAGCCCCCTACTTTAGGTTTCTTGTACACATTTGTATATTTTTTATCCTTTTTTTCTGCCACCACTCCTCAAGTATGATCTATCATTTGTGTTATTAATAGATGCATCATCCATCAGCCTACCACATCGGTTATGCTGATAGTGCCAGCTGTTAGACCCAGAATCTTGCTTCGACCGCTTGGGCCCTCTATACTCCAAATATCCTCACATATATATTGACAACTCAACAACAATGATAGGTACAAATGAGGTGGCATTGTGGGCCTGTTGGGCCCCAATAGCTCCCCCTATATTTTTACAAAATTTAAAGGGCCCCTATTAGAATCTTCATAAGTATAATGAGCTACAGAATAAACCTTTTCAAATAGTTCCATACCTTGGCTTGCTTTGAGACAAACCTAAGACATTCACTATAGTATGAGACATTTATTACAAGAGTATATGTCAAAAGTTAGAAACAAACATAAAAATCTCAATTTAAACAAAAATGTTAATTTTTATCAAATGTTTACTTTTGTTTAAATTATGATTATGTGTTCATTATTTTGCTCATTAGCAAGTTTGACTATTTTGAATAATGTGTTCAATACTTCATCAAATAATATCTTGGTTGGTTTCTCATTTTCACAAAATCATTTGGTGATATTAATTAATTAAATTTTTTTTTTCATTTTGCATCTCATTTCAAAATAATAATAATCATAGAATTACCTATCATTTGTTTGATTTTGTAAAAAACCAAAATTAATATTTTTTCTCCATTAACTTGAAGCTTCTAAATCATATTTGAAATAAAATTATAAACAATGTTTGTTTATAACTTATAGTTAGTTTAAATTCATTTTTTATTTTTCTAGATTTTGTTTTATTCACAATTTTTAAGTTATTAATTTTTAGGTTATTAATTTAGGTTTCTTTTTGTTTCACAGGTTTCTATTATCTAATATTTGATATGGATCTGATCATGGATTGATTTTATTATCCAAATACGTTCAAGATGATTGATCCAAAAATAATTTTGGATTGCTACAAATAATTTTATGAGCAACAACAGATAAAATTTGGAAAGGCGTCAAGATCAGACAGACGATTTTGCAGAATTGATTACAGCCAAACCGTGAGAAATTTGAAGAAACGGTTGAAAACCTAGAATAGAAATGGACCCATTTACCTTCTAAGTGGAGATTTTCCCAAACAAATGCACGATTTGAGAGATATTTGGGTCTCTTTTAGAGGCAAATTTCAGGTGGCGGAAATTAATAGTGACGCCCAGACTGTTCATTCATTTTATAAATATATGAGAAAGATCAGAGCAATGGGGATTGAAAGAATTGGAGAGAAGGATTTTAATCCTTTCTCTTTTGTATATTATTGTTTTTGTAAAGTTTTTGTTTCTTTTCAAATGGAGTAATGGATGGCTGGAATCTTTGGGAGAATGGATGAGTATTTTCAAAGAAGAATATGAAATTCCAAATTGCTTAATGGCTTTTGTCCTGTGAGTAAAATGGTTTTATTTTCATTATAATATATTCATATTCTTTGAATAATTGATTATGCATTGATTTAAATAGCTTTAGTCTTTTTTATCAATACATGGTTAATTATTATCATTTATGTATTAATTTTTCCAATCTTTAAAGTCCATTATCCAAAAAAAATATTCCATGACTACATAATGGACAAGTGATTCCAAAAACTTAATAGAACGACATATATCCATTTTGGCTTTAGCCTTTTGTTTATAATGTTGTTATTTATGTTTGTTTTTTTTAATCCTGTTACATGTGTAGGTCTGATATTTTTAGATTAAATGATCTGTGGTCTATATGAGGTTTATATTATAAATACCATCTATCATTTGCTCCTCAAAATACAAATGCTTTGATTATATCTTCGATTTAAATAATGAGATTTATCTTGGAATTTTAAATTGAATGATAAAATGCATAGATTGCTTCCATATTGATTTTGTTGTAATCATGTATAATTATGAGATCACAGGTTTATGTTTGTGTTTCCTTCTCTGTCATTAAAACCTAAGCTACCAATACATGTTCTGAATTTATTTAGAATAGTCATAATGTTCATTGCAGATTTCTCTCTTGGAAATGGCAGTTGGATGTTCACCACTCATGCAGATGCTTGGATACACCTCACTAATTCACTGACATGATAGCTTCTTTGTATTTTTCTGTCATTTACATGTCATTGAAACTAGAATGTATGGTTTAGCTTTGACTATCCACATGTTCATGTTTTATTAACTTTTTTGCAAGATTCTTTAAATTTATAAAAGAAAAAAAATAAATAGTTTTATGTTCTTTCTTTATCTTCTTCCTAGAAGCAATTATTTTTCACATCAATTTTCATAAGTTTCGATTAAAACTTACATCTTGTAAATCATGTAAATAAATGAGACTTGTATATCTTCTGCTTAAATACAACTACTATAGTTACATTTGAACACATGTACATATATATAGTGTGTTTAGTAATTAGTTAGTTATTTCTCTCTTTTATTCGTTTCTTTTAGTATTCTCAGATTGGCTAACAGAGCCATTAAACCCGTCAGAATGAGTTACACCAAACGGCTTGGGTTATTTAGACAACCCCAGAATGGACTCGCTCTTCCAGTTGACGGACAATCAATTTGGCCCATCAACAAATGGCGCTAGAAGGAGGGCCAGACTGACATGTTGGCCTTGTAGGAGTCTTTGTTTCAAATTTATTAATTTCCCATGGCTCCCCAAATCACTGTGTTTGAACATGCTTTCCACTTCTCATTACTTGATATTCCCAATGAGACAGTCTCTCACTTGTCCAAACTCACCTTTGATGGTAGGGGGAATGTATCTGCAAAAGACCATATTAACAAGTTTTGGTGTAAATGCATCAAGCATGATATTTATGATTTAAAGGTTTTGTGCAGATTGTTTGCTGTTACTTTCAGGGGTCGAATTAAACATTGGTTTGAGTCTTTTCCAACATATCACATTTTTTATTGGTTTCAGTTTGTAGATGAATTTTTAGATGCTTTTGAAATCTATGATTACAATCAATTATGTGAAGAATTTTAGACTTTGCTAATCAATGATGATTCATCTTCAAAAGGTTTTTCGACAAGAATCCATCATGTTCTTTGTAAATTTAATCTTTATGACATGTCATTTGTATTAAATCTCCGCTATGATTCTTGCTTCTAGTCATATTCAATCGTAAATGATGAAATAGTTACAAATACTATCACTCAATTATAAGAAGAATTGTGTTCACAGGATGAGAGGGATCCATCCAAAAATGTTGAACAAGCAAGGGAGGTAGAATCTATTGAAAATGTTCTTACTAAAAATCAAATTGGTTTTTCCTCTGAATCATTGTATTTTCAGTCCTCGACCATCATGGAAGAAGATTTGATGTTGGGTCAAGGTGAATGTCCTCATTCTCCTAACTCTTGCTCTAATCAGTATTTAAATTCAGTTATTGAAGAAGACTTATGTGATGAAAATGATCTTAAGCATTCTAACATTCCAATGAAACTTATTAGAGATGTAGATCTGCAATTGGAAGAAGTAACCTTAAACCCTCATCTACAAATCGTACCTTATCAACATGAAAGATCATATGTTTTCCATGAAAGTTTTGAATTATCTATTGTACAAGAGGCAAATTTAGATGATCATATTATGTTGAAGAATTTATCACCAAAACAGAGCGAAATTTTTAAGGAAAAGGAAGAGGAATGTCTCGATAATACCATTGTTAAATATCATAGCTCAAGATATTCTTTTCATGTTCTTATTTCTGATTCCTTTTACTCTTTATATCCCGACCTCTTCTTAAATTCTAGTGGATTTGATACTTTACCCACGGTATCTTTCTCTTTGCCACCAAAATCCAATCTTTTCGATATGCCAAGATTTGATGAAATTAATTCCAAACATAACATTGATAAAGTCAGATTTGACTCTCTTTCACTTTCATCACTCACGTGGGAAAATGACATGTTGCGAGATAATTTTACACAATTTATTGTTGAAAAAGACAATGCACTCATCCTTAGAGAGATCGAATATTCTACATTGCATATTCGTTCTTTTATTAGTTTGAATTTTAATCTTTATGCTTTACATTTTGAAACGATCAATCTCATCAAAGGAAGCATTCAAACCAATAATCTAATTGATGGCATGAATCCTCTTATGATGTGTTCCTCATTGATATATCCATTTCTTCAAAATCATAGTTTGCATCCTAATTTTTATGACAGGATCTTAGAATGGCTTGAAGATTCATATCTGGAAAATATTCATAATAAAGATAAAGTTGTGCCTGCTTTGTTTTTACCTAAATATCTAGGAAGTAAGCATAACATGATTCTCTTAGATCTTTCATGTGAAGAAATTGATGAACACTTGGAGAATTGCCAGGAGGATGGGGCACTTCGACCTTGGTTGATGGTCATGTCAGGTCCCTATAATAATGACAAGTTTTCCAAACTTACTTACACTCTTCCATGCCATTATGACCCATATCATGACAAGATTGCAGAATGGTTGGAGGACTCGTACATCGAGAAGTTTCAAAAGAATGGTAAGGTCATGCTTGCTTTATTTTTAAATGATGATGATAATGGTAAGTATGATATATTTTTGTTATTTTTCGATATACTACCATTCTTGTTAGTAATATTTGATCTTGTTTCCATTGCAGGATTGGAGTTACTCCGATGGCTACATTGGAAGCATGACTTCACTTAGTATTTTTTATTTGTTTAGTAGTTAGAGTAGGTTTAGGAGTAGGTTTTATTTTAGTTTTATTTCTCAGTTTTTCTCTTTGTAATAATGCAGTTATGAACACAAGTGAGCACACCAAGAGAACCATAATATGAATGTTGTCAGAGAAGTCCACTTTAAATCTTTTTCTCTCTATTTTTCATTGAATATTTCTTTTCGAAAACGTAGTATCATCATGAAAATTTTAAATGGAAAGTAAAGAGATAAGTAAATTTAAACTATCAATTCAACCCTGACCCAAGGTGCCACGAATATGACTTCACTCATCTCAATGAGGATTTTCCTATTTTTAGTCTCTTTTATTTTTAATAATAATAATAATGCTTGGTCAAAGTAACATCTTATGCATTACTATCTTAAGAAAAGAACTTACTCACACATGATATTTTATATGATTTAGTTCTTCCTTTATTTTACATTGAGATGATAGTGGATACAAAAACTTAAGTTTATCTTTGGCCAAAATCATTTCCTAAAAAGTTTTCTTTTTCTTTTTTTATTTTGTGTACTTCTGATTTTGAATCCCATTAATAAAATTTGATTTGGTTTGTTGTGTGCTTTTGTTTTCTTTGAATATTTTCAATGAGTTTTCTTCTTATTTTTCTTTTTGAATCAATGTATTTCTGATCAAAGAACTATTGTCAAAGGAAGCATTTATTTTAAGACTTCTATTTTTCAAGTGAATTGAAATAGTTCAAAGAGGTCCTGATATTAAGATATAGCTCAAACAATTGATTTTTAAGTCAATTGTCACTCTCATTTTGTCCTCAAATTATCTTTGCTAGAGTATTACACTAGAGATATGGTTTAAATATTTGAGAATTACGATGATCTTTAAACTTTTTACACCGACCATATTCTTAAGGAATCACTTTTAAGTGCTTCCCCATTCTCTAGATGATTTCTTAAAAGAAATCTAAAATCTCTAAACCATGATAAAACTTCTAGTTTTGAAAGCAAATAAATAACATGGTCAACTATTCACCTGTATTGCAATTAACCTCCAGTATCACTCCACTCTCTTTGTCATCAAGAAATCCATGATTATATTATTATTTAAAAGTGGCATAAGAGGGTTGAAAGAACTTATGTGTGGGAAGTGTGTGTAAACTCATCGGGGTACTGAACAGGCTCGCTAGCAGCGGGTAAATGCACAGATGATACCAAGACAACTTCGTCGGGGTACTGAACAAGCCTGCTGGCAATGAAGCAATGTTGGGTCGAGAGGTAGTAGGTATATGTTTTTAAATTAACTTTTATGGAAGTATACATCATGTGGATAACACTATTGGATGGGATCAAAGCATTTGAGTGGGTTAAATGACATCCCTATCGAGGCTATGGACGTCTGTTGGCAATAGTGGCTCTGTCAACGGTATTGAAGTTATTTTATAAACATTATGACTCTTTGATTGAGACATTATTTCAGGTTATAATCTCCTGCAAAGAAAATTCTATTGTTTGGTTATAACATTGAGCTTATCCTAATACCATATGGTCTAAGAGTGAATTTATTTCAGGGAGCTTAAATCCTTTTTCAAGTCTTACTATTTTCTCCCTAAGATAAAATATTACCAGATTAGAGATAACTGCTTCACCCAGTAAGTCGCCATTTGTTGGGCCCCAACAACTCCCCCTATATTTTTACAAAATTTAAAGGGCTCCTATTAGAATCTTGATAATTATAATGAGCTACAGAATCAACCTTTTCAAATAGTTCCATACCTTGGCTTGCTTTGAGACAAACTTAAGACATTCACTATAGTATGAGACATTTATTACAAGAGTATATGTCAAAATTTAGAAACGAACATAAAAATCTCAATTTAAACAAAAATGTTAATTTTTATCAAATGTTTACTTTCGTTTAAATTATGATTATGTGTTCATTATTTTGCTCATTAGCAAGTTTGACTATTTTGAATAATGTGTTCAATACTTCATCAAATAATATCTTAGTTGGTTTCTCATTTTCATGAAATCATTTGGTGATACTAATTAATTAATTATTTTTTTTCATTTTGCATCTCATTTGAAAATAATAATAATCAAAGAATTATCTATCATTTGTTTGATTTTGTAAAAACCCAAAATTAATATTTTTTCTCCATTAACTTGAAGCTTCTAGATCATATTTGAAATAAAATTATAAACAATGTTTGTTTATAAGTTATAGTTAGTTTAAAATCATTTTTTATTTTTCTAGATTTTGTTTTATTCACAATTTTTAGGTTATTAATTTAGGTTTCTTTTTGTTTCACAGGTTTCTATTATCTAATATTTGATACGGATATGATCATGGCTTGATTTTATTATCCAAATACGTTCAAGATGATTGATCCAAAAATAATTTTGGATTGCTACAAATAATTTTATGAGAAACAACAGATAAAATTTGGAAAGGCGTCAAGATCAGACAGGCAATATTACAGAACTGATTACAGCGAAACCGTAAGGAACTTGAAGAAACGGTTGAAAAATTAGAACCAAAATGAACCCACTTACCTTCCAAATGTATATTTTCCCAAAAAAATGCACGATTTGAGAGATATTTGGGTCTCTTTTAGAGGCAAATTTCAGGTGGCGGAAATTAATAGTGATGCCCAGACTGTTCATTCATTTTATAGATATATGAGAAAGATTAGAGCCATGGGGATTGAAAGAATTGGAGAGGAGGATTTTAATCCTTTATATTTTGTATATTATTGTTTTTGTAAACTTTTTATTTCTTTTCAAACGGAGTAATGGATGGTTGGAATCTTTGGGAGAATGGACGAGTATTTTCAAAGAATAATATGAAATTCCAGATTTTTTAATGGCTTTTGTCCTGTGAGTAAAATGGTTTTATTTTCATTATAATATATTCATATTCTTTGAATAATTGATTATGCATTGATTTAAATAGATTTAGTCTTTTTTATCAATACATGGTTAATTATTATCATTTATGTATTAATTTTTCTAATCTTTAAAGTCTATTATCCAAAAAAAATTATCCATGACTATAGAATGGACAAGTGATTCCAAAAACTTAATAGAATGACATATATGCATTTTGGCTTTAGCCTTTTGTTTATAATGTTGTTATTTATGTTTTTTCTTTTTAATCTTGTTACATGTGTAGGTCTGATATCTTTAGATTAAATGATCTGTGGTGTGTATGAGGTTTATATTATAAATACCATCTATTATTTGCTCCTCAAAATACAAATGGTGTGATTATATATTCAATTTAAATAATGAGATTTATCTTTGAATTTTAAATTGAATGATAAAATGCATAGATTGCTTCCAAATTTATCTTGCTGTAATCATGTATAATTATGAGATCACAGGTTTATGTTTGTGTTTCCTTCTCCGTCATTAAAACCTAAGATGTCAGTACATGTTTTGAATTTATTTAGAACAGTCATAAGGTTCATTGTAGATTTCTCTCTTGGACATGACAGTTGGATGTTCACCACTCATGCATATGCTTGGATACACCTCACTAATTCGCTAACATGATAGCTTCTTTGTATTTTTATGTCATTTACATATCATTGAAACTAGAATGTATGGTTCAGCTTTGACTATCCACATGTTCACGTTTCATTAACTTTTTTGCAAGATTCTTTAAATTTATAAAAGAAAAACAATAAATATTTTTATGTTCTTTCTTTATCTTCTTCCTAGAAGAAATTATTTTTCACATCGATTTTCATAAGTTTTGATTAAAACTTGCATCTTGTAAATCATGTAAATAAATGAGACTTGTATATCTTTTGCTTAAATACAACTACTATAGTTACATTTGAACACATGTACATATATATAGTGTGTTTAGTAATTAGTTAGTTATTTCTCTCTTTTATTTGTTTCTTTTAGGATTCTTAGATTGGCTAACGGAGCCATTAAACCCGTCAGAACGAGTTACACCAAACGGGTTGGCTTATTTAGACAACCCCAGACCAGACTCACTCTTCCAGTTGATGGACAGTCAATTTCGCCCGTCAACATGGCCCACCAACCATATATAGCCCCTTTTTCCCAAACTTCCACACTCTATTACAAGAGCCCAGATCCTTTGTTTTCTGATCCATTCTCAACCACAAGATCCTGGTCCCATCATATACACATTCACATTCCCAGGGTCATCATCTACACTTGGCCCCAGACGATAATTTTTCTCATGTCATGTTCAGGTACACATGCCTATGTTCAATTTTATCAAATAGTTGTTATATGTTCTTTATCATCAGATATTGTTCACATCAGGTATTTGGTTTTCATGTGTGCAGGTACTTGTTTCGAAAGCTTACAGACCCTTCAAGTATATGTTTCACACTAGCATGTAATTATTCCCTCTGTAAATCAATTTCATACCCCAATCATACCCTCTGACATTTACCTTTAGGGTCCTTACATCCGGATCTAATTTACCTTTACCTATGTCGCATTTGGGTACTATCACCTGATAGTACCCTCCCCCACATGAGTTTTCCCAATCATAGTTCCCCTTGGCAACTCGACATTCATGTTGATTTCACTCCCTAGGGATGGGAGTCTCGATAGTATTATGAACTTATGAGAATGAACCCCGTACTTCTTCTCATCATATTTCTAACTTTCCCAATGGGCTCCCAGGTCATATCATCTCGGTTCTGTTAACTGCACCTCCATAGTTTCAATAGCCTTCCATCCCATCCACCGTCAATTTTCCCATCTGGATATTGTCCTCCATCCATTTACCTAATACATAAACCAACCCATGGGGCCCCACCCTCCACCAGTTTTCTTTTGCAAAATTACATCTTAATAGGCCAAGCCATATTTCACCGGGGCACCTATTTTTGTATTTGTATACTCAACCCAAATTATTCTTTATTTCTTTGGTAATTGTAAAAATGATTTATTTCCAGCATATACTTGTCTTTTTCATCATTACCCTTTGTTGGCACAAGGGACAGACCGAGGGTTCAATGCTATAACAGCGCACCAACAAAATCCTAACTACCGGCCCTTTCAGAAACACTAGTGAAGAAGATGAAGTCTCACCTGAGGTAGAGGCATAGTTGGTTGCATGACTTAGGTGTCTGCAACCTTAGCTGGGACACAGATCTGTGATCGTAATACTTAATAGAGCACTTATCACCGAAAGTTCATCAATATTCAACCACTATCTACTTTGCAGATAAAACAAAGTAGTGCATCATTCATCCATATATGATGTATCTAAGCACTTATCATAGAGAAGTAGGTTAGATCTAACAGATTCAATAACTAAGCATATTCACATAGGTCAGATCTAACATCCATATACAACATTAGCACAAAGCATAAGCAGATCTATTTATTTATATCAAAGAACTAGCAAGTAAAGACATAACACATCAACACATGGCACAAAGTAGAGAAACAAATCATATACGTGGTTCACCCCCACCCTAGGGCTACGTCCACCAACTCTTCTTATTTATTATCTTCTTCAATAGATTACATGCACAGAGCCTCAAAACCCTACTCCACATAGGATAGGATATCTGCACATCTCTCTATATCCTCCTTCCCCGAGTACATCTAAGCACATAGCCCTCCACAACCTCTTACAATGACTTGCACTTATCTCTACAAGTCTCACATAGTATTCACAAAGCACTTACAATCCTTCAATCACATAGATATAGCGCTTAGCACAATATCACATGGATATGCCCTTGCAAATAGCAACAAATTGCAATTTCCCTCCTCTTACATTGTCTAGACATCTATTTATACTTTACAAAATAGGCCTAAACATGGTTAAACCCATGGTCTGACATCCCATACCCGTTACATAATCCCAAATCCCAAAAATGACCCAAAAAGGGGCCGAGATCCTGCGATCTCTACTTCATCTTGAGCTCCTCTTTCGACAGGCTGTCGAAGTTCCAAACTAGGTCAAACTTGACCAAGGATCTCCAAAGACTTGGTCAAGGGCCAACAGGCCCCCAACACTCACCTATGACTCAGCTCGAGTCACTCTGATATGGATAGTTCTGCTTCAAAATCCTCGAGCGTAGCTCAAGCTGCTTCAACTTGCTGTTGCGTCATGGCCTCCTATTCAGTGAACTCTTGGAAGACTGCATCATTGACAAGTCCCTCTAGGCATTTTTTAGTTGTAGTGGCAACTTGCTCGAGTTTTGTTCCTTGACCTTCAACCTTTATGAAAAATTGATAAGATTTATCTTGTACAGGTTGGAGACTCTGAGTTACTTTCATAACTCTACTCTGGATAGTGTGGATATGCTATTGGGTAGTGCATTGCTCCTGGGATAGCTTCATTCTTTCCACAACTAATAGGGGCTTTAGTTATGCTTGTATCATTTTAGCTTGATACTTCACCTCTTGGAGCTGCGACTCCAGTGCCTTCAGTTTTGTATTCTCTGTCAGCTTCTCATAGGTCTGGGCACTGTGATCAATAAGTTTCTTACATTCCATACTAAGGGATTTTATTCTCTCAACTATGATTTGAGCAGTTGCTTCTCTTTGATCTCGTACATCTTGTGGGGTCTCGGGCACTGCACGGAGCTCTAAGTCTACGATGCGTTGTTGTAGCTGCTGGATAACTTTTGTGAGTTGTTCTACTTGTTGTGTGACTCTATCTTCTACCTTTATTTCCATGACTATCACAGATCAAAGTGTTATGTTAACCGCTTCTTTCACTTCGATTTTCTCTACAAACAACTGGTCTTTTCCTTGTTGTAGCGGCTCTTTTTCTTTATCAAACTTTGCTTGGAGAGAAATGTTTTCCCATTTTGCAACTCAACGCTACTCTACAAGTACTCCTTGCACCTACATCAAAGCCTGGGTGGCTTGTTCTATTTCCTCTTAAGCTTTTTGAAGGTGAGCTTCGACTGTATCGGCTAGTCGATGGAGTTGGGATGGATCATCTCCTAACTCTGGTTCTCCTGATGGAAGAGGCGCAGTGGAGACTGCGCGACTAGACTGAAGGGCCTGTTGTACCCCTCATATTTCAACTTCAATCCTATCATACATTTCTTCCTTCTTTGCTCCTTATTTCTTTGTTATCTCCAATGAAGCATCATTTAGGGCTGCTATGATGAAATCAAAATCATCAGAGGTGAGGATGGTCTGCATCTTAGTCATAGTGGCTTTTGATTTCTTCCAGGAAGAAGGTTTTGGGGGTTAAACCTTCCTCTTCTTCAAAGGGTCAACCTCGTCTCTGGGATGTGTTACTTCACCTGGTCTCAGTTCAATTTCTACTTCATTACCACCCCCTCAGTCAGGTGACACTGAAGGATTATTTCCTGAGGTGCTTCTTAAGTTATGGACTTCCTCAGTCTTCTTATGTCTGCTGGTGCCAGGTGTATTCTATTCCTCTGGGCTATCAATATCAGATATCTCTACAGGGTTGGCGAGGATAAGGAGGTCAACGGACCATTCCTTAGTGATCTCTTCAAGGTATTCTTCAGTAATCTTATAATATGTCTGGAGCTTCTCTTGATGTTCATATTCTCTCACTGTAATGTAGATAAAGTGTCGATCTACGCTGAACCTTGGCAATAGATTGCTTGCAGTGTTCAAGAAGCCTTCATTAACTCTGTTCTGTCTGTTATGGCACAGTCCAACGGTATGGTGGAAAACCATCAATGCCTTTCTACCCGTTCAGAAGGTCGGTTGAATGGTTATATCATTCCCAACAATTATATTGCTTCTCCATGGAGAAGTTCCATGTGACGTTGTTCTGCTATCCCAATGAAGCTCCAATTTTGAAAATTTTCCTTCTATGAAGTTCCCTTTGGAAACTTCTGTAACTTTTTGATCTTAGCTCTCTTCTTACTTATCTTTCTAGATTTCTTTCTAGTGATTTTTTCCTCGGTATGCCTTTTTCCATTTTGACTCTTATCTTCTTTTGGCATAGTTACTTCACGTTGTTGAGATTCTTTTCTAAGATTCGAGGTTGATACTTCTTCTTTATATGGGATAGGTACTTCAATATTATGAGGGTCCTCTAGTGTTCTTGCAACTTCGACATTTAGGTCTCTGATGTTAAATAGCTTCGATCTATTCTTCAATCAAGTGTGCAATCCTTCTGGTCATGAAATATTTTAACTCTTGGTTCTTCTTCACTAAAATTTATTCTTCTTCCTTTCTTCTGGCCTAATCTCTTTCAATCCAAGGTTTTCCTAGTAACATGGTAAATAGAGAGTTGTTCTCAATAAATTTAATAATCTCAAAATCTTCCACTGTCAAAGTTCCATTGGCATGCATAGAAATCTGGGTGAGATTTCTACATAGGTTTATCAACTTTCCTTTGAATAGTCCTATTCCTCCCAAGGAAGGGATCATAGCAGGCCTTCCTATAGCTTCCCAAGTTATTTTTTTCATGACATTCACCTGTTTTTCTTCATTCAGAACATAGTCAATGTTGAAGTCTCCTATTCTTTCTTCGAGGCATTCTTTTTCTTTGAAGATCTCTGATAAATTGACATGTCGGTGGTCATTTAGGGTCTCTTTTATCTATATGAATACTTCTTCAGATTCTTTCTGAGATTTTACCATTTTTGGATCTACCTTAGGGTTTTCTTGTCTCATGTTCATTTCTTCAATCCTAACAATCATTCTAGAGAAATCCAATACTTCATGGTCCATAGCTTTGCAACAAAGACAACTAGGTCTTCTCCCAGGGCATTCCTTAGCAATATGTACTAGTTTTTTGCAACCGTAACATAGGGTTAATCCTCTCTTTCTTTTAAATGATCCCCAACCTTTCTTGAACTACGCACTAGGATCATGGTAGCTAACCTGCAAAAAATTATTTCTAGGATCTTGCATCCACTTGTTAGTCCAAACATTCTTTCTATTCATAGGTATAACATATCTTTCAATATTCTTATCAAATCTACATATATCAAACCTTCTTTCATCTATTAGTGCCCTAGTTTTCAAGCTAGGACATAATCTATCCAACATACCTAGATCCATACTTTAGAAACAAAAATTTCCACTTATTTGACTTCTACAGAGCACAAAGCTTTCAGATCTAGAACTTTTCACTTTTCTTACATTTATCAGAGCACAGCTCTTACCTCTTTTAATAAAATATTCTCACATTTACCTTTCTCAGAGCATAAAGCTTGTAGATCTTACCTCTTTTCTTTAGATCGGACTTCTTTTCTTTAGCATAGAGCTTCAAAAGTAAGTAGAGTACTGCACACTAGAGTGTCATATCTACGCACAACGCTTTCACAATTTCAGGTCAGATATTTGCACCAAGCTTATTCTTTCTCAATTCCCAACAATCACAATTTCAGGTCAGATATTTGCACAAATCTTGTTCTATCTCAGTTCCTAGCAATCACAGTTTTAGGTCCCAGCAATAGAACCATTTGTTCACACAAGGGGCAGACCCAGGGTTCAACGCTACAACAATGCACCAACAAAACCCTAAATACCGACCCTTTTGGAAACACCTACGAAGCAGATGAAGTCTCACCTAAGGTAGAGGCAGGAGTGGTTGCATGACTCAGGTGTTTGAAAACTTAGCTGGGACACACATCTATGATCGTAATTCTTAACAGAGCACTTAGCACCGATAGTTCATCAATATTCAACCACTATCTACTTCGCAGATAAAACAGAGCAGTACATCATTCATCCAGATTTGATGTATCTAAGCACTTATCATATAGGAGAACATTAGATCTAACAAATTCAAGCACTAAGCATATTTACATAGATCAGATCTAACATCCATATACAACATTAGCACAAAGCATAAGCAGATCTATCTATTTATATCAAAGCACTAGAAAGTAAAGACATAACAAATCAACACATGACACAAAGTAGAGAAACACAACATATACATGGTTCACCCCCACCCTGGGGCTATTTCCACCAACTCTTCTTCTTTATTATCTTCTTCAATAGGTTACATGCACAAAGCCTCAAAAACCTACTCTGCATAGGACAGGAGATCTGCACAGCTCGCTAAATCCTTCTTCCCCAAGTAGATATAAGCACACAACCCTCCATAGCCTCTTATAACGAATTGCACTTAGCTCTGCAAGTCTCACACAGTTTGCACAGAACACTTACAATCCTTCAATCACATATATCTATCACTTAGCACAATATCACACAGATATGCCCTTGCACATAGAAACAACTTACAACTACCCTCCTTTTACATTTCCTAAACATCTATTTATACTTTACAAAATAGGCCTAAACATGGGTAAACCCATGGGCCAACATCCCATACCCATTACATAATCCCAAATCCCAAAAAGGGGCTGAGATACTGTAATCTCTGCTTCGTCTTGCGCTCCTCCTTTGACAGGCTATCAAAGTCCCAAACTAGGTCAAGCTTGACCAAGGATCTCCCAAAAAATGGTCAAGGGACAACACCCTTGATGGCCATCGTTTTTCTTGGCAAAGAAACCCATGTCACCCTTGGTTGGGGCATCCACTCTCTTTTCATAGCGACATCATCCATGATCCTTGAGTATCCCAAGTCCATATACCCATGATCTCTGAGTTTGTCCAATTTGTTAGCCTTTGGCACAGTTTAATCCCATATCTATTCATCCCCATTACACTAGATCCATTTTTACATTTGTTTCCAATAATCCTTCAAAATTCGCCAACCAAGGGTGGTCTCGAGTCTCAAATAATCTTGACTTCATTCATGTTATCCATCGGTACCTGAAATCATCTTAGTGGATTTTAGGAAGCCCTTTGATTCTTGGAGTCGCATCTCCCTTCCTGTTGACATCACCAGAGTTTCCAGAAGGGCGAAAATATCTTGACTCTCATTACCTTTAAAATCAGGAGTCTTGGATGGCACATAGAGAATCATCATTGCTCTATATTGGAAGTAGGCCAAATCAAAAAGAAAGGCTATTTTGGGAAGAAGGGCATGCACAAGGAAAGCGACAGCTGGAAGGAAGAGCAACACGTAGGCATGCATGGAAGACCTAACGAAGTTAGGGTTAGGGTTTTTGTAATACATTTTAATGGATGATGAGCCTGAAATGTATATATATATATACCTAGGAGATCTAGGGGAGTATTAGTTCATTATTAAAGAGACTACAGGAGGAAAGAGTCTTGTTTTGCTAGCTAGTTTTAATACTTCTGTCATACGAACTAATTTTGTAAGATGTTGAGATGAAGAGGGTCAGAAGGGTATCTCTTGAGGGTTAGATCACAGGTTGAGGAGCATGGTGTGATCTATTCTGCCTCATAATAGATCTCAACCCAACGGAGGATGAGTTGTAAAGCGCACGATGCTGTAGTTTTGGAACTACCATAATAGAAGAACTGAGAGCCAGATCTTTGTGGACATAGCCCAGGGGGGTGAACCACGGTAAAACTTTTGTTATGTGATTGAATTCTTGTGTCGCTTTTATTGTTTATAAGTGGATTATAGAATGAAGTATGAATGAATGAATGAATATCATTACATTACATGCATAAATGAGAATTCCATTGTACTTCTTTAATAGTTAAATAGAAATCTCAACGCACACTTCAAAGATCTCCATTTAGTCCTAGAATGCAAGCACTTGAGTATTGCATTCACCCGTTAAGACTATCTTGGGTGAGACTGTGTAGTGTAATCTGTTCACTACGTTGGCTTCTATTTTACCAGGAGGGCCAATAATTTTAGAGGCTTTGTCGGATCCCTAGTATACCTAAATCTAGGTCAATCATGTTAAAGTTATAGATAAGATATTAAACCAACAAATTGTTGGATTACTGAGAGGGGGGTGAATCAGTAATAGAGAAATTATAATCCTTTTTAAACAAAATAATCCAATTGTTATATCAATGTAGAATTATCATCCCATAATGAGCAATGAACAAATGAACAATCATACACATACACAACACACCAATGTTTTACGTAGAAACCCAAAGTGGGAGAAAACCACGAAATGCTTTTTCTTATATGTCTTGAAGAATTACATTCATTGGAAGAACCAAATTCCTTTATTTTCCAACTGCAACTGGAAGGAGGCTCCAACCCCCTAGTTTGTCAATCTACAACCCGAGGGAATATCCAACTCCCCAATTCTCTGGATACAACCCCCTATGTTCTCTGGCTACAACCAGAAGGTGGCTACAACCACCTGTCCTTGCCCTGTCCAACCACCCTTAAGTAGAATTATAATGATGGAACCACTGTCAAAATATCACTGTGAGATATACCACTATAAACCTGTACCAATAAACTTGAACCATGCATCAACCTGTACCTCAACCAGTAATTAACTTGTACCATAAACAAGTGCATCAACCATGCACCAAACTGTACCAAACAACCTGTAATCAACCTATACCATACAAAAGTGCAACCAACCATGTACCAAGTATGTACCAATAATCTGTCATCTACTCATCAACTATGACTCATCAATATGTACCAACATCATCAACTATACACCTAATGTATGTGCCAACTCATCAACTACTTGTCTCAACCATGTACACAACATGTACCTTAAACAAAATATCTCATTAATTTCATCATCCAAATATGATTTCTAACTATGTAATAGACCTGGTGCATATGATCACATACCTGCAAACCTTCCTAGACTAGCATTTTGATCAAACTTTTCTTTAGTATCACATGACTAGTTTTGGATTAGTCAACAAACCTAACTTGAAATAGTCATAAATTTGCACTTGTAATGAATAAAGCTATGAAACTGATATACAATGTTATTTAGTATGTTTTATGAAATTCATCCATGTGTCACTACTTGGAACCTCTCAAAAAAGGATTTATAGAAAAAATGGCATACCTTGTTGAATTTTGGCTTATTCTAGAGAGAGACCTTGTAGAGAGTGCCCCGCACAGAATATTTGTTGAATCGATCTGAAAATATTACAAAACATACTAAAGAATATAATATAACCAACAAATTTGGTCCTAATTAATTTGGATCTGTTATGAATAAGTTATGACGTTTTTACCCGAAACACCTGTTTTAGACTAGTTTCAGGACTAGCCACAAACCCTATTTTACACAAAGTGTAAATACAAACATACAACGACCCACAAGCTGAATTTTTTACCACAGATACTTGGATATGTTTTTGCAATGTTATATCAATTTCATTGTCTGAATCATTCTATAAAAAACTTTATTGGGAAAATGGTTAGATGACCTGTAAATAACATACCTTAGAAAGCATCATCAAAATAATTTATCCTTCCTTGAATTCCGGCCTTCTTTTCTTCACCTTCCCTAAGAAATTAGGCTTAGATATCCTTTGGTTACCTCAGAAACCTATATATATTCAATATTCTCAAGTTTAAAAAAAAACTAGAGAGCCTTTCCTCTTATTTATACTCTCCAAGAAGCTTCCTTAAAAACATCTTCTAGGTCACTTTGCCCACTTTCCTTATTTTAGGGTTAAGCCACTTCCAATTTCTCCATTAAATTTATTATTTAAATAATTAATTTTTATTCACTTTGAATTATAGTACACTCATCAATTCATTTTATTATTTACCTTCTAAAATCTCTTAAACCACTTTGACTACTTTGACCTTTTGGGGCTTCTAGATGACATAAGAGGGTCCTCCAACTTCGTAAGGCAATAAATCTCAAACCGTGAGGAGTTATGTGACGTTCCACATAACAGCAGAAATGGAATGACATGTACCATACATATAGAATAGTATTACCTACAAATATATCAAAACTCATACCATTATCCATCAAACAAACTTGGGTCCATTACCCAAACCTGGGTTCTCCAACTTCTCATGGACATAACTCTCTAACCGTGAGGAGTTATGTGATGTTCCACATACCACCAAAAATGGAATGAAAAGCACTATCCATATAGGATAGTTTCACTAAAAAATTCACAAACCTTCATCTAATTATTCGAAAAATAAGTATGGGTTCTCTAAGCATACTTCTAGAATAACACAATCCGCAAAGTGTCTTCCCGTGAGGGCTTTCACCATAAGGGGACGACTTTGGAGTTCATCAATTTATACTTATTATCAACCATGACAAGACAATAATGAGTCATATTTACATCAAACAAACTTGGGTCCATTACCCAAGTCTTTGTGCTACGGAGATTTCTTCAAGGGTTGACATCAATGACAACCAACCTTAATCAACAATCACCCCCTTTGGCATTGATGGAAACACTCTGATGAAAAACTAAAATTATGTCATACAATATTGAATTCATATCACTCATTCTCCCCCTGAAAACATGCCTCTATCCTCTACATCTCTGTGAACATTTCTCCCCCTTGAACCATGCCTCTATCCTCTGCATCTAATGAATCTCTACCCCTTTTTCATCAATGGAAAAGGTATCTTTCCATATGGGGTTTCTCCCCCTGACTGAACTGTCCTATTTATGGTGCTTCCTCATGTACATCTAAGACATATAAGATAAGAATTCAAAATCATTCATTTTGGAGTATAAATAACTCCAAATCTCCAGCGAAGATACTCAAAGGATTCCCGTGGAAGTGGTTTTGTAAAAATGCCTGCCACTTGTTCTTTTGTGCCCACATACTCAACTCTGACGTTCTTTTATGCAACTTGTTCCCGTATAAAGTGATACTTGATTGGAATGTGATTTGTCTTGGAGTGCATCACTGGGTTCTTTGAGATACTGATGGTGATTGTATTATCACAATAGATTAGAATGGGATCATCATACTCAACCTATATATCTGTCAAAGTTTGTTTTTTCCAAATAACCTGTGTACAACATGTTGCTACTACAATAAACTCTACCTTGGCTATAGATAGAGATATTGATGATTGTTTCCTTCTTAGCCATGATACTAAACACTCAACCAAGTAAAACATTGCTCCACTGGTGTTGGTTGCACAGGGGCAGGCCTAAGTTTTAGCTCCAAGAGTGCACTAACAAGTGATAGCTACTGACCCTTTTGGCAACACCTGTGAAGTAGATGTAGTCTCACCTGAAGCAGCTATTAGGGGTTTTTAGGAAAAATATGTCTACAACCAGGGGAATATCAAGTGGATCTATTACAATAGCAATACATCATGCATCTACCATTCAACAAGCTAGATGTTTCCTTCACATCTATAGATTTGATCTAATACAATAAGGCAGGTAACAATATAACAACGGAAAAGATCAAAGCATCAATCACACATACAACAATAGATGTACATGGTTCACCCTCTCCCTAGGGCTACGTCCATAGAACTGTTCTTATGATTTAATAAGGTAAAGCATACCATTCTTGTTTGTGCTCTTAGCTAGAAGATTCTATTTCTTCTCTCTCTTTCTCTCCCCTTCCTACGCACCCAGCTACAAAAATTGACCTTCGCAAATAGTAGAAGATATTACAATACCAGAAGGCTTCCTCTCTCTCATCACTTCTCTCTCTCAATACAATGACCCTTCACACAATACTATAGCTAGATCAACAAAAATATTGTACTGTAGAATTATCAACCACACCTAGGCCCTTTAGACCTCTATTTATACATTACAACATCTCACCGACATCCTTAGGCCAAAACCTAGATGCCAAAACCCTAAAATACCAAAACCCTGGCTGTCTAAAACCCTAGGTCAACTTGACCCACTTTTTCCAAGCTTCCCTGGCATGTCTTTCCTTCCTTCTCACGCGGTGATCCAAAGCATCCAATGGTGGATTTTCCCACTTGATGATTTGTCCTCAATCCCTATTCCTTGCTTACCTATCATCCCTGATCCTCTCGTCCAACGACTTTCTTTTCCTCCCTTCGCTCCATTTTTTTTTCTCTTTTTCTCACTTCGACCTAGTGACAGCCACTGTGTCTCCCACGAAGTTCATTTTTCACCTTTTCTTCCTTTTTCTTCACTTCCTTCCATAACCAAGGGCCAACAGGCCCCCAACACTCACTGACTCATCCTGAGGCACTTTGGATCCTATCCTTTTATTTTGATTCAACTTTGGACTGCGCAAGCAACCTTGGTTTCTACTTTATGCCTCCTCTCCCTCCTTGTGCAGACTATCTTTTTCATGTCTGGTACCTAGTTTCAACTACACCTGGTACCTAGACACTTTTTCTCATACTTTTAGTGAGAGTTGCGAGGAATATGGTTGTCATAGTACAACTTCAGTCGACTCCCATTCACCAATCCTTCCTTCCATTCTTCCTTCAATGCTTTCAATTGCGCAACTCCTCCTTTTGTAACATAGGCGATCTCCTGTAACACCCTATTTCCCCCAGTTTGTAAAAATAACTATACTGGCCAAGAACTGTGGCAAACCCAAAAATGTGAATGTGTGATGTGAATGGACCTTGTGAAAAAGGTCGATGAATATGAATAATATTATGAATATATATTGCAAGATTGCTGAGAGGGGATATGCTGAAAAAGAGACCACGATGGCTGAAGAAAGGTGGTGGAAGGCACCTAGAAAGGTGGCATTAACTTCCACCGAAACCAATACCGTATTTGGACTTCACTATCCTGGAGAACCAAGAGCAGCTCGCTAGCCCCAAATTAAATGACTCGTAAGGATTGGTAGGTAAAGGGCTCCTCATGAGTAATGAGGGATGGGGGTGAACTACCCATCCGTAGAGTCCTCAAACCTGACCACTGTGAGCAAAATCATGCCACACGCAACCTCGACGAACAAAGAAAAGGCAGGAAATGTGGGCGATCAAGGGTAGACGCGAGGGAAAGAGGAAGAGAACTTTAGAAAAATACAAAGTGAGTGATAGCAGAGAAGAAGGAGAGTAACCTTCGTTCTTGGTCACTGGAAAATAGCGACACAATCTCGCAGCATCGTGGTCTCAGCTTGGGGGTGGCTAGTCGTAAATCCATTGGGAGTCATTGAGCCTGTGGTTGGGTGGAAACGAGCACCCCTCTCAGCAGTTGCAGTCACATCCAATGTTTTTTCTGATAAGTGTTTACATCTTGCATTTTGAAATTTATATGATGACATGTATGCTCATAGTCTGTGCAGTTTATGAATTGTTTCAGTATAAGACTATCTGTGTAGTGTTTTGATCAGAAATGGTGGTTGCATGCTTTTACTGGAAGGACCACGTATGGCTTATGTTATAGATAGATTTCTATATATATATATATATATATATATATATATATATATATGCATATTGTATTAATTTGGACCTCAAGTCTGCTTTTGGGAGATATATGTCCTTATTCGTCCCCAGGAATACCCGGAATAGACCTCCCCACAGAGATACCCTTCTTGGAGAGCTTACCAAGAACCTGGAAAATGATTTGAAGGTGCAAGTCTTAGTAACCCTGTACGAGGAAGAATGATCCTCTTGAAATTCTAAAATAGCAACGTAGGGATAGGTTTCGATCGACGAACGAGATCCCATCGAAAGAGTTGTGGTCATTCACGAATGTTAGGTTGGAGGAAGAAACGAGGACGTTACATGCCTTAACCCTTTTCCTTTATATTTGTGAGTAGCGAAGAAATCGGGACCATAGATCCCCAAGGTTCGTGAGAGTATCTGGACCATTGGTTTTTCCATGTCCAAGGAGTAGTGGAAGAGTGCACAGTGTGGGACGATCTAAACTGTTAGATATTAGTTAGAAAACCCGAAAACCGATGGATCTGTCAGGAGATACATGAGGGTTAATCCCTCATGAACAAGGGCGAAAGTCCTGAAAGAAGAGTCAGTATCAAGGTTTCATATTTCGAGAATTCGGGAGTCCTGATGACAAGAGATCGGGACACTCCATGGTGGAAATCCCGAAATAGATCTAGTCCGTCCGATTAAGGGAGGCCACATGTCACGAGATCCTTTTGGAGGATCCAAGGTTGGTAACAACCATTAGATGTGGGGAAGGAACATGGACGATAGTACCTTGACCCCTCTCTGCCTTTGCAAGAAATGAACAAACGCGATCCTCTCGAAGGTTCCAAGGTCTGTAATGACTGTTAGATTTGAGGAAGAGATGCAAACCTTAATGCCATGACCCTTTTTACCCTTGCAAGAGATGAAGGAATCAGGACCGTAGATCCCCATGGTCCATGGAAGTACCTTGACCGTCCATCTATAGAGTACACGTGGTTGCTGGTAAGCGCTTCGGCGTTTCGGCACCCTAGAAACCAAAGGGAAAGAACCCTTGTCTTCACGAGTCACGAAATATCGATCACCAAAAACTCGAAATGGCGTGAGGTGTGAATGAGCTTAAGGAAACCCGGGATTTGATCATGACTGTTGATCATCCCAAAAAGATCCTGATTGTTGATCTTGGCTGAAGGTCATTGTCATCCATCGGAGGGAAACATGGCTGCCAATCGACGTTTCGGCATTTCGGCATCCGGGAAACCAAAGGGCAGGAAACCTTGCCTTCGTAAATCATGAAATCCCAATACCCAAACTCCTGACGTGATTGGTAATAGAAAAGAGAAGTCCCAAAGGAATCTAGACCGTCCATCAAAGGAGACACATGGTGAGCGGTCAGAGTTCAGGGAAAAGTCTTGAAATCCCATGGACCATTGGATCCACACTCTTAAGATCCGTCGATCTCTTAAAAAAATTCCCATAATGGAATTTGGAGATTTGAATGACAAAGATTCTTGGATTCGTTGCATTTCAAACTCCGGAATACCGAAACCCTGGAAGGATCCATACCGTTGAATCAGGGGAGGCTTACGGTCGTCGATCTCCCTTTGGAGGGAAACTTTGGAGACCTTGGAATTTTTGGGGATTTGAATGGGGAAAGGTAGAATTCATGCATCACAATTCCCCGAATCGTGAAAAGTCGATAAGCGCTTGGATGGCTTAAGCACGTGGACATGGAGCAGGGTCACGTGGACAAGACCCCAAGCGAGAAACCTGCCACTCGCTAGCCCTGTCAGGGTTCAGCGTTTCAATGGTTTCTATCTTTGGGGTTTGCAGAGTCGAAAGACTCGACATTCTAGTAGCACTGAGTTGCGAAGTACGAAGATACATCGTATTGGTTTGGCCCGTAGTCGTGACCCACAACCACCTGGAGGTGAACATCTGAGGAACTAGCTTATGATAGGCCCCCGTGAGTATTTCGAGGATTTTGATCCTCAAGAAATCGATGAAAATTTGGATTTTCGTAGTGGGTGTGTTACAAATTGGTATCAGAGCATGGTTACAACACTCGGCCTGCTTGGGCTCATGAACGAGTTGCACAGAATCTCTGTTCGGAACACTCTTAAAAAGAGTAACCCTCTATCTTAACCCTCTTAATTCAAAAGGGTCAAAGTCCGAAATGAAAACCCGACTGTGTATGCATGTGAAAGAAATATGAATTTTGTGTGGGTTATAAAAATGTATCTAACTATTAACTAACAACCAGCGTTCGTCTTTGCACACAAGCGAAAGATCAACCATGGGAATTTATTAGCACATAGTATGGTGACTCACCATGAAGTGGGAAAAGGCTCCCACAATAGAGACAAAGAGTCTGATGAAAGAAGGGCAGTAGGGACCCCTCTAGATCTAGCCAAGACTATGAAGAGTCTCATGGTCGAATTACAAAGCTACAAGGCTGAAAATGAAAGGATGATGAAAGAACAAGAAAAACAAATAGAAATTAATGCAGTTTTACTGCAGAGTTTATCCGATCTACAAAGACAAATGCAACATGAACTTGAAACTTAGAAACATGGTCATATTAGTGGCCACACTGAGAGGAGAACCTCGAAAAAGGTCCACCCTAGAGGTAAAGGACAAGCATCGGATGATTCCTCTGAGAAGGAAGCTGGCGATTCAGAGGGCTTTTCTAGCAGCAGAACTAGTTCCTATCCTCGAAGAAAACAGAAGAAGCAAAAGTCTTCCAAAGGTCAAAAATTTGAATAATTCAGAAAGGCCAAACCACCCTCCTTCAATGGTGAAATAAATAAGGGAGAGGAAATAGAGGCCTGGCTGCTTGGACTAAAGAAGTATTTCAGAGTCCATGAATTTTCAGAAAATATGAAGGATCGAGTGGCCACCTTCAACTTGAACGAAAAGGATTCCATTTGGTGTGAAGACCTTAAGAATGTGAAAGGGGTTCGCAAAGAGGACCTGTCTTGGGAGCGGTTTGAGAAGTACTTCCGGAAGAAGTATCTGTTGGAAAAATATTTCGACAAAAAGACTAAAGAGTTTTATGAACTCAAACTGGGACAACTTACTATAGAAGAATATGTCAACAAATTCCTTGATTTGTTGAGGTATGTACCCTATATCAAGGCGGAAAAGGCAAAGTTGCAATGTTTCATCAGTGGACTACCTAAGGACTATCGGAATAGAATTGAATTTGATGAGCCAAAGACTCTAGAAGGCACTATTCGAAAGGAAACCTATTGTCATGAACAGTTTGGGCATCGATCAGAACCTCGTGAAGGATGGAAATAGAAGAATAGTTCAAGATTTCAGAAAAAGGGAATTAAATCCCCAGGATTTAAAAACTATAAGAAGAACCCAAGAATGAGCTTCCTAGCCCGGAGTATGCACCAGCAGAATTTTCCCTCCTTAAGCGGAAATAAAACTTATGGACCCATATCAGTGAAGATTGATAACCCAAAGAGAGAACCTTTGAAATGTTTGGGTTGCAGGGAAGAACACCTATTGAGAGACTGTCCACACTGACAAAAAAATAGTCGGAGGATTTATAACATCTAGGAAACTACCATCGTCAATGATGTGGCCAGGAGTGTGCCACAAATTTATGCAGCCTTGGATAATAACCAAGCCGACCACCAAGCTTCAGTAGTGGAAATAGAAGGTATGATTTCCAACCATCTAGTGTCTTTTTTAATTGACCCTGGTTCAAATTTGAGTTACATATCCCCCAAAGTTGTTGATAAGTGTAAACTACAGCCAAAAAAACATACCAAGCCATGGTTGGTACAGTTAGCCACTAGCAGAGGTCATACCAACCTACCAATTAATGTTGGGTAAATTCCCCACCAAAACAACCCTTAACTTATTACCCCTGGGATCATATGATCTATTGATTGGTATGGACTAGCTAGCTGCCCATAAAGCCAAATTGGATTGTTACCATAAAACCTTAGAATGTGTAAGTAAAGAAGGGAAAAAGATAACCCTTCAAGGGATCTAAAAACCTGTCTTGGTGAGACAAATATCAGCTCTGCAAATGAGAAAGTATTGCCAAAAGGGATGTCCCCTATATGCAATACAGGTGTTGAAAACAATCGAAGGTGACAAACCAAGCCTTGACGATCACTCTATCCTGAGAGAATACAGAGATGTGTTTCCGGAAGAGGTACTAGGTTTACCTCTGAGAAGGGACATAGACTTCTTGATAGAACTTGCACAGGGAGAAGTGTCGGTGTCTAGGACACCCTACCGGATGCGCACACCCGAGTTAGTTGAAATCAAGTTGCAATTAAAAGAAATGATGGATAAGGGCTATATTCAACCCAGCGTGTCTCCATGGGGAGCACCAGTCCTGTTCGTGAAAAAGAAGGACAGTACCCTTAGACTGTGTATAGATTATAGGCAACTCAATAAGGTAACAATAAATAACAAGTACCCCTTGCCCAAGATTGATGACCTGTTCGATCAATTGGGGGGTGCGTCTATTTTCTCAAAGATTGATTTGAGGTCGGGATACCATCAAGTCCGAATAAAGGGTGAAGACATCCATAAAACTGGCTTCCGAATGAGGTATGGTCACTATGAGTTTGTGGTGGTGCCATTTGGGTTGACCAATACCCCTGCCACTTTTATGTGCTTGATAAAAAATGTACTCAGCAAGTTCCTAGACAAATTTGTGCTTGTTTTTATTGACGATATATTAATTTACTCCAAGAACAGAAAAGTGCATGAAGAGCATCTTAGACTTGTGCTGCAAGTGCTAAGACAACATTATCTCTATGCCAAATTCAGCAAATGTGAATTCTTCTAGAAGCAAATACATTACATAGGCCATGTTCTCTCCAAAGAAGGAGTAGCGGTAGACCCTGACAAAATCAGGTCTATCATGGAATGGCCTACCCCAAAGGATGTTTCAGACATCAGATCCTTTATGGGACTAGCAGGATACTATAGGAGATTTATAAAAGGACTCTCCAAGATTGGTTGTCTAATCACTTCCCTCCAGAAGAAGGGGACAAAATTCCTGTGGACATAGAAATGTGAAGAAAGATTTTAAACCCTGAAACATCTACTGACCCATGCACCCGTGCTGAAAATTACCGATCCAGAAGCTAACTTCCTCATGTGCACAGATGTTTGTAAGGAAGGGCTCGGAGGAGTTCTTATGCAGAAAGGAAGTGTTATCTGCTATGAATCCTGAAAATTGAACGGAAGAAAACTATGTGACCCATGATCTAGAGTTGGCTTTCATAATGCATGCCTTGAAAATGTGGAGGCATTACCTCCTAGGAAGAAAATTTGTACTTATGACAGATCACTATGGATTGCGATACCTGTTTGATCAACCAAAGCTCAATTCTAGACAAGCCAGGTGGATGGCCCTCCTTAGCGAGTTTGATTTCGAAATCAAACACATTAAAGGAAAGGAAAATAGGGTGGCTGATGCCCTTAGTAGAAGTATGAAAACAATTCACCCGACAGCGGTGAGCACCTGTGAGACGAATGTCAAAGAAAGAGTTAGAAATGCGCAAAAGACAGATCCATTTGTCCAGATCGTGACCTCGTACCTACAGCAAGAGCCCACTGGGGTAAAATATGAAGGCTACCAGATGACCGAAGGAGGTATTCTCACTTACAAAAATAGACTGTATATTCCAAATTGTGACAACTTGAAGAGGTTCATTATGGATGAACTACATAAAAGACCCTATACTGGTCATCCAGGATACCAGAAAATGATCACTGCCACCAGGAAACAATTTTATTGTCCTGGATTGAAGAAGGACATAGTCGAGTACTTAGCCAAATGCATAGAGTGCTAGCAGGTTAAAGCAGAACATCGACACCCAGCTAGATTATTGCAACCTTTACCAATCCCAGAATGGAAATGGAAAACCATCTCCATGGATTTCATCACTGGATTACCAATGTCAACCAAACAAAACAACGCCATTATGGTAGTGGTGGATAAATTGAGCAAGTCTGCTCATTTCATCCCTGTCAAATCAACTTGTAAAGCAATCAATATCACCCAGGTATTCATGAAGGATATATTCAGACTGCATGGTATGCCGAAAGAGATCGTGTCTGATAGAGATACAAAATTTGCTTCCAACTTTTAGAAGTCACTGATGGCTGGTTTAGAGACCAAGTTGTTGTTTAGCATCGCCTATCACCCTCAAACCAATGGATAGACAGAAAGAGTGAATCAAATACTTGAAGACATGCTAAGAATGCATGTAATGCATCAACCCAAGAAGTGGGAAGACTACCTGCCATTGGTAGAATTCGCCTACAACAATGGTTACCAAGCATCCTTAAAGATCAGTCCCTTTGAAGTCCTCTATGGTAGACTGTGTAACACTCCAGTTACCTGGAGTAATCTCGTAAACAGGATTTATTTTGGACCCGACATGTTGAAATAAATGGAACAGCAAGCGACTCGGATAAAACAAAACCTGAAGGTCGCTCAGAACCAACATAAAAGTTATGCCAACCAAAAGAGAACTCCAAGAGAGTTCAAAGCGGGAGATCATGTATATCTTAGAGTTAGGCCCAAGAAGAGTTCCCTGAAAATGGGAGCTTGTGCCAAGTTGGCACCTCGATATTGTGTACCCTTTGAGGTTCTAGATAGAGTGGGACCTATAGCCTATAGGCTAGCACTTCCTTCCATAGTAAAAGCACATAATGTTTTCCATGTTTCAATATTGAAGAAATATGTACATGATGCTAATCATATAATTGACTAGTCTATGATCCAGGTGGAACCAGAGGGATAATTTCTACCAAAACCGCAATGCATACTGGAGAGAAAGGAAACCCTGCTCCAGAACTGAACCATTGCAAAGGTCAAGGTGCAGTGGAGACATTTTGTCCTAGATGAGGCTACATGGGAAATGGAGGATGCCATGAGACAGGCATATCCAATTTTGTTTACTTCTGTACATGCATGTCATGTTGATAGATAAGAACATCAAGAATGATGTTCCTTTAAGGGGGAGGGAATTGTAACACCCTGTTTCCCCCAGTTTGTAAAAATAATTATACTGGCTAAGAACTGTAGCAAACCCAAAAATGTGAATGTGTGATGTGAATGGACCTTGTGAAAAATGTCGATGAATGTGAATAATATTATGAATACATATTGCAGGAATGTTGAGAGGGGATATGCTGAAAAAGAGATCATGATGGCTAAAGAAAGGTGGTGGAAGGCACCTGGAAAGGTGGTGTTAACTTCCACCGAAACC
This sequence comes from Picea mariana, assembly GCA_032191745.1. NCBI lineage: Eukaryota > Viridiplantae > Streptophyta > Pinopsida > Pinales > Pinaceae > Picea > Picea mariana. The sequence continues at coordinate 458,068 of JASDQU010099746.1, forward strand.
AATACTGTATTTGGACTTCACTGGCCCAGACAACCAAGAGCGGCTCACTGGCCCCAAATTAAATGACTCATCAGGATTGGTAGGTAAAGGGATCCTCATGAGTAATGAGGGATGGGGGTGAACCGCCCATCCGTAGAGTCCTCAGACCTGACCACTGCGAGGAAAATCATGCCACACGCAACCTTGCTGAACAGAGAAAAGGCAGGAAGTGTGGATGATCAAGGGAAGACGTGAGGGAAAGAGGAAGAGAACTCTAGAAAAATACAGAGTGAGTGATAGCAGAGAAGAAGGAGAGTAACCTTCATTCTCACTCACTGGCAAACAAAGACACAGTCTCGCAACATTGTGGTCTCAGCTCAGGGGTGGCTAGTGGTAAATCCGTTGGGAGTTGTTGAGCCTATGGTTGGGTGGAAATGAGCACCCCTCTCAGTAGTTGTAGTCACATCTGGTGTTATTTCTAATAAGTGTTTACATCTTGCATCTTGAAATTTATATGCTGACATGTATGCTCATAGTCTGTGTAGTTTGTGAATGGTTTGAGTATAAGACTGTCTGTGTAGTGTTTTGATCAGAAATGGTGCTTGTATTATTTTACTAGAAGGACCACGTATGGCTTATGTTATAGATAGATTTGTATATATATATATATATATATATATATATATACGCATATTGTATTAATTTGGACCTCAAGTCTTCTTTTGGGAGATCTATGTCCTTATTCGTCCCCAGAAATACCCAGAATAGACCTCCCCATAGAGATACCCTTCTTGGAGATCTTACCAAGAACCTGGAAAAGGATTTGAAGGCACAAGTCTTAGTAACCCTATACGAGGAAGAATGATCCTCTTGAAATCCTGAAATAACAACGTAGGGATAGGTTTTGATCGACAAAAGAGATCTCGTTAGAAGATCTGCAGTCATTTATGACCGTTAGGTTGGAGGAAGAAATGAGGAAATTACATTCCTTAACCCTTTTCCTTCATCTTCGTGAGTAGCGAAGAAATTTGGACCGTAGATCCCCAAGGTCCGTGAGAGTATCTGGACTATTGGCTTTTCCATGTCCAGGGAGCAGTGGGAGAGTGCACAGTGTGGGACGATCTAAACCGTCAGATCTTAGATAGAAAACCCGACAACTGATGGATCTGTCAGGAGATACATGAGGGTTAAGCCCTCGTGAACAAGGGTGAAAGTCCCTAAAGAAGATTTGGTATCGGGGTTTTAGATTTCGAGAATTCAGGAGTCCTGATGACAAGAGATCGAACACTCCATGGTGGAAATCCCGAAATAGATATGGTTCATTTGATTAAAGGAGGCCACGTGTCGCGAGATCCTTTTGGATGATCCAAGGTCGGTAACAACCGTTAGATGTGGGGAAGGAACATGGATGATAGTACCTTGACGCGTCTCCACCTTTGCAAGCAATGCACGAACATGATCCTCTCGAAGGTTCCAAGGTCTGTAATGACTGTTAGATTTGAGGAAGAGACATAGACCTTAATGCCACGACCCTTTTTACCCTTGAAAGAGATGAATGAATTGGGACCGTAGATCCCCATGGTCCATGGAAGTACCTAGACCATCCATCTATAGAGTAAACGTGGCTGCTGGTAAGCACTTCGGCGTTTCAGCACCCAGGAAACCAAAGGGCAAGAACCTTTGTCTTCATGAGTCATGAAATATCGATCACCGAAACCCCGAAATGGTGTGAGGTGTGAATAAGATTAAGGAAAGCTAGGATTTGATCATGACCATTGATCATCCCAAAAAGATCTCGACCATTGATCTTGGCTGAAGGTCACCACCATCCATCGGAGGGACACGTGGCTGTCGGTCGATGTTTCGGCATTTCAGCATCCAGGAAACCAAAGGGCAAGAAACCTTCCCTTTGCAAATCATGAAATCACGATACCCGAACTCCCAACGTGCTTGGTAATAGAAAAGAGAAGTCCTAAAGGAATCTAGACCGTCCATCAAAGGAGAGGAGTGGTAAGCGGTCAGAGTTCAGGGAAAAGTTTCAAAATCCCATGGATCATTGGATCCACACTCTTAAGAGTCATCGATCTCTTACACGAACTCCCATAATGAAATTTAGAGATTTGAATGACAGAGAGTCTTGGAGTCATTGCATTTCGAACTCCCGAATACCAAAACCCCGGAAGGATCCATACCATTGAATCAGGGGAGTCTTATGGCCATCGATCTCCCTTTGGAGGGAAACTTTGGAGACCTCAAAATTTTCAAGGATTTGAATGGGGAAAGGTAGAAGTCATGCATCGCAATTCCCCAAATCACAAAAATCCGATAAGCGCTTGGCTGGCTTAAGCGCGTGGACATTTAGCAGGGTCATGTGGACAAGACCCCAAGTAGGAAACTTGCCACTCGCTAGCCCTATTGGGGTTCGGTGTTTCACTATTTTCGAGCTTCAGGGTTTGCAGAGTCGAAAGACTCAACGTTCTAGTAGCACTGAGTTGCGAAGTGCAAAGAGATGTTGTGCTGGTTCAACTCGCAGTCGTGACCCACAACCACATGGAGGTGAACATATGAGGAACTAGCTGATGATAGGCCCCAGTGAGTATTTCGGGGATTTTGATCCTCGAGAAATCGATGAAAATTTTGATTTTCATAGTGGGTGTGCTACATCTCATATGGTCCAAGCCAATGCATTCTGAACTTCCGTGGGTGTCTTATAAACTTACTATCATACACAAGTACTAAATCACCTTGCTTAAATGCCTTCTTCTTGATGTGCCTATCATGATATGCCTTCCCTCGTTCCTTCTAAACCTGTTGGTGGAATGCTGTAATGAATCTATTTTATTCTAGTTCATCCAACTGTGCAAGCCTCTCACGAACAACTCCAGTATCATCTATGTCTGGAAATGCAGCTGTAACACCCTATTTCCCCCAGTTTGTACAAATAACTGGACTGGCCAGAACTGTGGCAAACTCATGAATGTGAATATTTGATGTGAATGGACCTTATGGAAAAGGTCAATGAATGTGAATAACATTATGAATTTATATTGCAGGACTGCTGAGAGGGGATGTGCAGAAAAGAGACCACAATGGCGGTGCAAGGCACTTGGAAAGGTGGCATTAACTTCCATAGATAATTAATACCGTATTTGGACTTCACTGGCCCGGAGAACCAAAAGCAGCTCGCTGGCCCCGAATTAAATATCTCACAAGATGGTAGGTTGATGGCTCCTTAGGAATTAATTAGGGATGGGGAGGTGAACCGCCCATCCGTAGAGCCATCATGACTGACCAGTGTGAGGGAAATTGCGCCACACGCAACCTCGCAAGAGGATAAGGCGTGGGGTAGAAGAAATTGGGGGTAGACATGAGGGGAGGAAGAGAACTCTGGCAATACACAGAGTGAGTGATAGTAGAGAGGAAGGAGAGTAACATTCGCTCCTAGTCACTAGAAAACAAAGACGCAGTCTCACAGCATCATGGTCTCAGCTCAGGGGTGGCTGGTGGTAAATACGCTGGGAGTTGTTGAGCCTACGGTTGGGTGGAAACAAGCACCCCTCTCAGCAGTTGCTTAACCCCTGGTGTTATCTCTGATAAGTGTTTTGCCTCTGGCATCTTGAAATATATATGTTTATTCTGATAATTATGCCCATAAGCTGTGAAACTGTGAATGATTTCATTGTAAGAATGTTTGTATGGTGTTTTGATCAATACTGGTAGATGCATGTTTATAATGGAAAGACTACGTATGGCTTATGTCTTCATAAATCGCTATTTATATGCTTACTGACCAAATTCAGACCGCATGTCTGATTCATGGGAGAAAGGTACCCTTATATGCCTCAGATAGTACCCTGGGTAAGAACCTCCCCATAGAGATACCCTCCTTGAAAATCCCATCAAGAACCGGGAAAGCGAATGTGAAGGCGTAAGGCCTTAGTAACCCTGCACGAGGAGGAACAATCCTCTTGAAAACCCAAGATGGAAGCATAAGGATGAAGTATTGAATCGACGGATGAGATTCCGTCGGGAGAATCTGTGGTCACTCACGATCGTAAGATCGGAAGAAGAAGATGGGGTGTTAAGTGCCTTAACCTTGATAGGTATTAATCAATGAACGAGATTCCATCGGGAAACTTGTGGTCACGCATGACCATTAGATTTGTAGGAGTGAGTAGGGTGTTAAATGCCTTACCCCTTTGTTTTCTGTGTCTTCGTGGATAGCGAAGAATTCGGGACCGTAGATCTCCAAGGTCCATGGGAGTATCTAGACCGTTGATTTTTCCACGTCCAGGGAGTTGTGGAAGAATGCACGGGTAGGAACCAATCTAAGCCATCAGATCTTGTCTGGAAAAAACCCGACAACTGTTGGATCTGTCAGGAGTTACCCGAGGGATAAATACCCCAGTGTATAGGGGGAGAACCCCAGAATAGATCTGAACCGTCCGATGACAGAGGCCACGTGTCATAAGATTACCCATTTCTGGAAATCGAGAATCGCGGAATCAGGAAATCCTGATGATGAGAGTTCAGGATTTTTCATGGTGAAAACCCTAGAATAGATCTAAGCCGTCCGAATGACGGAGGCCACGTGTCATAAGATTACCCATTTCAGGAAATCGGGAATCGCAGAATCAGGAAATCCTGATGTGGTGAAAACCTCGGAATAGATCTGAGCCGTCCGAATGATGGAGGCCATGTGTCGTAAGATTACCTTTTCGGGAAATTTGGAATCCCGGAATTGGGAATCCTGATGACGAGAGTTTGGGATTTACCATGGTGAAAACCCCGGAATAGATCTGAGCCGTCCGAATGACGAAGGCCACGTGTCATAAGATTACCCATTTCAGGAAATCGAGAATCGTGGAATCGGGAATCCTGATGACGAGAGTTCGGGATTTTCCATGGTGAAAACCCCAGAATAGATCTGAGTTGTCCAAATGACGAAGGCCACGTGTCATAAGATTACCCATTTCGAGAAATCGGGAATCGCAGAATCGAGAATCCTGATGACGAGAGTTCAGGATTTTCCATGGTGAAAACCCCGGAATAGATCTGAGACGTCCGAATGATGGAGGCCACGTGTCGTAAGATTACCCATTTTGGGAAAATGAGAATCACGAAATCAATAATCTTGATGACGAGGGCTTGGGATTTTCCATGGTGAAAACCCCAGGATAGATCTGAACCGTCCGATTGACGGAGGTCACGTGTCATGAGATTACCCATTTCGGGGAATCGGGAATCACGGGATCGAGAGTCCTGGTGACAAGAGATCGGGACTTTCCATGGTGGAAATCCCAGGACAAATCTAGACCATTTGATTTACAGAGGTTACGTGTTGAGAGATTAACCGCAACGGGAAACCAGGGATGGAGAATTCGGGAGTCCCATGATCGAGAGTTCGGACTCTCGTGATTATAAACCTGATGAACAGATGAGATTCTTTCGGAGGATCTTAGGGTCTGTGACGACCGTTAGATGTGAGGAATAGATTTTGGCTTTAATCCGGGGTGCAAGTGCACATTAAGGTAAGTAACAAGAAGATCTGGATGGCCAAAGTCCACCTGCCCAGATCTACGGCTGAGGTTTCATTCCGGAGCCCCCTTGTTGTTCTGCCTTTAGCGGGGGGGGGGGTCCAAATTCGGACGTGCAACTCTCGAACGGTTGAGATTAATTCACCTTGATCAACGGTGCTCAGGTGAATTCCAGACCCCCCTTGCCATTCTGCCTTTAATGGGGGGGGGGGGTCCGGAATAGTGTCGTGTGTGAAATGGGGCCCCCTCCTATCCTATTGACTACCGTGTCGCATTCCCCCTCTGCCACCTGTACTCCACTTAACCATGCGACGGGGCCTGTTTTCATTGGCTATTCTCTATCCCTATTGGGATTCATCCCTATTGGCCGAACGCTAGCCCTGTCGGTGTTCGACGGTTGCAGAGTCGAACGATTCAACACCCCTATAGCACCGAGGCGTGAAATACAAAGAGGCACCATGATTATTTGAACTATGACCATGACCCGTGACCACATGGGAACAGGGAGAGAGAAAGAGCTAGCTTGCGCTAGGCCTCCGTAGGTAATTTGGGGGCTCTGATTCAGCAAAAGACCAGAAAAAAAATTTTGATTGAGGTAGTGGGTATGTGACAAAGTGGTATCAGAGCATGGTTACAACACTTGGCCTGCTTGGGCTCAAGCATGAGCCACGTAAGAAGACATTGTCATCTGCATTTTCTCCTTAAGAAGAAGGATTGCAAGATGAAACTGTAATCTGGGACATGAACTTCATTGTCCTATTTTAGTGTTACGATGGCTACCTACTAAAGTAGGTAGAGTCTCTTGCCATTGAGATGGCTAGATAGATAAGGATTAAGACCCAAATGAAAAACCCTTGTTATATGGGTATACATGTGAAAATATGAATTTATGCATAGGTTATAAAAATGTATCTAACTCTTGACTAACAACCAGAGTTTTTCTTTTCTACCAAGCGGATGATCAGCCGCGGGAATTTATAGACGCAGAAAATGGTAACTCACCAAGAGATGGGAGAAGGCTCCCACAATAGAGATGAAGAGTCTGATGAAAGAAGAGCAATAGGAACCCCTCCATATCTAGTCGAGACTGTGAGGAGTCTCATGGTTGAATTACAAAGATGCAAGGCCGACAATGAAAGGATGATGAAAGAACAAGAAAAGAAAACCGAAATTAATGCAGTTTTACTATAGATCTTATCCGACCTACAGTGACAAATGCAGCATGAACCCGAGATGAAGAAACATGGTAATATCAGTGGCCATACTGAGAGGAGAACCTCAAGAAAGGTACACCCCAGAGGCAAAGGACTAGTGCCAGACGATTCCACAGAGAAGGAAGCTGGTGATTCAGAAGGCTCTTCCAGCAGCAGGACCAGTTCCTATTCTCGAAGAAAACAGAAGAAGAAAAAGACTTCCAAGGGTCATAAATTTGAGGAATTCAGAAAGGCCAAACCTCCCTCCTTCGACGGTGAGATAAAGAAGGGAGAAGAAGGCGAGGCCTGGCTACTTGGACTGAAGAAATATTTCAGAGTCCATGATTTTTTAGAGAATTTGAAGGCCCGAGTGGCCACTTTCAATCTGAACGGAAAGACTTCCATCTGGTGGGAAGACATTAAGAATATGAAAGGGGTCCATGAGGAGGACCTATCTTGGAAACAGTTTGAAAAGTACTTCCGAAAGAAGTATTTGTCGGAAAGATATTTCAATGAGAAGGCTAAAGAGTTTTATGAACTCAAACTGGGACAACTCACTATAGAGGAATATGTCAACAAATTCCTCGACTTATTGAGATATGTACCCTACATCAAAGAAGAGAAGGCAAAGGCGCAATGCTTCATCAGTGGGCTACCCAGGGAATACCAGAATCGAATCAAATTCGACGAGCCAAAGACCTTAGAAGATACTATTCGAAAAGAAACATATTGTCATGAACAATATGGACATCGGGCAGAGTCTCATGGAGACTGGAAATAGAAGAGTGGTTCGAGATTTCAAAAAAAGGGGATCAAATCCTCAGGATTTAAAAACTACAAGAAGAACCCTCGAATGAAATTTCCAGCCCGGAGTGTACTCCAACGGAACTTTTCCTCGGTGGACGAAAGTAAAACTTCTGGACCTATACCACTGAAGACTAATAACCCAAAGAAAGAACCTCTTAAATGTTGGGGTTGCGGAGAAGAGCATCTCCTAAGAGACTGTCTGCACCAACAACAGAATAGTTAGAAGGTCTATAACATTCAGGAAGCTACCACAGTCAATGATGTGGCAAGGAGTGTACCGCAGATTTATGCAGCAGTGGATAATAACCAAGATGACCACCAAGCTTCAGTGGTGGAAATAGAAGGTATGATTTTCAACCATATGGTGTCTGTTTTGATTGACCCGAGCTCAAATTTGAGTTATATATCCCCTAAGAATATGGATAAGTGTAAGCTACAGCCACAAAAACAAACCAAGCCATGGTTGGTACAGTTAGCCACTGGCACCAAAAGAAGGGTAGCAGAGGTCATACCAGCCTGCCAGTTAATGTTGGGTGAATTCCCCACCCAAGCAACCCTTAACGTATTACCCCTAGGATCATACGATCTGTTGATTGGTATGGACTGGCTGGCCACCCATAAAGCCAAATTGGACTGTTACCATAAAACCTTAGAATGTGTGAGCAAATAAGGAAAAAGGATAACCCTCCAAGGGATGCGAAAACCTGTCTTGGTGAGGAAAATATCAGCCCTGCAAATGAGAAAGTATTGTTGAAAAGGGTGTCCCTTATATGCAATACAGGTGTCGAAAACAATCGAAGGTGATAAACCAAACCCTGAGGATCACCCTATCCTGAGAAAATACAGAGATGTGTTTCCGGAAGAGGTACCAGGTCTACCTCCGAGAAGAGACATTGACTTATCGATAGAGCTCGCACCAGGAGCGGTGTCGGTGTCTAGGAAACCCTACCGGATGAGCACACCTGAGTTAGTTGAACTCAAATTGCAATTTAAAGAAATGATGGATAAGGGTTATATTTGACCCAGCGTGTCCCCATGGGGAGCACCAGTCCTGTTTGTGAAAAAGAAGGATGGCACCCTTAGACTGTCTATAGATTATAGACAACTCAATAAAGTAACCATAAAGAACAAGTACCCCTTACCCAAGATCGATGATCTATTCAATCAGTTGGGAGGTGCATCTATTTTCTCAAAGAATGAATTGAGGTCGGGATACCATCAAGTCCAAATCAAGGGTGAAGACATCCATAAAACCACTTTTCGGACACGGTATGGTCACTATGAGTTTGTGGTAGTGCCATTTGGGTTAACCAATTCCCCTGCCACTTTCATGTGCTTAATGAACAATGTACTCAGTAAATTTTTAGATAAATTTGTACTAATTTTTATTGATGACATACTAATCTACTCTAAGAATAGAGAAGAACATGAAGAGCATATTAGAATTGTGTTGCAAGTACTAAGAGAGCATCAACTCTATGCTAAATTCAGCAAATTTTACTTCTTTCAGAAGCAAATACACTACTTGGGACATGTTCTTTCTGAGGAAGGGGTAGCAGTAGATCCTGACAAGATCAGGTCTATCATGGAATGGCCTACCCCAAAGGATGTTTCTGACATCAAATCATTTATGGGATTGGAGGGATACTATAGGAGATTTATAAAAGGATTCTCCAAGATTGGTTGTCCAATCACTACCCTCCAGAAGAAGGGGACACAATTCTTGTGGACACAACAGTGTGAAGAAAGATTTAAAACCTTGAAACATCTACTAACCCATGCACCCATGTTGAAAATCGCTGACCTAGAAGATGACTTCCTTGTGTGCACAGATGCCTGTAAGGAAGGGCTCGGAGGAGTCCTTATGCAGAAAGGAAGTGTGATTTGTTATGAATCCCGAAAATTGAATGAACATGAAGTCAACTATGTGAATCATGATCTAGAACTGGCTACCATAGTGCATGCCTTGAAAATGTGGAGGCATTACCTCTTGGGAAGAAAATTTGTACTTATTACAGATCACTGTGGATTGCGATATTTGTTTGACCAACCAAAGCTCAATGCTAGACAAGCTAGATGGATGACCCTCCTTAGTGAATTTGATTTTGAAATCAAACGCATCAAAGGGAAAGAAAATAGGGTGGCCGATGCCCTTAGCAGAAGCATGAAAACAATTCACCTGGCAGCGGTGAGTACCTGCGAGACAGATGTCAAGAATAGAGTCAGAAATTCAAAGGAGACAGATCCCTTCGTTCAGACTGTGACCCTGTACCTACAGCAAGAACCTGCTAGAGTAAAATATGAAGGCTACCAGATGACCGAAGGAGGTCTTCTCACTTACAGAGATAGACTGTACATTCCAAATGGGGACAACTTGAAGAGGTTCATTATGGCTGAACTACATAAAAGACCATACATTGGTCACCCAGGATACCAAAAAATGATCACTGCCACCCGGAAACAATTTTATTGGCCTGGATTGAAGAAAGACATAGCCAAATATTTGGCCCAATGCATAGAGTGCCAATAGGTTAAAGCATAAAATCGACACCCAACAGGACTATTACACCCTTTACCCATCCCAGAATGGAAATGGGAAACCATCTCCATGAATTTTATCATTGGGTTGCCAACTTCAACCAAGCAGAATGATGCCATTATGGTAGTGGTGGATAAACTGAGCAAGTCTTCTCATTTCATCCCCATCAAATCAACCTGCAAGGTGATAGATATCGCCCAGATATTCATGAAAGAGGTATTCAGACTGCACAGTATGCCGAAAGAGATAGTGTCCGACAGAGACACAAATTTTACTTCCAAATTTTGGAAATCGCTGATGGCTGGTTTGGAGACCAAGTTGTTGTTTAGCACCGCCTATCACCCTCAAACCGACGAACAAATAGAAAGAGTGAATCAAATATTAGAGGATATGTTAAGGATGCATGTAATGCATCAACCCAAGAAATGGGAAGACTGCCTGCCATTGGTAGAATTCGCCTACAACAACGGCTACCAAGCCTCCTTAAAGATGAGTCCCTTCGAGGTCCTCTATGGTAGACCGTGTAATACTCCAGTCAGCTGGAGTAATCTTGTAAATAGGATTTATTTTGGACCCGACATGTTGAAGGAAATGGAACAACAAGTGACTCAAATAAAACAAAATCTGAAGGTCGCTCAGAACCGACAGAAAAGTTATGCTGATCAAAAGAGAACTCCAAGAGAGTTCAAAATGGGAGACCATGTATATCTCATAATTAAGCCCAAAAGGAGTTCCCTGAAAATGGGATCTTGTGCCAAGTTGGCACCCCAGTATTGTGGACCCTTTGAGGTTCTAGATAGAGTGGGACCTGTAGCCTATTAGCTAGCACTTCCTCCCATAGTAAAAGCACATAATGTTTTCCATGTTTCATTACTAAAGAAATATGTACATGATGCTAATCATATAATTGACTAGTCTGTGATCCAGGTGGAACCGGAGGGATAAATTCTACCAGAACCCCAATTCATATTGGACAGAAAGGAAACCCCACTCCAGAACCGAACCATTGCATAGGTAAAGGTGCAGTGGAGACATTTTGGCCCAGATGAGGCTACATGGGAAATGGAGGATGCCATGAGACAGGCATATCCGATTTTATTTACTTCTGTACATACAATTCATGTTAAAAGATAAGAACATTGAGGATGATGTTCCTTTAAGGGGGAGGGAATTGTAACACCCTGTTTCCCCCAGTTTGTAAAAATAACTGGACTGGCCAGAACCGTGGCAAACTCATGAATGTGAATATGTGATGTGAATGGATTTTATGGAAAAGGTCAATGAATGTGAATAACATTATGAATTTATATTGCAGGACTGCTGAGATGGGATGTGAAAAAAAGAGACCATGATGGCGGTGGAAGGCACTTGGAAAGGTGGCGTTAACTTCCACCAAGAATTAATATCGTATTTGGACTTCACTGGCCTGGAGAACCAAAAGCGGCTCGCTAGCCCCGAATTAAATATCTCGCAGGCTGGTAGGTTGATGGCTCCTCAGGAATTAATGAGGGATGGGGAGGTGAATCACCCATCCGTAGAGCCATCATGACTAACCAGTGTGAGGGAAATCATGCCACACGCAACCTCACAAGAGGATAAGGCGTGGGGTAGAAGTGATTGGGGGTAGACGCGAGGGGAAGAAGAGAACTTTGGAAATACGCAGAGTGAGTGATAGAAGAGAGGAAGGAGAGTAACCTTCACTTATGGTCACTAGAAAACAGAGACGCAGTCTCTCAACATCGTGGTCTCAGCTCGGGGGTGGCTAGTGGTAAATCTGTTGGGAGTCATTGAGCATACGGTTGGGTGGAAATGAGCACCCCTCTCAGCAGTTGCTTAACTTCTGATGTTATTTCTGATAAGTGTTTTTCCTTTAGCATCTTGAAATATATATGTTTATTCTGATAATTATGCCCATAAGTTGTGAAACTGTGAATGATTTCATTGTAAGAATGTATGTATGGTGTTTTGACCAGTACTGGTAGATGCATGTTTATAATGGAAAGACTACGTATGGCTTATGTCTTCATAAATCACTATTTATATGCTTACTGACCTAATTCAGACCACATGTCTGATTTGTGGGAGAAAGGTACACTTATATGCCTCAGATAGTACCCCGGGTAAGAACCTCCCCATAGAGATACCCTCCTTGAAAATCCCATCAAGAACCGGGAAAGTGAATGTGAAGGCATAAGGCCTTAGTAACCCTGCACGAGGAGGAACGATCCTCTTGAAAACCCGGGATGGAAGCATAAGGATGAAGTATCGAATCGACGGATGAGATTTCGTTAGGAGAATCTGTGGTCACTCACGACCGTTAGATCGGAAGAAGAAGATGGGGTGTTAAGTGCCTTAACCCTGATAGGTATTAATCAACAGATGAGATTCCATCGGGAAACCTATGGTCACGCATGACCGTTAGATTGGTAGGAGTGAGTAGGGTGTTAAATGCCTTACCCCTTTGTTTTCTGTGTCTTCGTGGACAATGAAGAATTCAGGACCGTAGATCTCCAATGTCCATGGGGGTATCTGGACCGTTGATTTTTCCACGTCTAGGGAGTTTTGGAAGAATGCACGGGTAGGAACCAATCTAAGCTGTCAAATCTCGTCTGGAAAAAACCCGACAACTGTTGGATCTATCAGGAGTTACCCGAGGGATAAAGACCCCATTGTATAGGGGGAGAACCCCGAAATAGATCTGAACCATTCGATGACGGAGGACACATGTCGTAAGATTACCCATTTCGGGAAATCGGGAATCGCGGAATCGGGAAATCCTGATGAAGAGAGTTCGGGATTTTCCATGGTGAAAACCTTGGAATAGATCTGAGCCATCCGAATGACGGAGGCCACGTGTCATAAGATTACCCATTTTGGGAAATCATGAATCGTGGAATCGAGAAATCCTGATGAAGAGAGTTCAGGATTTTCCATGGTGAAAACCCCAGAATAGATCTGAGCCATCTGAATGACGGAGGCCACGTGTTCTAAGATTACCCATTTCGGGAAATCGTGAATCATGGAATTGGGAATCTTGATGATGAGAGTTCAGGATTTTTCATGGTGAAAACCATGGAATAGATCTGAGCCATCCAAATGACGGAGGCCACGTGTCATAAGATTACCCATTTCGGGAAATCAGGAATCCTGATGACGAGAGTTTGGGATTTTCCATGGTGAAAACCACGGAATAGATCTGAGCCGTCCGAATGACGGAGGCCATGTGTCGTAAGATTACCCATTTTGGGAAATCGGGAATCTTGATGATGAGAGTTTGGGATTTTCCATGGTGAAAACCTCGGAATAGATCTGATTCGTCCGAATGACGGAGGCCACGTATCGTAAGATTACCCATCTCGGGAAATCAGAAATCATGGAATCGAGAATCCTGATGACGAGGGCTTGGGATTTTCCGTGGTGAAAACCCTGGGATAGATCTGAACTGTCCGATTGACGGAGGTCACGTGTCATGAGACTACCCATTTCGGAGAATCGAGAATCGCGGGATCGGGAATCCTGGTGATGAGAGATCGGGACTTTCCATGGTGGAAATCCTGGGACAGATCTAGACCGTCCGATTTACGGAGGTTATGTGTCGAGAGATTAATCGCAGCGAGAAACCAGGGATCGAGAATTTAGGAGTCTCATGATCGAGAGTTCGGACTCTCTATGATGATAAACCTGATGAACGGATGAGATTCTTTCGGAGGATCTCAGGGTCTGTGACGACCGTTATATGTGAGGAAGAGATGTTGGCTTTAAGCCGGGGTGCAAATGTGAACTAAGGTAAGTAACGAGAAGATTTGGATGGCTAGAGTCCACCTGCCCAGATATATGGCTGAGGTTTCATTCCAAATCCCCCTTGTTGTTTTACCTTTAGTTGGGGGGNGATCAACGTTGCTCAGGTGAATTCTGGACCCCCCTTGCCATTCTGCCTTCAATGGGGGGGGGGGTCTGGAATAGTGTGGTGTGTTAAATGGGTCCCCCTCCTGTCCTGTTGACTACTGTGTTACATTCGCCCTCTGCCACCTGTACTCCACTTAACCGTGCGATGGGGCCTGTTTTCATTGGTTGTTCTCTAGCCCTGTTGGGATTCATCCTTATTGGTCGGATGCTAGCCCTATCGGGGTTCGGTGGTTGCAGAGTCAAACAATTCAACACCCTTATAGTGCCGAGGCGTGAAATACAAAGAGGCACCGCGATTATTTGAACTATGACCATCCTTGACTTCTCTGGCTTTGTCCCATCTGGTTAGGTATTATGTCGCAATAATGATGTACCTGGCTCCTGTGCACTTCCCTAGTGGGTTTATAGGTACCACAAAGTCAATGGCCCATTTTTCAAATGCTTGTAGGGTCATCTATGGTGCTAATGGAATTTCATCTTGTCTGGATGGTTTCCAAACTCTCTGGCACACATCACAGGCTCTAGCATAATCCTTAGCATCTTTGTGTAAGGTAGGCCACTAAAGGCCATCTTGCATAAACTTTTGCACAGTTTCTTTCCCTGCGTAATGTCCTCCTGCGATGCCTTCATGAGCTTTTGAGAGGATCCATGGTCGCTCTGTCTCCATAACACATCATCCATCAGTGAAAAGTCTGTAGTGCACACCACTAGTTGTTTCTTCGGGGGAATTGTATACTCACTAGGTGCCATTTCTGTTGACAGGAACTGGACAATGTCTAGAAAGTGGTCATCAATATTTCTAATGGCGAGCAGTTGTGCATCCGACAGTGTATCCTCCAAACTAGTGGGTTCTTCGCCATGTTCCAGCCTCGACAAGTGGTCAAGACCCTTATTCATTCTTCCTAGATTAACTATGATTTCAAAATCATATTCTTGAAACAACAGAAGCCATATGCATATCGTCCCCCCCAACACTAACTTGTTGACCAGGTATTTTAGTGTGGAGTGATCTGTAAACATTTTGAAGTGTCCTCCCAATAAGTAGTGGCAAAATTTCTGCAGCATGTACACCATGGATAATCCTTCTCTTTCTATAGTGGTGTAGTTTATATCCACTGTAGATAGCTTCCTGCTAGAAAAATCTAACTGATGGTCGATCTCCCCTTCTCTCGGTTGTGGCAATACTTCTCCCAATGCAATAGAAGACGCATCAATGTACACATGAAACGCTTTGCTCCAATATGGAAAAACCAAAATGGGCATAGTGACCATCTTATGTTTCAGCATGTCGAAGCTCTGTCGGCATTCGTCTATCCAACCAAACTAACAATCCTTTTTCAACAAATTCTCCATCGGTGATATGATTTGGGCATAGCCTTTAATGAATTTCTTGTAATAGCCAGCATGTCCTAGTGCAGTACACAGTTGTTTGACGGAAGTACGAGGTGGCAAATCAACTATAATTGCAATTTTATATGGATCAACCAGCAATCCCTACTTGCATACAATATGGCCTAATAACACTCGAAATGGTGAGAAGAAGATGCACTTCTTCAGATTCAAAGAAATTTGACACTACCTTCATTTATCCAACACTAGCCTTAGACATTCAATGTGATTTTTCAATAAACTAAACACACTCTAGTCATCAAAATATGCTTCTAAAAATTTATGCAAAAATTCTTTGAACGCTTCGACCACCACCCTAGAAAAGATGGCTAGGGAATTCTTCAGTCCAAATGGAATTACTGTATATTGGTTGATCCCCATTCTGTGGAAAATGCGGTCTTGTGGCGGTCCTCCTTAGCAATCTATATCTGATGGTATCCCAAAAATCCATATGTAAAATAATATACCTTCTGGCCTCCCACGTTGTCTAATACTTCATCAGTGAAGGGTGTAGGGAAAGGGTCATGTAGACAGACATCATTCAACTTCCTAAGGTCCACACATATCTTGATTTCTCCTGTATTCTTGTCTTGCATGACCATAGGGCTAATACACTCTGATTCTTCGACAAGTTCAATAATCCCTGCTTCCAGCATTCTATCAAGCCCAATCTTCACGTTTTCCTTGTATTTTGGATTCAATATGTAGGGTCTTTGCTTGATTGGATTCACACCTGGTTTCAAAGGTATTCTCATCTTTCCCATAGGTCCTTTGATACCCTTCATATTAGTGAACTTGGTCAGAAACAAGTTCTGATATTCATGCAACAATTCTATAATCTTGTCAATGGTAGCAACATTCCAATAATATCCAACATTGGCAAGCTTCAGTGTCTCCTCTGTTCCAATATTGATTTTTTTAATCTTGATTGGTTGACCAATAAATGGTAGCTCAACTCCTGGTCCTTCCACATTTCTTTGGCCTTCTGTCTTAGTGATGTTTACCTTCTTGGGTTCATCGTCGTCATCGGCATTGATGTTGCAGCAACTCTATAATTTCTGGAGAGGCACAGTCCATTCATCCTCTTCTTGTTCCACAGGGGAGGCTAGATGCTTCCTTGAATACCTTATTTCTCACAATATGTAATTCTTGGTCTACTGAAGGATATTCACTTTCAAATAAAAAGGTGGTTACAAAGTTCTAAATCATACCTTCCCAATCTGTAGTGATGAGGCCCAGCTCCTCTTGAAGGTACCAGTTGATAGGGGTTGTTTCCAGTGTGTTAATGAATCTGTGCACCCATTTTTCTCGAGGAATTTCACTCCAGGCCTCTTCACAGCTTCGCACTTGGTCCTTTGGACAACTTCGACTGGTATATCTTACTTTGCAACTTACAGCTTGTGCTAAGAACCATGCTGTCATCAAGGTTTGACATTGGGTCCAGTGTTTGATATTTCTTTTATGTGTCCCCCACCATCTTTTTGGTGTGGATTTTAGGGCCTCATCCATTGCCAACAATCTATGTTGTGTTGGTACACTTGTTTCAAAATTTGATAGGAAGGTTTCTAAAGGGTTCAGACCATCAAATGTGGGTAAAGTGATGATTATTGTGCTGATCTAGTGAACTTCTCTGGTTAATCGAGCACATCTTATGGTAGATACTTCATACATCTGGTTATTCCAGTTATCTAGTGCTTCTTTTAAATTTGATGAGCATGCACTATCACTTCGCCATCTCAGATTCCCATCGACTGTAGGGTTGATGTAATCTTGTTGTCTGGCTATCAGTTTGTAGATGTTTTCCAATTCGTATGTGTGGTCTTCTTCTCTGATGGGCTTTGTGTATCATTGACCCTCATTTGTATCTAAGGGTTCAATGACCCGAAATCCATCTCTTTCAAATGTCATACGCCTTTTCTTCAAATTAATGATAGTGGAATTATTGAAGGCCCAATCAATTCCTAGTAATGCAAGGTAAGGGCAGTTGTCATCAACAATTTCAATTACATCAAAATATGCAAAGGTTATAACTCTGTCAATGTCCACAGGGACATGCTCCAATCATCCAAATGGGCTGACAACTTTTTGATTAGCCATTCTAATCCTGATAGGGGAATATATCAACCTTGGTTTTCCCATTAGTGCCCAAGTTTTCTACGTCATAACATTGAACTCTGACTCTAAGTCGAGGACCACATAGCCTATATCATACTCTCATATTTGAGCATTCAAATGTAATTCTTTATTTTTCCTTTTCTTCTTACCAATTTGGTGTACTTCCCTATTCAGTAAGGGGTCTATCTTCCCTATCTCATACTGCCAGATTAAGTTCTGTAGTTCTTGCACAATGTTCTGATCCTGAAATAACTTAAGACAAGTGTATAAAAATTCAATAGCTTACTAACCTCTTTTTCTCCTTTTGGCAAAGACGACTGATCAAATTCCTGAGGCATCCCATACTATTTGATCTCTGGTCTTGTTTTTGATGAAGAGCCTTGATATGCTTTGAACTCTTTCCTTTCTTCCTCAAAGATTTGTCTTTCTTTCTTCGCATCAAAATTTTGTGTCTTCTCTGTAGCTTTCCTGATGCCTGAGTCTTCTGTGATCTTCCCTTGGGTCACTCTATCTGCTCATGTGTTAGCGCCTCCTCAAGTAATAAAAATGACTCTAGGGTCTTCTCCGTGAGGTTCAAAATAGATCAATTGCACTTGTGGGTTCTGTTCAGGTCCTCATCTTTCTTGAATATTGGATAGCAGCACAGGGCAGTCCTCAATGACATGCTCGAAGGATTTGTAATAACTTCAAGTGGTATAAGGGTTCTGACAGTCCCTTGCTATATGTCTTGGTTGTGCACAAACATAACAGATTATTTGTCCTCGGCCTCCACCCATTCCTCCTCCTTGTCCTTGTCCTCTATATCCACAACGAGGATTGAAGTTTCCTCTTCCTGGGAAGTTATACTGCATATTTTTTCCTTCTTGATGTACTTCACCTTGGATCTTGTATATCTCTCTTGATATTTCATGCATGATATCATAAGCTCTGTAATCTCTATCTTCATGACCTACTGATTTACAAAATGTGCAATACAAGTTTGTGGGTGTCTGAACGTATTTTTTCATGTAATAGCACTCACCGGGGCAATGTCGATTTCTGCATACTTCATACCAAGGTAAGGTGACTTGATTCAAGGGGCTTGGAGCTCCAGAAGCCAAGTATTCATTGAATAAAGGGCATTGTTCCTTGTCATGACCTTTTGATCTACATCTGACACACCAGATGTCTTCTCTTTTGTCTTTCCCCTTGTCTTTCTTCATGTCTTTGACCTGTAGAGACAAACTAGTTAGCTGACTCAAGATCTGACTCATACCTGAGCTGGATTCTCCCATAGGGGTTGATTCAAGCTTCATGGCGATCTCCAATGCTTCTGCTTGCGAAGCAATCTCCTGCTACATCAATGGAACTCTGATATGTGGTAACAGGGCAGCAATGAACAATTCTTTGTTTTACTCATCCATGATCTTAAAGGTCAATCTTCCCGTAAGGGTCTTGAATCTCTGATCGAACTCCCAAACAGGTTCGACTACCTTTTTCTTGATCTCTTTCATCTCTTTAATACATTGGGACTCCAATTTAGGTTTCTTAAACTCTTCAATCAGTTCATTCTTGATCTCATTCAATGGCTTAGGCTACGCAAATCCTTGAACAATCTTCATGTACCATCTCAATGCGTGATCTCTCAGTGCAGTTCTAAACTGGTTTCTTTTAACAGCTTCATCGGTAATATTTTTAATGTTCCATACGACCTCACACAGGAACCAATGTTGATCAGGATCTTCATATCCATCTCCTCTAATGATAGGGAGCCTCATCTCATCTGACATGGAGTTTCCTAGGTTTCCTGTATGAGTGGATGTTGAGCTACTAGTAATAGTGATTTATGGACTCTGGTGATTTGGACTATTCTGATTACTTAGCATTTCTGAAACAAAAGGAGGATTGATATTACTTACTTCAATATTTTGTGTAGTTCCTAAGGTTTCTGGCTCATTTCGGAAAATTTCTTTAGTTTCTTCTTCCTCTGGCCCCATGAGTTTTGGATGTTCTTCGTCTGTCAGATCTTCCTCTTCTCCACTGTAGAAACCTTCTTCTTCGTACCCTCAAAATACTCTTCCACTGCGTGTATGTCCAGCTTCTGCGTCACTGTCATTGTCGCTGTCCGAATTTTTGAACATTATCCTTTCCAAATCTTCTCAATATACTATATCTTCAAGATGTTCTTCTCATGCAACAACATCTTTAGTCTCAACTTCAGTACTTGTAAAAAATTTCCTCTGGGTCCTTTAAAGAAATATCTTTTAGCTTGGTTGTATGAATCTACTCTGTCAACAACAAACTCGGTGATATACCCTCCAATGGTACTATCAAACCAGTGATCCAAAGAATATCTCTTGAATGTCAGCGAAGATGTATCTTTGTAGCCAATATCCAGTACTCAGCTTAGGGTTCTTGTTCTGGGCTTCAGCGAAGTCCTTCTCTTGATCTTCTATCCACTTTTAAATCTCTGCCTTCGATGGGAACCACCTTGACATTCCCTCATGAATATTCTTGTCCTGACAACAGAACCATTTGTTGGCACAGGGGCAGACCCAGGGTTCATATCCAAGAGCACACCAACAATCCCTAGCTACTAGCCCTTTCAGTAACACCTGCAAAGTAGATGCAGTCTCACCCGAAGCAACTATGAGGGGGTTGCAGGACAGAAATGTCTACAAGCAATGGAATATCAAGTGGATCTATTACAACAGCAATGCATCATGCATCTACCATTCAACAAGATAGATATATCCTTCACATCTATAGATTTGATATAATACAATAAGTCAGGTAACAATATAACAGTGAAAAAGATCAAAGCATCAATCACACACACAACAACAGATGTATGTGGTTCACCCTATCCCAAGGGCTACATCCATAGAACTGTGCTTATGATTTATTAAGGTAAAGCATATAGTTCTTGTCTACACTCTCAGCTAGCTGGTCCTCTTTCTTCTCTCTTTCTCTCCCCTTCCTGCGCACCCAGCTGTAGGACTTGACCTTCGCACACAACATAAGATCTTACAATACCAGAAGGATTCCTCTCTCTCATCACTTCTCTCTCTCAATACAATGATCCCTCACACAATACTATAGCTAGAACAACAACAATATTGTACTGTAGAATTATCAACCACACCTAGGCCCTTTAGACCTCTATTTATACATTAAAACAACTCACTGACAACCTTAGGCCAAAAACTAGGTGCCAAAACCCTAAAATACCAAAATCCTAGGTGTCTAAAGCCCTAGGTCAACTTGACCCACTTTTTCTAGACTTCGTCAGCCTTCCTTCCTTCTCACGCGATGCTCCAAAGCATCCAATGGTGGTTTTTTCTGCTTGTTGAGTTGTCCTTGATCCCTATTCCTTGATTACCTGTCATCCTTTATCCTCTCGTCCAACAAATTTATTTTCCTCACTTCGCTCCATCTTTTCTGCTCTTTTTCTCACTTCGACCTAGTGACAGTCACTGTGTCTCCTGCGAAGTTCACTTTTCACCTGATCTAAAAATGAAGAAGACTTGTATTCTTGAAAATATTTGCAAGTAAATTTTATGTGTTAAAATGAAAATGGATCAACTTTGCAACACAACTTAAATAGGATTTACTCATTCAAGATGCATATAAACAGTAGCAAAATCAGTGAACAGAAAACACATAACACAACAAATGATAAAGGGTTTCACCCCTCTCTTTAGCTACATCTCCTGGTCCAGCTTCCAATGGATCATTTGTATTATTTTCTCAAACTGCTCAAAAATGTGCTTTACAATGATCAAAATAAAAAATAGACTGCTCCAATGGCTTCAGAATTTCCAAATACCCCTAGCTGGGCTTTTTCGGCACCTTGTTTGGCCAAAAATTGAAGAAGATAGGCTTCCTAGAGGTCCCCCCTTCAAGCTTGTTGTCTCTGCATCTACAAAACGCACCCCCCTTGGCTCAACCTAGCCCACACACATTTTAAAGCGTAAAAACTTGGCACCAGGCGCAATTGGTAAAAATTGTCCAATGATTAGCATTGGCCTTTAACTACCAAGGCCCGTGGGCATATGGTCACCACATGACCGCGCACATTACACAACAGGGCTAAAGTTCCAAGCCGTATGCAAAACCGTAAGGTTAAACCCGCGTGCATATGTTGGTCACATGTTATATCAAACCACACACATTTCAAATGGTTACAACATATATTACGGTGGGTCTAATTGCCCATAGCACCGGTCATATGTAATACAATATATAACCATGGGTCGGGGCTTAGCCTCGGCCCGGTTCACTCTCCAATGCACATTTTTTCAAATTTAAATATATTTCAATGCATATATATGTTAAGTAACATGTGCGGGTGCACCAGTTGGGTGGCCTTTTCCAAGGCTTTACCCTACCCAGAGGTCACGGGGTCGACTCCTGCCAAGTGCAAAGATTTTAATCCAATAAACAGGTGACACGTGGCGACCATTGATTGGGCAACGTGTTGCCATCCCATTCGCTATCAACAAGCCATGTCACATGCCAACTATTTCAATAGCTTCCTGCCATATGTCATATGTCCTGCCACGTGTCATACGGCCTGCCACGTCAGCGTCCGTACGGACTGTACGGACTGTACAGTCAGCACCCCTTTTTTTTGCCTGTTTGTAAATTTGAACAGAATGCGATATCTCTTGCTCCTGACATTCTTTTGAACCCAAACAAGTTGCATTGGGTTCGTAACAATGAGGCCTACACTCTCATTCGATTTGAAGCAATTTTGAACACTTTGAATTTTTGAGCAAAATTTGATCCCCTGGATCACACCTCCCCATTGGAAAGCTTTTGGACCTCCAAAAGACTATTTTCAGTCTATTTGAAGATGAGGTTATAGTTCCCTCACTCTTCCAACCTCAATCCACTTGGCTTTGCTTGGATTTGTACCTTTAAGACCAACTCGAAGATACTCCACATTTCCTCGTTTTGAAGTTCGCATTCTCCTATCAAGGATGGTGTCTTCATGTAGTTCTGTAAGATATTCTGGGGAAAAATCATCTATAGAAGGAATCTGAACATGCTCTCCTTGATCATCAATCAAAGGAGGCTCATACAATTTCAAATTTTCAACATTAACAACTGCATACATTTGCATATAAGGAGGCAAATCTAAACGAAAGGCATTGTTACCAATCTTGTCGATAATCTTGAAAGGACCATATCGAATTCGTTTCAGTTTTTTACCTTCTCCTTTAAGCCTCTTCTTACTAATGTAAAGCCAAACTTCATCTCCAACTTTGAAACTATGATCAACACGATGCTTGTCATGTCTCGTCTTGTACTTGGCTTGACTCTTTTCCAACTGCTCTTGCACCATTTGATGTATCGACTGAATTTGTTCAATGAACTTTTCTTCCCTATCAATGTCATATTGACCTTCAATAGCAATATCCTTCCCAAAGATAAAATCTAAAGGAGATTTGGGCAAATAGCCAAAACATGCTTCAAATGGCAACATTTGAGTTGAAGAGTGCTTAGCTCGATTGTAAGCATGCTGAATGTAGTGTAAATGTTCATCCCAAAGTTTAGGATGCTTGTGCAATAAGAATGAAGAAGATGCACCACTGTTCGATTTACCACTTCTGTCTGACCATCTGTTTGTGGATGAAAAGTTGTTCTCTTTTTCAGTTTGGTGTCCATGAGTGCCCATAAACTCGTCCAAAAACTTCCAACAAATCGAGAATCCCGATCAGAAATAATGGATTTAGGCAATCCAAAATGCACCCAAACATTTTGAAAGAACATTTGTGCCATTTTTTCAGCTGTAACCTGCTTCGTACAAGGCATCAAAATACACATTTTACTAAATCGATCAACCACAAAATAAAGATAATCATGATTTTGTCTAGACATAGGTAGACCTCCTACAAAATCCATGGAAATACTTTCCCAAGGACGAGAAGGAACCGGAAGTGGAGTATACAAACCCAACTTTCGATTGCTAGGTTTACTTGTGGCACATAACGAACATCCTCGAACATATCTTGAAACACTTTCATTCATT